>JANPWX010000104.1:0-27500 GCA_024734555.1 Trochalopteron elliotii
GGGGCTGAACTTCAGGGAGGTTACAAGTTTTTCACTTTTTTCAAGTATTAAAATTAAAATAAAATTACATATAGAAAAAAAAAAAAAAGGGAGAAGAAAAAAAAAAAAAAAGAAGCCCAGACTCCACCTTTGCACTGAAGGGATTGGTTATGCAAATATGGAAGGGGTTTCCTGGCAAATACAGCTTTCTACTGTATGGTTAATTAAATCATCACTCAAAAGCCTTCCAATGTGACGCTTCTGTCGTAATCCAATCAGGTTACGTAGGTCCTAAACAAGAAAGATATTTTCCACATCTGGAAGTCAGCAATTTAGCAAGTACTGCACATTATTAACCAATTCAGAGCCCACTTCCCAGGGGGATAGTTTTTTCTCTTTTTTAGAAGTTTAAGTGTTCTTAACCAACGCTCTGCCGGTTTGTTAATCAAAAAGCCGGTTTACACCGCGCGTAATCGAGAAGTAATACCCAAGTAAGTAAAGGCAGACCGAGCCGGGGATGCTGAGCGAAGGCGCTCGGCTGCAGAGGGGGCAGATCCGGCTGAGGCTCCAGCCGCTCATGCCCAGCTCCCGGCACAACCCACAGCCGGTTCCTTCCTCCTGAAGGAACTCGAAATAATCTCCCTGCAAAGAGAAACTTCGCGTCTTGCCCACTCGCACGGTCCCTTCCCGAGGTAAACGTGGGGCTGCCCAAAGGGCTGCGTTAAAGAGCTGCGGAACAATTTCCCTGCTCTGACGAGAGTTCAGCCTATTCCAGCACTTTATTTTATTTTTTTTTCCTTCTCCCCCTCCCGAAGAAAACCGAAACAAATGGCACACCGATCCCACGCTGCACTTTTACTTACATCAAGCTTAGATAAACTGCTCTTGAACTGTGCATTGAGCGTGTGCCTAAAAGCAAAGGAGTGGAGGGCGAGCAACAGCGATGGGATCGCGCTCCAAAATGGTCCTGCTCAGGGAACACCTTCCTGGCGGTTCAGCATCGCAAAGGAAGGAAGGAAGGGACCCCCCCCTCCCCCCCCCCCGGGGTGTCTTTGCAGCTCATCAGAGCCACCGATGGGTTTTTTTTTTTGGTCATCTCTTAGTTTAGACGGGAGTGGGTGCCCCTGCGAGACGCGGGGGAGGCAGAGCACGGGGGGGCTCCGGGTAGGGGCATCCAAATGCCCTCCCGGGCTGAGAAGTGTCACCTCAGGGTGTCCCCCTCCTCAGCCCCGAGCTGCAGGAGGGAGAGGCAGGCTCTGGCCGTCTGCTGCCGCTGCAATCCCCAACTAGGCAAAGGTGGCAACGAGCTGCTCTAGTCTTTTTAATCATTATTTTTATTTATATTTCTTATTTTTATTTGTATTTCTGTTTTTGTCCCCCGCTACAAGCCTTCGTGGCTTTGTTAAAAGTTTTCTTGCCACTGTTCTCTAAATGCCAGCGTGATTTTCCTGCAGGATGCATGACTTCTCCATGCCTATATATACCTGGATGCACAGAGACATATCACACACATACACACACATGCAGAATGATGATATCTTAATGAAATATATAGCACAGCGCAAATATCCTGAAATCAGATTCAAGTATTATTAGTTTGAATTAGATCCTCTCAGATCCAGAAGGCACTGCCTATAAATCAAGGGCAGTCTGGCAATTCCTTAAAGAGCTAAACTGAATTTAGATGCATATGATAAAAAGAAAGGAAAAGAAAAAAGTGAATGCTAATTACTGACTTGCTCGATTTCCACTCACCCACGTTTTCTAAGAGAAAAAGGAGAAAACCTAAAAACCAACCAACAAGTTCTCAAAATAAATTAATCCCATCACAAACTCCTTGCATATTGTTCCTACATTTCCAGATTACAAAACAAGGGGATGAACTGGAGATTACAAGAGGCTGCAGCCTGCTCCTCGCAGTAGGCAGGAGTGCTATCGACGGTGTATCAATAAAATATATTTATCTGCAGCCACGCTGGAAAACAAACCCTCAGAGCGTGTGATGATGCTCAAGGGCTTTAAGAAACATGTCGGCATTGTCAGATAATCCCTATTCATAATTTTGCTGGCTGTTCTCTCAGCCCTCAATCTCACAGTTTCCCCAGCTAGGATGTGCCTCCGCAGGGTTTGCATCGGAACGATAAAACTGCTCGGATCTTCGCAGGACTGACACAGCACCCAACGTTATTAGATGTTATTTTAATGTGAGATGTAGGGGTGTTTGTTGAGGTTATTTTTTTATTTTTATTTTTAATTTTTGGACACTGGACATAAACATTTAGCAATCAGCTAAGCCCTTCTGAGATGGAATTTAACCTTAATCCAGGCGATGATTTCCTGCCCGGCTCTGAACTAATAACAGGCGTGCAGCTTCTTTAGGAGATGGAAATAATGACAGGCTAGAGATCCTGCCTTTATTGGGGTGGTGCTGGCAGCCCGGATCCCAGCCCCTGCTCCATCAGCATCCCCATGCAGATCCTGTTCCCTGCTCTATTTTAAAACTTTTGCACATCCTATCCCCCCCCACCCCATCAGTTTAAAAGCAAGCAGAGCCAAAATATCCTCACAAACCCCAGCTCCTTTCTTGTGCATAACTCCCAAGCACTGTAGCTTGGAGATAGTTTTAAGGGCAATTCTCTGAGTGCAGGTTTCTCCTCTTTCCCTCAGGTTTTCCTGCATGGAAATGCTACAAGTTGAGATGAAGGTGGCCTGATCCTGGTCAAAACCTTCCTGGTTAAATCCAGAGGAGAAGCTGCCTTGTCTCCAGCTCCTCAGTGGGTTTCCTTTGTCCACCAAACCCTACCATGATGAAGATGAGCCCCTTGAAGATAACCCCATGCTCCCATCACCGTGTGGATCTGTAGGGCCAGCCAGGGGCAAATCCTGCTGCCAGGGACAAACCCTGCCATGGGAAAGGGGTTGTGCAGGAAGAGACCTCCCTGTGATCCCCAGGCACCCAGCTCTGACTGAGAGGGGAGGGGAGGTGAGCAGCCACCAGGGTGGGCTTTGGGACCCTGGAGGACCTGAGCCTTCTGCTGAGACCTTCTGGATGGTGGCTTTGTGGGGACCTGGTGGCACGGGCTGAGGGGATGATTCACTGCCTTATTTATGTTGGTGTGTTTGCTTTTTCCCCTCTGGAGGATGAGTAACGGGGACTGTGTTTTCTTGCCCACCATGTGGAAGGAAGAAAACTGAAGGAATAGGAGCAAAATGTCCTGGCTGATGAGTTTTGATTAATACATTTTAGAGGTTGGTGAAGACAGAGGTTTACCACCTCTAAATACACTTTAGCTGCTCTGAGGCTTTTCCTTCATGTCTTTCATAGCCAGAACTCTCGAGTATTTTCCCTAAAGTGTGGAACCCTTCCTACATCAGGGATTAAACATCCCCATGTAGGGGACCCAGATGAGATGTGCCCACTTGCAGCCAAGCCTGGGGAGAGCATCCTTCCCTCCCCACAGTCCTGCTCCTCTGAGGGAGCTGCTCCTGCAAGATTTGGGATCCCTGTGGGTTCTGGCTGCTTCTCATGCTCCTATCTCTGGGGTGTAGAAGATGTCCTTGCCTTGAGAAAGAATTCTGAAGTTGCAGAAAAAATCCCAACTCAAACAAAAAAAGATGCCAGGGGGATTATTTTCTGCACTCACCTGTGGCAGTAGAGGATAAGACAGGCTGGAACAATTTTTGTGAGCAGGGAAGGCCCCATGTGGGCCCAAGATGCTGCTGGATACTTTTGCTCAGTACAGGTGTCCCTATAAACTAAGATTTAGAAAGCAAAGCCTTTATTTTTTTCCAATTTCCACATGGAGGAGAGGGCACAGAGGAGAGGAAGAAAGGGTCAGGGAATTACTCTCCTCCCACCCGCTGATGAGGTATTTGGGAAGAAACCTTTTGAATCAACACTCCCAAAGTTTTCGAGTTCCTCAGCGGAAAACCCATGTAGGGATAGGATACAAGCCAAAAGCGAGGGAAAAGATTGTCTGGCTTTAATTTATCTATCCCTGGGCATTTCTAACCAGCAGATCACTGTAATATTTGATCTTGTGTGAGTCTCTGAATGTTAAAAGTGAATCTCTTCATATGTTTTTGTTAATTTTGTCATTTATAAAGCCACTTCTGACGGCCTAGAGCTGCTCAGCTGTCTTTCACAACGTCTGTCTGTGTGTCTGCAGCAGGGGAAGAGCATCCACAGGTCCCAAAATTTCTTTTCTCATTGGGCAGAGAGCAGTGAGGGACAAGCATCCTCCATCCACTGTCCCACACCATGAGCTGGGGATGCTTTTCCTTCTCTTCTGGGATCAGTGCTGAAGTTGGGCCACATTCCTTGGCTCAGTTGGCAGTGATTAAAATTCACGGCTCACTTTTGTTTATAGTTGGTTGTTTACTTTGTTGAATTTTTAAAAACTTGTTAGAATGCAATTGAACACAGATTCAACAGTATTTAGGCTTGAAAAATAAAGATGCATTAGAAAGATGCCTATTATGCTTCAGAATTATTAATTGACATTTTTATGATGAATAATTAATCATTTGAATAATTTTCGTATCTCTGATCTGAACACATATTTGCATATCTAATGTCTGATTTTAAATGTGGTTTCTTTAGTTGCATTCTCCCAGGACAAAGACACGAAGTAAGTAACATCCTAATGCAAAACTTTTTTTCCTTTGCACTTGTAAAAGTATGTTTATTGAAATGCAAGTTCCTATCTAGTTATGAAGCTGTTAATAATCTATGCATGACATATATGCATTAATAAGGTGGTGAATCCTCTGGATATGAGCACACTTAGGCCTCATTTCCTTATATGCAGTGCTGAGGTCCCCTGCAATACCTAAACCCATGTGAGGTTAAGCTAGGAAACCATAAAGAAATATCTCAGACGCACAGTGTTCCTGTCTTGTTTATATGACACTCAGTGAGAAGACCAAAGGTTGTTTCAATTTGAGGTGTTTAAAACACCAAGAACTTCTAATGTAAATTTTAACTGTGTCCTCCCAGTGAGCCAACATCAGTATTTTGTTGATATATTTTAACATGCCTGACTCATGGCCCTCAACACCTCACCTCTCTGTAGCTGGTGGTCATAAAGGAACAACAGAAGTTCAGAGCAGTTATAAGTTGGTCAGCAAAGGGGTGCAAGGGATGGTGCTTGTTGTGCAACCCTGCTCAGAGTTGGGTTGGTGTGAGCACAGCTCAGCCACAGAGGGAACAGAAAGGAGGAAGGGGCAGCTGGACAAAACCAGAACAAGAAAAGGTAGAAAAATTAAATAAAGGAATGAAATTTGCTCCACTGCTTCTGGCCATGGGTTAATTGGGTTAATTGTTACAGCAATACTGCCTGCCTGGCACTCAAGGAGTTGCCTTCACTTCTGTGAGAATTTAATTTATTAAGAAATCAAAGATTTGAAGAATTTTATTTAGTGGCACCTTTAAAAGTACAGGAAGCCCAAATAGTCTGTGTATAGCCTGGTGGCTCCTTTATGCCATACTGAAGAACTAAGGTGATGGTTACTCTAGAAATGTCTGAAATTGATGCACCATTTATATTTAGCAGATTAGAGAAATTACATCAAAATGGAGGCACAAATTCATCACAGTGTTTAAATTTCCTTAGGACCATTAATACAAGGAACACAGGACATATGCAATGTAAAATGAAAACAAAAGCTTTTAACATCTTTTTTTCTTTTCACAGCAGGTAGTAAAAAATAGGCCCAAAATATTTTGGGGGTTTTTTGGTGGAAGTATATTATATAGACTATGGTAATGTAGTGGGCAATATCTGACAGACAGATACTGCATAAAGAAACTGTGAAACTCAGTTCTCAGAACAGGCTGAAGTTATACTGAATAGGATGTTTAGCAGTTGCATATGCTCAGTGATAACAGATTCTTCTTTCTTTTTTCCCTTTTTGTTTTTTTTTTTTTTTTTCTTCTAGGAGGGGTTGAATTTGTAAGGGCAAGAGTGGTAAGCTTGAGCAAGCCCTGTCACATGGAGGGCCAAGCTCTGAGCCCGGTGGCCAAAACTGCCACTGCTTTGGCCATCAGGGTGGTGGCAATGCCAGCAAGTTCTTTGCAAAAGGACAAGGTGGGAACTGGGGTTAGAGCTCTGCTTTTTTGGGAGAGAAAGCAAACAATCCTGAGATTCTCCCTCAATTCTTTGTAATGGGAGATATCCCTTCTGGGGCTGGGGTTCCCCAACAGCAGTTCTGGGGTGAAGGCATCCTGTGCTGAGAATCCCAGAATGGTTTGGGTGGGAAGGAACCTTAAAGCTCATCTCATTCCACCCCCTGGCATGGGCAGGGACACCTTTCACTATCCCAGGGTGCTCTAAGCCCTGTCCAACCTTGGACCCTTCCAGGGATGGGTCATGAAGAATATCATCCAATGAGATCAACAGACAGTTTTGTGGAAGATTTATTAACGCAGAGATTTTTTTGTTTGGTTTTAGGCTGAATGGTGAATATAAATCCTGCAGTTACACAGTAGCCCCTGTACTACCTGTTTGGGACTAGATCAAATTTCCTTTTCCCTGGCTTTCTTAGTGTCACCCTACTTTTCCCACTGCCTCCTGATGAAGCTAATGGAGGTGAAATTAGCAGCAAAGAATCTGGGTGCAAAGCTGACATTTTGATGTCCACCTGAAAGTTTCAGAGTTGATCAATTGCCCCAATTATTTCTTATTGCCGCCCCGGGGAAAACATATTTTTCTTTCCACCACTTCAGGACGTTTTAAAATCTACAGAAACACAAGGGTTACGAAGATATTTAGAAAATCCCAAATGATTTGAAACAATTAGCTGCTGCAGCATAGTTTCCAAAGCAATTAGCTGCAGCAGCATAGTTTCCTTGTGTACAGAATTGCCCAATATCTGGGAAACTGCTGCCGTTCTGCGGGTGGCTGCTGACTGGATCAGATTCCAGGAGGAGCAGAGGCACAACCCAGTGACTGCTGCACACCTAAACTGCAGATTTACCCAGGAGCTGGCAGGCATACCCTTCGTCAGGGGTGGCAATGGATTTGCCAGGTCTTCTGTTTGCTTCCCTCTGACTATCAGCATCATCTCCAGCCTGTCTGTGGATAGAGGCTTGGCCAACTGGCCCCTTTCCAAGCCCAAATCTTAGACTGGGTTATTAGAGCTGTCAAAAACCAGAGAGAGATTTTTTTCTTTTCCCTTGAAATGAAAGTGTTTTCATGTTGTCACTCCCTCCCCCATTTATGTTTTAAAAATGTTTCTTGGGAAATTTCCTGACTCGTCTCTGGGTCATTTGAGGGGTTTCAGGTCAGAATTGAATTAAAGGTACCAGCAGTTGGACAAGTTGTTTCCCCCCATGGATGGTTTTAGGTGCACATACACTCCTACCAATGCTCCTTACTATATCTCTTCAAACTTGCTCCAGGCAGCATCTAAACTATTTTAAACCTTCCCATCCATTTTTAACACACATCAGCTCTCCTGCTTCGAATCTCTGACAGGGATGTGAAAACCGCAGTGTCAGAACAACTGCTGCTCTCTTCTTGGATTCTGACAAGCAACCTTCAACCTGAAACCCTCTAAAAATGGCTAATTTTATCTTTTTTATGTTTTTTTTTTTAACATTCAGAAGTTACTCTATTGACTGTATCCTTTCCCCTTGATCTGACAGGTTGGAAATGGGTCCAAAAAGGGCACCAGGCAGAATGTGGGAATACTGTTTGATGTTCACGAAGAGGGTTCACCTGCCAATGGGTTGAACAAAGAGCTTGTAAATGGCTGTGACTTCCCAAATTCTGGGCTAGGGAGGAGGAAACGTGGTCTCTGGAATAATTCCTGGCAGCCTGGGTTGGGCTGCTGTGAGCGTTGATCTCCTTGGCTTCAGGAGTTAGGAACTGCAGCTCCATGTCCCAGTCTCCTGTCCCATAACTGGACTGAGCCACATCCCACAAATAAAGATACTGGCATGGACCCAACTCACTGCACATATTAAGAGTCTGATATTTATTTGCTGCACAGGTTGCTCTGATGGCTTTGGGGGCTGGTGCTGAGGGTCAGGGTAGCAAAGCCCATCCTGGATGACTTTGTAGCTCTTCTACCCCAATGACTCTGCTGGGGTGGCTCCCTGTGTATAGACTTCTTTCCTTACCAAGCAGGGAAAGGGCAGAGATGGTGGAGCCCAGGGAACAGAGAAGTCTAACCACAGCACAGCCTTGGGTATCTGCTGTTGGGGCAGGTGAGTGCCTGAGAGAGCTCCTGTGCCACCACCACTCACCAGCTGTGCCTGGCCACGATGGTTTTTGCCTATGCCAAAGCCTGCCTGCTGGTGGCACTCATTTTTGGGAGGTCTGTGCCTGGAATTTGGAGACAGGAATTTGTAGGGCGGCATTTCACAGGTACAAAGAGAGGGGTAAAAAGTCACATCTGATATTCAGTGTTGGAAAGTGGATCTGGTTGGAGGTGTGAGCAGCAGGGAAAGCAACACTGATCCACACACAAGGAAGGCAAGCTCTGCCTCGTAGAGAGAAATAAAGAGCAGAGACTGAAAACACTGCAAATATTTGTTCTCATTGTCAGATGTTTCTATAAAATCTGTTGTTACTGAATCACTGCTGAAGTTACAGAGTATTTAAATAAGCAGAGGGTGAGAAAAGCTAAGTCTAATTATATGTTTCGTGCCATTTACAGAGGTTTCCAGGGGATTTTCTTTTAATAAAAGTGCAGTGCATCAAAAGGAAGAAATCCTACAATTTTATCATTTACAAATCTGCCACATCTGCCGCGAGCTGACAGACTTATCCTTCATCTTACACCCCTCTCTCCATCCCAAAATGCACCCAGTACACTAACATTTATATCAGTACCCTTCAAGTATCTTTACAGTGTTTTATGCCCCTTATGTTGGTAAGCACACAGATCAGAAGAAAATCATCACAAAGGCATTAAAAAAATTCTGAAAGAAAAATACAGAGAAAAAAAAAAACCCATAATGTTGGAAAAGGAGCAACATATTTTCCAGATGAAGAGAACAAGTGCCTTTTGCATCCCTGCCCACCGATTCCTGAAGATTTCAAATCAGAGGCCTGGCTGGAGATATGATGTAATCAATTAGTTAAAATGATTTACTAACATAAAACATAACACTTTTTCCATGATTAATTTTTATCCCTTTCACTTTTTTTCCCCCCCTCCACCACTGCTCTGCCCCTTTCTGACTCCTGATTATTTAGCAGTTGACTTCGGTGTTCGGAGTGTTGCATATCAATCCCCGGGACCAAAATATGCCACTCATGTTTTTCCTGGTATGTAATCTATGGATCCAGCACCTAACCCTGCAGCCCTCCTCTGTGATTCAGAGATGTGCTGAATCAAGTTGTTGAGGCTGCACTTAGAGCTGAAGAAAGCATGAAAAAAACCAAGATACCACCTTTGTTCTCATCCAGCTTGGCCACTGCTGTGACACAAGAACGTGACAACTGCTTTGGTAATTAAAACTCTGTGTGCAAAAGATACCAGGAAAAAGAAAGAAGTGAAAATAAGATGGTTTCTCACAAGTGTGAATGTACCCTGCATGTATTGCACAGGCTACAGATGCTTTATAGAGGCCCTGGGCCTGCCTTGCAACAGCCCTGCCATTCCAGCATGAGCCTCTTTCCTCAGCAGCCTCTGTCCGTCCAGCCAAATTGTATGATTGTTTTGTGATATGGATATATGTGGACTGGGGACTAAATTAAGGACATTAAACTCAATTTCCTTGAGATAGGAGCCAGATTTTAATATTGCAGCTGTCCAGAGGTGAAAGGGTAATGAGGACATGAGGAATTCCTGGACAGGAAAGGGACACTTGGCCCAACAAGTCTGTCCCCCTTCAAGTTTATTACAACACACCTCCCCACGTTGCCGATATATCCTCCAGCCCTGTCTGCCTGTGTAAACATGTCTGGCTATCTCTTCTGTTCATTAATACTTCAGTTCACTCCGTGGTTTTATTTGACATAATGCCTACTACGCTGTGAATTGGATCCTCTGCAAGAATTTGCTGTTTATTCTTAGACCTTTCATTTTTAATTGGCATAATCTGCTTTTTATTTCCCCTTTTAAACTCACCAGATACAGCCACTACCTCAGTCCTCAACCTAATTATGAAAATATTAATGTTTAGGTCTTTTTAAAAAATGATTAGGCTCAGTCTTCGTTTATATAAAGTATCTTTAACAGCCGGAAAAAACAATTGCTTCATATCTCATTCCTATTTCAGCCACTAAAGTTCTTCTCTGGAAAAGGTGATCAGAATTGGCATTACTGGAGAAAAATCTATCATGTTCCTTGTGTGATAAGAGCTCTTTTGATTTGCAGGCAATCCTTTGCTGGAGTGTCCATATCACACTTTATTTATACTGAATTGGCATTGATTCAAAATTGATGTTTGACAGATTCAGTACAATTTTTAAGGTGGAGTGGGACTTTGGGGAGTCAAATATTAAATCATAATGATCTTGTAAAGTCAAGAAATAGCTTTGAAAGCTGGTGGGAGGAAAAAAAACTGCCAAGAAATTGGTACCAGTACAAAGATTTCTAACTGCTCACTGGCCTCCATTTGCTAAAAACCATCTCCCTTTAAATTTTCTGCTTGCAAAGTTGAGAGGGAATTAGCATACAGATGCTTCCTCAGACGTGAAAAAACCTGGGTCTTTCCTTTCCTCTGAGGCAACTCAAAGGAGAATGTCATTAAAGCTCTCAACACAAACCGTGGGGGAAGAAACACAAGTCACAGATAAACCTGAGTGATTTTCAAATTTCAAAGACTGATAGGCTGGTGAAATAAAAACACTTTGGGTGAAGCATGAAGTGGGAAGCAGGCAGAGTAGATCACTGTGATGCAAGATCAAGAAAAGACTCTTAAATTTGTTGTTTAAGTGCATTAAAATCCCAGAAAACTAGTATATTAACAGTTATTTCTGATATCTAGCCACACCCTGTTGCTTAGGGAAGCAACTTGCTTTTACAGTGAATAGAAAGTTTTATTTGTTTATTTATTTAGAGATTTTCCCCTGAGAAAAGAGGCACTGCTAGCAGAGGTTGTTTAGGGGAAGAAATTCTGCACCCTGTTGAGAAACACTGAGGTTTTATTCAGGAACTATGATGGCAGTGCTGGGTGGACAGGGAACTTTGAGAAACTTGGAAACGGAAGAAAAATTAGAAATCTCTTGGTTTCAGGCAGGTGAAGAAACAGTTGTGACAGAAATGAAAACATGGACATGCAGCTGGTTAAAAATTAATCAGTAAACAGTATCTGAGAGACAGAAAGCTTCAGGTTTATATTCAGGATCCACAGTGATAAAAATCCCCTGTAAAAGTCCAAGAAATCCAGCCTTACCAGGCAGCTGGGTGATCCAAAGAGGAATCAGAAATGCCACCTTGGGTCTGGACAAAGACAATGAGGGACATAAAAAACATTTCTCATGGCATCTCTTGGGCACTCATAGCTTAAAATCTCTTGGGTTTTTTTATCCCTTGTTTAAAGATACTGGTCTGAAAAAGTGGAAGTCATGTAGTGACTATCACAACATCAGACTGCTCTTTGTGAGGGTCCTTCTGTAAAGATAATAAAGGAATAATTGGTAAAATGTGGGTAATAATAAGCTGAAATTTTAGTCTTTGTACAGTTCTGATAAGTTCTCATGAGGCCAAACATCTTGCTTTTGAAAAAAAGATCCATTAATTTGAGTGAAGTAGGTGTGGCAGTAATGCCAACAGAATTTGGATCTAGTGTTGGGCAAGTTGTTTGAAGAAACAAGAATGAAAAAGTTGATAAAAGTAGCAAAGCCATAGGAGCAGAACCCATTCTTATCTGCTGCCAGTTTAATTTAAATACCTGCTGAAATTCTGTCCAGTTACCTCACATGCTGGAGTGGGTCCATTCAGCCCTGTTCAGCAATTCTTTAATTTCAGTTTTTTTCATTAAAATTTACTGGAAGATGTATCCTTCTATCAGGTGGAAGACCTATCCACTGGACTGGAGCCCTGTTCTTGGAGTTTATGACTCTGTGCCAGCTTATTTCATGGACCTGGTCAATTGCTAATATAAAAAAAGATGGACGGGGAGTTAGGTCCAGGGTCCTCAAAACCTCTCTGAGTTTCAGTGAGCACTGAAATTGACTGCAAATTGTGGTTTTTCAGGGAGGAGACACTCTTATAAATAAGATTTAGGAGCCATAATCTCTTTGGTGCTTCTGAAAAAGCACCAGGTGGGCTGTGGAGCTCCTTCAACACTGCCCTGAGTTGTGGCAGCACAGAAATCAGCTCTTTAATCCTGTCCTCTGTTTTGCTGGTCGTGCTGAGCTTTTTTAGCCAGATCTGCCACCCCTGGGGGAGAAAGGGACTGCAGTGCTCCAAAACTATGTGGGACTTGGGTTCAGGGGACACAGGACTGGTTTCGTCATCCTTACAGTAAACCAAAATCATATTCCTGGCACAGAAAGTTTTACCCAAACACTTACCCATTCAACTGGGACAGGAAAAAAGGTTGGCGCTTTTTTTTATTTTTTTCTTTAATTTCAAAAGATTTTAATCTCTTCTAAACTCCCCATCTCCTAAGGATTAAAAGACTTAAAGCATCCTCTTATCTATTCCTTCCCTTTTGCTGCAATTCCAGTTGCTCCCTGAGCTCTTCCCTTCTCCCCCGAGCAGCACCTGGGTTTTCCTCCCTCTGCCCCTTCCATAACACCCTCCACCGATTCCTTCCCACCCCGGTACCCACGTGGAGGTTGTTTTCACGTTTGGCCCTGCATGACAAAAAAACCACAAAAACCAAAAACCCCTGTTTGTTTTTCTCTCCGGGCTGCGGGCTCTGGCACAGCGGCGCGATCCCGGCGCTGCTGATGCTGCATTTGCTGCTGATGTGGATCTCGCATTTACAGCCCGAGCGAGACAATTGCTGCCACAGCCCCGGCCACTTTTATGTCCCCGGCACGGCTTCCATACGTTACCTTTGATATTCTGATTTAATTCTTTTACATAGATTAGAGACCAGACAAGCTCCTAACCTGACCGAGGCGCTACCCCTGTATTGACTGCCAATCTCTAAGTCACTCGGTGAATGCTGTTTGCAGACTCTTATCAGTTCATTAAAGTTTGTTATCATTTATGCAGTGGCTCTGTACCTTGCTGGTAATCTCCAGTGTAGGATCTTATCAAACACGCTTTTGAAAGTCTGGGCATATTGTATACAATCTATAGTATTTTTCTTGTCTACCTTGGCAGGGACAGCTTTGAAAAATTCCAGCAAATGATTTGAGCGAGATTTCCTGCTCATAGATCCAGGTTGGTTGACTCTACTCAAATTAGGATTTTCAGTGTGTTTCCTCACCAAATCCGGCAAAACCGTTCCTATTCTGTTATTCAGAGCTACAAATTGCGTTATGTTAATTTGTTTATATTATAAGTTAAAATAATTTTATATGTATGTATTCCTCTGCATATGCATGTGTACATAAAAGTGTGTGTATGTAATGGAGATTATATTGAAGTATATTGGGCTTTAAAGCTGAATATGTTAAAATTGTTAATGCAGTATAAAATGCAACGGATAGAGTTAGGGACAGATCTTTGGCTGGAGTAAATGAATTTGACTTTGAATACATTTTGCTAACTTAAATGGTGTTAACTTGATTTATGTGAGCTGAGGAGTTAACCCTTATGCACTGTGCTTACTTTACTTCAGTGCCAAGAGATCAAAATGACTGTTGGGATGCTTCTTAACATTTCTGATTTATTACTGGTCTCTACCCACATTTCTTATGGATTTCTTTGGCTCAAGAGGTATATTTTTATTTGCTGCTGCAAAAATAATCCTTAATGCTAAATTCTTAATTCTAAATTCTATGTAGTATGTAATATTTTGGTTTGGACTAGCACTTTCTTCTGCTTTATTTTTCCATTATTTGACTATTTCATGATGTTTACTATCCCTCCCAGATTTCTGTTCCCATCTGCAGATCTTTCTATTACAATGATGAACCTGGCAATTTCTGGTAAATACAATAAGTGGTTGATTAATATTAGATTCATGCTCAGATTGATTTTAATATCGGAAAGCTAATATTTTACACAGGAAACAGTCCCTCCCTTTGAATTGAAACCAAATGAAAAATTGGAGACTAAAACAAATGGAATTTGTATAATCTAACTGGACCTGTTTAAAAGGTGCTGTAGCTTGGGTGCCACATCCTCTCTGCTGAAGTTCACTGATATTTTGTCTGAATTATGGTCTGGCTTATAAATCATGGTGAGGAAAAACCATTGTGGTTATGGTTCCAAACAGAAACATTTTTCAGAGAAAATCAAAACCTTAATTTTTTTCCAAGTTGTTTTGTTTTTTGTTTTGTTTTGTTTTTTTGTTTTTTTTTTTAATGAAAATTGGCCTTTGCTCTGAAGGATGATTATGTTTTCTATGAAAAAGTTAATACCTTTTTTGGATCAATGAGAAAGCAAGTGTGATGGGAAAGCTTTTGAGCCACCCTAAACTTTCATGGCAAAAACATGAGATGGGGGAGAACTGGATTTTTTATACCTGCTCACAGGTCTACTAATTAAATCACAGTGTTTAAATAGACAACATATAGAGCTGGAGACCACTCTTCCGGTCATGGGACTGTACAAGGTCAGCTCCACTTATAAACTGCAAAGCTCTTGGTTTGTTATGTCAGCAACAAAAATATCTAAATGAGAACCTGTATTTGTGAGTCCTGAAAGATGAGGTCCTAACTTTGAAGTTCACTAGGAAGAATTTTTTAATCAGAATAACCACAAAACACCTCCCCACTAAAGCACATTTGTTTTTCCCTTGTTTATGACTCTCAGATTGCCACTTTTGTATATTGTCACATTTTCCCTCACCATTGGATGTATCAATTCCTTTGGTTTTAGTAAGATTTTCTCTTTAAATGAATAATAACAACATTGTTGGACTTCAGTTGTTTTTTTGACCCAAGCCCACTCACTTTGTGAATCTCCCAAGCTTTTCTTGATAAGAATGTTTTCCATTGATTTATCCTTTAAATCTATGAGGATCTTTATCATAGTGAAGTTTGAAATCTCTATCATTAACTTTTAAGCTTATATTGACATGAAATGTGATTAAAGTTAAATTTTATAATCAAAATTAATTTTATAACAGCACACATACCCAGCTCCAAGCACAGGGCTCAGTTACTGGACTAATAGCATTGCTGCTACAAACAAACTTTGTTAGCTTCCACATAGTTATCATAGCAATCAATACCTGAATAATTAAATTCCTCCATTATCAAATTCTAGTCTTCTTTATCAGCTTTTCTTCCACCAGTAATTTTTTTGTCTTAATCTGGTTTCTCTTTGGAAAGTCTATAGCAACCTTGGAGTTTCACCAGGCAATCTTTCTTTTCTTCCCTGTTAACTTCTGTAACCTGAACTATTCAATGCCAAAATCTGAAGTCCTTAAAGAAGATTCCACTGAATGGAAGTTTGATCAAACTGTGTTTTGTTTTGTTTTAATACAGACTACTAATTTTATCTTGTCTTGGCCTTGAGTGAAATCCTATACTTGTAAGTATTTGAAATTGCCATTCATTTTCTTGATTCATTCTCTTATTGATTTTCTTTCCAACTATTTCCATCCAATGTATCTAATAATTATTAGAGATGAGGGAAGAACCAAGTGCCTGCATCCACACCCCTTTGAGCATTGTGGCTCATGCCCATCTTTAATTAACATAAATGCAAGCAGAGAAGTTTCCCAGGCTAAAACCAATTGTTTTAATGTTAAATCCTTGCATTCATCATTTTCTGGTTCATTTTGACAGGGTTTTGGTCAGGGGTGACTCCTAGAAGAGCATTACACATCCTGAAGCTTCATGCTCCTCTCAGACCTGATGCTAAATGACTCAAGCAGGAAGGAAGGGGAAGGATTCCTGCTCCCTTTTATACTCCTGTGGAATCACTCCAACCTCTTTCATCTGTTCATTACTCTATAAATGCAACACTTTCCAAAAGAAATTCACTGTTGAATTAAGGGGGGAAGTGGGACACAAAACAAATGGGGGTGATAATGAATTGAAGTGATGATCTGAGGAGCTCATAGTGCTTCATAAGCATTAATTAATTAAACCTGACTAGATCCCAGTGAGGTAGGTATTAGGGCCCATACTCCAGGCCTGGCTGTGGTGTGCTATTTCTGTATCTCAAATTCATTCTGTTAATGTGCATTCTGATGAGAGGACTGAAATGGTGTCTGACTAGTAGAGATGACTGTGCATAAATTTAAACTGTGAATATTCTGCACGACGAGCCTTCGTATGGAAGCAACTTATTTTTTTTTTTAAATCCAGCCTTGTTCCTGAATAAAAAATGCACGATAAATGAATTGTACAGGGAGCACTGAAGGGCTACTGATGACCTATAGTTATGTACAGTGTGTAACTCATCCTGTTACCCAATTAGGATGATCAGAACTTTTCCTTCTGTTGCTGAAAACCTGAGTGCGCTTCAGTGAGTGCATTTTATTTCTTTTATAGAATATTTTATTTAATTGCTGTAAGAACTTAACCTACAATTTTAACTGCAATATTTAGAGGTGTGAAGAGTACTCGAATCTTTTTTAATCCATTATAAAAGTTATTCTGAGCTTTCAGTGCAAGAAACTTGCTTTGTTTTCAGTACTGGTGTAGAGCTTTGACTCCTAATGAATGTTTTCCCCTTTTTTTCCCCATCCTGCTCTAAACAAGATGTTGTTTATTACTTGAAGCATTATATGTAAGCCCCAAGAATATGTTACATGTGACTGGAGCTTTGGCAGACTTTGAGAAACTGAAGTTTCCAGAAATTTTGCTATGTTTAAACACCAGAGCCTTGTTTTAAGGAAAGATTTCTACTTCCAAATGTGTGGTTGCCTGAACCTTTTACATTTTCAAGTCAGATTCCTCTGCCAAATAACACACTGTACCTTAACTATAATAAAAAAGCAGAGACTCTGTGTTTATAAAAACATTACAGGAGCAACTGTGATCATATTTCTTGAATTTATTCTATTCATGTGCTCAAATATGCATTTTTAGAGTGAGCTCTCCACTGCACCGGTCACTTACAGGAGCAGAAAATGACATGTAGAGGCAGAGGGCTGGCAAAATGCAACAAACCAAACTGGTAAAGGAGAGGAATTCAGAGCCAGACCAAAATATGAGGTCAAGGAAGTTGCTCTTATAATAATAGTGGTTATCTGTTTAATGTGTGATCTGGCAGTGGTTCGACGCTGACCATAAGCAATTACACATGTTTCTAAACTGGTGGTATCTGAGCCCTGAGCAACTCTACACAAGCTAGATGTGCTGTGAGAAATGGGCACTTGCTCTATTCTTGTGGTTCCTCTTGCTTAATGTCAATTAAAATTACAGCTCAGTAACAGATAGAAATTCTCCCCGTGTAAAACAGTGTCTATATTCCCTCTCTCAGTTGCCATACACTTAAACTCCTATATTGAAACCAGTTTTGCGAGGCGAGCTCCTGTCGGGGCTGATAAATGCTGCATAATATTCTTCTCAACAGACATGTGGTTAGACATGATTTTTTTTCTGACTCCCTGGTTGTTATTTGAAACAGCTTTCTTTGCAGCCCCATTCCAATGGCGGGGCCTGTGAATGATGCCCTTGTTCTGGGTTTTGTCATGCAGGAGCCGGGAACATCCTCGGTGTGTGTTCAGCTGCCTGGAGGTGACCTCTCAGGAGTCAAAAGCAAGAAGGTCTCGGTGATACCAAACTGCCTGAGCACAGATTAGGCCCTGGGAGCTGTTGTGGCCTGGCCCTGGCTCTGACACCAGTTTTTCATGACTTTGGTGAGCTCTCTGGACGGCACATCTCATTAGCTTTTAATAGACTTGGATCCCACTGTTAAAAGAGCTTCTACATCCTCTTCTGTAAAATAGCTTTGGAATGTTTTCCTGGGCTTAAGGGGCTGTGGCTGGAGTGGGAGCTGTGCAGTGGAGCTAACTGCAGTAGAAACTGTGTTGATGAGCTATGAAGACACCCCAAAAATGCCTCTTCTCCCCAAGAGCAAGGAATTGTGTAGGATTGGACTCCTTTAGTGCAAGTCCTGTTTATAGCTGGCTTGAACCTCAGCCTTTGCACAGAAGGAGCTGTTGTCACCAACCCACCCTGAGTACCAGATAGAAATAATTAGTTAAAATGGGGCATGTGAGCTGCTTAAAACAAATCCCAGCTGAGGTGTAAGCCTGTGGCTTCCTGAGGTCTTCTGGAGGCTCTTCACCTGGCTCTGGCCATTGCAGAGGCAATGACTTCATGTACATTCTTAGCAAACTCAGCATGGATCCCTGCAAGGCATCCCAGAGGGAAACATTTTGTCTTTGTTGTCTGAAAGGCTGAGTTGAACAAGAATTTAATGACCAGAGCACATCAGTTAATCATCAGTAATTTAAGAGTTGTAACAGGAGCCTTGCAATACTCCTGAAGTGGCTCTGTGGCCACGGACTTTCATATCACATCAGTCCACATGCTTTGACTGTCTCCAAGGCTTCCAAAATGTAACTTTTCATCCTTTTACTTTCCAGAAGCACACACAAAAAAAGGAGAAAAGGGTTGCAAAAATCCATGCTTGTGGCTGAGAACTAAATAAGGAAACACAACTGCTTAGTGAAGAGCCACCCCCTCCCAGAGAAATGTCAGCAGCACAATGGGCACTATTATTCCCCTCCTTTACAACCAGACTGGGGGGTTGTGTTGGAGTCTGTAGGAAAAGGGCACCAGAACCCGCTCAGAACCCAAGCTCTGAGCAGCATTCAGTGCTCCCTTTTTTGGGGTAGCACATCCAGAGGAACCTCTGTGCTCCTCAGCACACCCGCGACCTGTGGGAGGCAGCTGGAGGAGCCACTTTCCTGCAGGCTGCTGTGGCTCATGAGTGACATTGTGGCCCTTTTCCCCTCCTTTCAGTCATGCAAGACAGTTGTTAATCACCTGTAATAAAGTGCAGCTCTGGAGTATAATGAAATGGTCATGTGCAGCAAATGTCTTAGTGCACCAAACATCTCTGCTGCTGCTCTGTGTGTTGAAAAAAAAATAATTTTGTGATAGAGCAGGGTGTTTTTCAACGTTTTCCATAACATGTCCCTTATTTTAAGGAAAAATCCTCTCATTGAGCTGTTCTATTCATTGTCATGTGGACCCTCTACTACTTTCTAGTAATGAAATTTGTGCATAGCAAACTATAGCAATCACCTCCACAAAAAGTGTTCTGATAGGGAAAGAATATTGTGTTAACCTTCTTTATTGTGATTTACCAGCTGGAAACAAGGAAAAGGTCCAGGACTTTTGTGCTACTCAACTCTCTGAAGTCTATGAGCAGCAACTTCACTGACTGAGCTTGGAACCAACAGTTTTATGGAACAACTATTTGGATGTGTTTTCAAGCAAGGTGAGAAAATAGTTCAGGCTGTGTTAATAATCCTATTCTTTGGAAAGATTTCTGTTGTATAAATAATAATAATAATAATAATAATAATAATAATAATAATAATAATAATAATAATGAATTACAATTCAGTGACCTTGCAGCTTTTTCTTGGCATGCGGCTCTACTTGTGTGTGAATGAGGAGGTGAAAATATACTTCAAGTTAATTTTAGTGAGCTAAACAGCCACAAATTTACTAAAATAACTGAAGTCATGTCAGAATTTAGCTGGAGAAGATATTGATCTTTATACAAGGCTGTGTTGCACTAAGCTGGAAATTTTTCTTTAGAGTATGCCTTTTTTTCAGTAAAATTTTTGGTCAGAAAGAGTTAAAATATTTCCCTTTGATATTATGGAAACAAAACAGCTTGACAAGACAAATGTTTCAATTCAATTTTGTAATTTTGGGTTTGTATTTATTTTAAATTATATATTAGATTAACCTTCTATATTATTTCGACATTACTCAAATGAATGCTTTTGATGTTTCCCACTCATCATTTTTTTGGAATATCTTTCCCATGAGAAATTTTGACTTCTTGTTCTTATTCATTATCGAAAACACTCCCTCACCAATGTTTGTACCTTTGTATTATCCACATTTGGGTGAAGAGGCAACCCTGTAGGAAGCCTTGTTGTATCTGTGCTGTACCTTTCCTACAAATTCAGAGTGTTTTCTGTGTAAAAATAAGGTTATTGTTTGCATCTTAAACCTTTTGGTCTTCGGGGAGTGTGCTGTAGGTGATGACTCAGGAAGATCTACCTTAAACCCTTTTGTTTTGATGTGCTGTTAAACAAGTGACTGGTTTTCTGCTGGTTTGTAAATCTGACTCAGCTCATCCTCTACACAGAATTTGGGTGTGGAAGGTATGATGGGAGCAGCAGGTTGTGATGCTCATCCAGCTGCCTCGTCCAACAATTCCTTCAGTGTCATGTGAGACAATGGACTAAGTGCATCATCTTCAAGAAATGTCAAGCTCCTTAGAAACATCTGTAAGGAGTGAGTTAATTCCTTATGAAGGAGCAAATAGCTTTTGACCTCTGAATTCCCATTTTGTTTCACTTTGAGGCATTTAACCTGCATCTTTTTTCAGGAGTAGGACAGACAGAGCTCCAGGAAAATGGGCGAAGTCTCTTCCTTGCTTTATGGTAGCAAGATCATTGGAGAGGCCCAAAGGCTGCTAACGCTGCAGAGCCTGGTTACCCATGTGGAGATGCCTGTGGCACATCCCCAGCTTGCCTCCCCGGCCTCCTGCAGGCTTTCTCCCACTGCAGCAGCACATCTCCTGCAGCAGCCGTGCCATTCCTCCCTCCCCTGCAGCCCGTGTGGCAGGAGCTGCTTGCGAGAACCTCCGTGGGAGTCACCGCTACGTTTGTGAAGACGCACAAGTTTTGAAGTAAAAAAATGTGACTCAGAATAGCTCTGCCTTACTCCCATTCCCTGGAAACACGACTCCAACAAGGCGTCTGCGAGGCACTGAGTGTTTGAAAGCGGATTGCAGAGCGAGCAGGCTCGTATCATCAAACACAGACAGCCAGTGCAAAAAATTTCAGCAATGTAGTGTGGCGCTGATTTGAAGTGGTCTGGAATACAATGAAAGGTGAATCTCTCTTCAGAATTATAGGAAATAAATTTTTTTCCCCCTGGGCAGGCTTTGAGAACTGCTGAATTTATTCTTGTCTTTCTTCCCGGTCGTTTTGGATGTGACTGAAACTGGCTGTTCTCAGAGTTGGACTCCGACTGAATGAGAGGGTTTTCCTCCAGCCTATGCCTGACCTTGGGTTATAGGCACTTCAGAAAGCAAAGGCAGAAACACAAACAACCTGCTCCATGTCTCAGTCATACCGGCCCCATGAATGTAACTTGGGATGGGTTTCCATCCGAGTAGGCTGATTTGCAGCCCAGACCATCCTGGAAGACACTGCAGGACTGCATTGGGAATAAAATAAATTGCTTAAAAAAATAATTGGTGTTGCATTCATTCCCAGAGTCAAAGGGAAAGTTGGAGGGAGGCATGCAGGAAGCAGCAGAAATGCATTATGCATTCATTTTAAAATAGTAATATATGCAAGTGGTTTAAAACCATATTTATTATCTGGGATGTTTATGTATTCATGCTGAACATGGGATAACAGAGTCTATAAAGATATATAATATTAGTGAAGAAGAAAATGACTGGTGTAGTACTTTCTCCTCTCAGTTCCTTCTCCACTAATGCCCTTACACCTTTCTTTTTCAGGCTTTTTGTAGCATCCTAAACAGAAGGATATTGAAGGGAGCTGATTCTGCTTTGATCCTTATGCTTGTTGTCAAAGCGCTTGGGATTGAAGAGACTGTTGGCTACAATTGACTGTGACAATTAGGAGATGATCAGAGCCCTAGAGTGGAGCACTTAAAGGGTAATTTACATGTCAGTTTGTCGAATAAAAAAAGATATTCAGCTAAGATTTTTTCCCCCCCTTAGAGCCTTGTAAACTGCACTTTGTGCTATAGTAAGAAAAACCTGGCAGAGGAGTTAGGATAGCCATTTCCATTTGAAAAGAGGCAATCATAAGGCCACTGCTGAGCCTATTGTCCACTAAAAATGCTGATTTGCAGTCAGGGAGTGAAAGAGTGGAGCCATCACTAAATAGAACCTCGTGCAAGGTAACTCCCCCTTGGTGGCTTTCTAATGTTGGCTGAAGGTTTTATATACCTTAAATCCCGCATTTACTATCATTATAACATTGTTACTGATCATGAATGTCCTTTATCATAACAAAAAAAAAAAAAAATGAAGGTATTGAAGGGGAGGAACAGGAGCGACCAGGCAGTGGATAGACTCTCACCAGCTATCTATTGTATCGCATCTTTCTTGTTCCCTCGCCTTTTGTGTGCCATCACAATTTTCTTCTTGTCACCCTTTGCACTTTGCCATTCAGGCACCTTCCACAACACTTTTTCTCATAGGTTTTTTTTTTCCCCGTACCTATTTACACTTCATTTTTAGACTCACTCCCAGGAGATTTTTCGCATTTTCCGGGTTTAACCTGCTGGGAAAGGAAAAGAGAGAGGGAGGTGACAGTAGCTGTTCAGAGTTTGCCTTTCTGTGTGATTAGGCTGCAATACAGACTGTGACACAGACTGGAGACATACAGGTCGGGGAGAGGACTGAAGTTAAGGCAGCTGATGATTAAACAAACTTGTTTGTGATAAGTCCCTTTTTCTTATGTGATAGCTCTGATGAACCTAGAGTTGCTTCGACTGTAGAGTTAGATGAACTTATAAAAATATCAAAACCCAACACCTCCCTCATTATTCTGGTTGGTGTGAGCTGTAGCATATGTGATATTCCTCACGGTTTAAGGAAGGGATATTAGTGGGTACATATAGTGTTTGTATATGCAAATAAGTGTATTTATTTTGAGGTTGCATCGTAGGCTTTTCTTCCAGAGATTGGATTGGCTCCCTTTTTACTCTCATCTCCTTAAAAGAAGAAATAGTCATCTGTTCCAGTTCAGGAACCAGAATGAAACACTTTGCTTTGTCACAATTACCAAGTAGCCTTTGCTGCTCAGATGTGCGTTGCCTAAACCCCCCGGGGGTTACTTTTCTGGGGAAGTTTTGCAGCTTTCAGTGAAAGTCACACACGTAGATCACAGCTCTGATTCTGATCCCTGGTCAAACATCACTGATTTGAACAGATTTAGCATTTCTATTCATGCCAGTAGGATATAAGTATCAGGCCCTGTATGTCCATAGGATCCCCATACTGTCCTTTCCTTAATTATAACCCTTATGTCCTTAAGGTTTTTGCATGTTGAGCACCTGACAATGAGGTTTCAGCCTCTAAAATTGTACTGGAAACATGTTTTAACCTGACTTTTGCATGGGGTTAAGAAATACTTCAAAATATTTCTAAACTTTGCAGAGTTGCTCTTCAAGGTAAGGTTTAAAATAAAGCAAAATCTTATATTAGAAGGCTTTTCTTTAGGAGAATTATGGTGTTGTCACTCTCTCCAGGATGCTATAAATGGGAGAGGGTGGCTTTTGCCCTCTCTCGTTGCACTAAACTTGCTGAACATCACAACATTTGTATGTGTTTATCTCTGTAGCCAATGTAAAGAGCAAACAGGGATAAATAAAATATGAAGAGCAAACAGTGTGATAGGGCAAGACTGGAATGACTTTGGCTTCGTATGGGTCTGCAGAACTGAGGCAGTGGCAAATCTGTATTAAAAATAAATAAAATGTCTGCTGTAGCAGGAGGTCTCGTCTCCCAGGTAATGGCTAAATGATGAGTAGATGAGCCATTGCCATATTGATTTAAGTATTTTTTCCCAGCCAGTCAAGATTAACTTTGATTTGTTTTTACTTTCCTTTTACAGGTTCACATTTAAAGCACTCTCAGAGCACTAATAGTATAAAATTCTAGTAACTGAGAGACCTCTTGCTGGAAAAGTAATGGATGAATGCATGAATCACCCTGGGTTTCCCCATACTTTACCATGAAGTTAATTTTTTTTAAACAAGCTGGAAGAAGAAAGTTTTACTCATTGACCATGAATTTTGAAAAACCTGCATTTTCAGAGTGTAGAATAAAAAAAGATCATCTTAAGACTTTTGTAATGTAAAGTTGGTTAGAATTTAGCTGAGATGTGCTTTTTTATTTGTCAAAACTACCATTCTTGTTATTGAATATAATTTTTAAACAAATTAATTTATGTATTGATCATAATGCCAAAAACATACTATGTATGATATATGTTATATATTATAGTGGCCCTAGAAGAGCCTTTCTTGCTCAAAAACTACATAAAGGGCAAAAGTCTACATATGTGCAGTAAAAATATACTTCCTTATGCAACCCTGGGTTATATGGATTTAAAACTTACTCAGGTTTTAAGTTCAGGAGAGTAAATCATAGTGGTGTAACTGCTTTATATAGGTGAGAAATCCTATTCATGGTATTTGACTTCTGCAGGTTCGAAACAGTTAAAGATCATGACAAATTATGTGTAGTGAAATACTCTGACCCCATTCAGTACCTATTTTCTCATTCAGTCTGAAATATATCCCTTTATTGCTTTGTGAATTAATAATATGATGTTGGACAACTACAGATGACTTCTTGTTAATTAGAATTTCAGATGCGTGCTATGATGCATCAGAACTTTCTCTATTTTCTGCTAATAGGACACACCGAGTGAATAGCAAAATGTTTTTCAAGAGCAGGGAAGGAAAATGATCTCCTGATCTAAATAAGATGTTGCCCCGAGGAAAGGCACCTAAATTCCCAATGCCTGGCTTTCAGGGAAGTCTTTCAAAATTGTGGCACTTCTCATATTTGGAATTTTGAGCAATCGTTGAACTAAAGACCTGTGATGGGAAAAATCTGGTCTCTGTGGTGATAGGGAGAACATACTGACTATATGGCTTACATAAATTTGTAGTCTTTCCTAATTGGCTGTTTTATTTAATCAGGCCAGATCTTCAAGTGCTAAAAAATAAATATAACTTTGCCATTAACTATGGGGCAGCTGAAGCTCCACAAAATTTATTTTTATCTGATCAATATTAGAGAAGGTAAGAATACACTTTGAATGCATTTCTAATGGTAAGATGGCTCTAGGGGACCAAGCTCACTGCTCTGGGTGTCTCATCCTAAATGAATTTCGGTATTTAGATGGTGCACATCCTGGCTCACCTGTAGCCTTGAAAAACCTGTGTTTCAGGCTTCACTGTACAACAAATAATTTTAAGACCAAAACTGAAAATTAAAAATTTTTGATATCTTGTCTCCCCTTTTTGTTTTTAATTTCTACCTTGGCCTTACTATATAGTCACATAAGAGTCTATTCCAATGAACTTTTCAGAAAGAGGGGAAAAAAAATAAAAATAACATCCTGGTGCAAGTTGTTTTTCAAGATTCTCTCCCAAAATGCGAAGTAAAGGCCAAATTTACTGTCAATGGAAATGAAGTTTGTTCTGTTGAGGCAAACAGCTGAGCTCATGTCTGCCCACTGAACATCAGAACCAGCTGAAGCTGAATTATGAATTTGATGAGTTTTTGCTTTCTTATATAAGAGTGCCCTTACAGTGAGTTGACTAAGTTGGCTCTAATATCAAATAGACTCATGTTCAAAAGCTGAAGGAGGGAAGGTGGTAGAATTATTCCATGTGTTATTTTGTCCTGTGATGATGGAGGTAGTGGTGGCATCCACCAGCTCAGCCCTCACTCTGTGGTGTCAGTCCTGGCTCCATGTATGACTGGAAGGGTAACACGTGTTACCTTCCACTCAGGGTCTCTCTCCCTTGAGTGACATCCATGGCACTACACTGACTTCTATCAGTTGGAAATCGTGATAAACTTATAGCAACTGATCTGTCTGTTCCTTTCCCAAGTGAAAAAGAGATGGTGTGTGAAAGGGCTTCCAAAGCACAAACGTATTTCTTGCTGGCTATCAACAGGAAATGACACTTTGCAATTTTATCTGAAACATAAGTGGAAATGCCTTACTCTGTACCAGAAGGGAAAATCATGGAAACAACTCAGAAACTGCTTTCCTAAATATGGTTTGCAAAGTTTTATAAGGCTGGTGGTATTTAAGAATAATCTATTATAACTTTTATTCCTGGGTGTTTCACATGTTCCTCCTTTGCTGTTGGATGTACAAACATTGGACAAAATAACATGGCAGGGGAGCTGAAGCTAAATCTGGAGGAAGCCATCATTAGATGCACCTCTCACTGAACTTGTAAGGAGGCATCACTTTCTGGAGTTTTCTTTGCCTTTTTGATAAATCCTATAGGGAAAGGAGGATATGACCAGAAAATAGAAGTTTGAAGAACAAGGCTGAAAAATGTGATAGATATATTGTACCTGTGATCACTGATTGGTCACAAGTACCTTCCAGTACCTAAAGGGCTACAAGAGAGCTGGAGAGGGACTTTGGATGAGGTCATGGAGTGACAGGACAAGGGGGAACGGCTTCACATTGGAGCTCTTTGGTATGATTTCAGGGCATCAGATAGGACAGTGTGGTGCAGAGTGTAATTGTGAATCTCTCTCTAGCAACACACAGAGAGGAAGGTGTTAAAATTCAATAGTTTAAGTGTCTTATCTTACTAAATAATGTCTTGTAAAAAATTTCTCATGAAAGCTGTAGCTTGACTTCACAGATAAGTCCATTTTCATTCTATTAAAAACGCCAGTGAGTTTCTAAAGCCACCAAGACAAAACCATGGGCTTCAGGCTGGACAAGTGACAGAAAAAGGGCCAAGAGACCTCAGATTCAGGTACTTCTGTGAAAATCCAGCCTTTGGGTCTCAGCTGAACAAATGCTGACCCCATGCACAGTTGTGGTAGTTGGATGCTCTAACTCCATGCTGTGACAAACCCCAAGTGTGCGAGGAGAGACCAGGAATCTCAAGTTTGCAATGTTTTAAAAAAAGCCCGAGGCTGATGAGAAAATTAGCTTTGACATTCTGAATTCATGCTGGAAAGTGTAAGGGAAAATGGGATGATTATTATTAATAATCAGTAGCAGAAGTCAAATGTCTGAAGGACTATTTGAGCTGCAATGATACCCTCTTAAAAGTTTGAAATGAACTCCTCATAAAAAGTTTAAAACTCAGCGTATTAGTTCATGTGCATTTCTTTAATGTCTGATTGGGAGAAAGTGTAGAACAGATGTTTTTCCCTGTTGTCATAGATAGCTAACTTTTGTCTCTTTCTTTAAAATGTAAAATATGCATCACAGTTTGGAAAACATTCACAAACGATTACTTCATACTGTGAGCTGGAGCTGCCTTCCAGAGGGATACATTACAGTCTGGTCAGATGCAATTGCCTGCAACTACTATTTCCTTTTTGAAAAAAGTTTTGCCATCTTGATAAACTTTCATTAACAACTCACCCTAACTTGGGATACATTATTTATAAGCCAGGAATTTCTTCTTTAAGGATATATGGAGACAGATACTGAAATAATGTCAAAATGGCAATTTTCCATTGGAGATGATGAAAGTGCATTTGCTTATGATTATTCCCTATTTCATTCCAGCAAC
>JANPWX010000104.1:32500-122500 GCA_024734555.1 Trochalopteron elliotii
TTTGTTACACTCTGGATGCTCCTTTTGCTATCCTGAACGATTTCATGCTCGTTCTTGGGTGACTTCAGCAGCTTTCCCAGTAGATGGACTTTTTTTCACTTTCTTGGAGAGGTGGGAAGCTGCTGGAAAAAGGATGGCAGAGTCAGTTTGCATTAAATGGCCTTGCAGGATACTGCTGTTCCCTGTTTTCTGCTTTCTGTGTAAGCAAAGGGTCTGTGGCCGCAGACAGTGCCACTCAGAGCTTGGGGAACACTTCCCAGCTGCCACCGTGGGGTTGCACATTTTTCGTGGGAAAACAGTGCTGGGAGCTCTGTGCATTTTCTTTGCTAAGCCATGAATTCATTATGAAATTTATAGGATGCGATCTATGACTCTGCTAATACTTCCACACAACAGTTTGGCCTTTTCATTCCAGAGAGGGTTGGACAGGAGCTAAGAAGATCTGGCTTTTGTTTCCAACTCTTCTACAACTTCCTGTATGACCTTGGGAAAGTTGCTTAATCAAGCTGTCTTGAGCTTTCCTTTGTAGTAATGTTGCTTGCAAATGTTAGAAGAGTTGTGAATATGCAAGGTTGATTTGGTAGGTGACATTCAGGTACTAATTTGACACCTTGCAGAGATAAAACAGCCCTGTGAAATAAGAAAACTGAAGTCTCAGTATCTCACCTTGGCTTCAAATGCAGGATTCAATGAAACACCAACAGGAGCAAGATGCTGGCTGGCTTGAATCAGGGTTAGTTGCACAAAGTGCCAACGCTGGGCATGAATTTTGCTCTCAAATGGAATGGAATAAATCACGGGAAGTCATCTAAATGAAGGTCAGAGAGCATGTGTAGTAACAGCATACCAGAAATATGAAGATAAGACCTGAAGACGAGGACAGAGATATCAGGGATACAGGTATGACATGGTAGGATTAGTCTGAATGTTGGGGCTGTTTAGCCTGAAAGAGGCTCTGGGGAGAGGTTGGAGGCCCTTGCAGTGCTTAAAAAGGCTCCAAGAGACTTGGAAAGGGACTTAGTACAAAGGCCTGGAGTAACAGGACAAGGGGAACGGCTCCAAACTGGCAGAGAGCAGGTTTAGATTGGATATTGGGAAGAAATTCTTCCCTGTGAGGGTGATGAGGCACACCAGAGGAGCTGTGGCTGCCCTATCCCTGGAAGTGTCCAAAGTTGGATGGGGCCTGGGGCAACCAGGTTAATGGAAGGTGTCCTTGCCCTTTGAAAGGTGCTACGAATGGAATAGTCTTTAAGGTCTTTTCCAACTTGAGTTATTCTGTGATCCCATGAATTTCCTTATAGGAACAGACCTCTTGCTGGCCCTGCATGCAGAGGAGATGGAAGCCTATCCTCTATATCCCCCAAGGAAAGGAGAGCTTGTCCTAGGAGTGCAACCTATGCAGTTCAAAGCTAAGCTGTAATACAGTGACAGAAGCAGATGACTCTGGGTTTGGGTGGGGGGACTGAGTGATTTTCTTAGAAGTGCTGGAATGTGCACACACAGAAACTAAAATGTGTGTGAGCTACAGAAAGGCCACACTGCCTTCATTAAAGCCATGGACATCTGAGTGCCTGAAGATCTGATAGGGCTTGTTTTTTCAAAGTGGTAAAAGTATGTTATTAAAGACTAGCATATCTAGGAGCTTGATCACAGCCTGGTTTATAGGGAGTGGTAATATCTTTATTAAGCCAACTGATATAGTTGGAGGGGGAAAAAACAGACAAGGCCTCTACAGGGCTCTTTACTGTAATTAAAATAGGCTGCTTATATCTAGTTAAATAATATGTAAACTCTTAAGGCCAAATGCTGCAGCTAGTTGCTATTAGTGAGAAACTGTAAACTACAAAATCCCAAACCAGGAAGTCTCATGGAGATAAAAAAATATCTAAAGAGCAGTCAGAAATGTGCCCTATATTATTGATGCTTCAAGCAGTATTAAGTTGTGAAGGGCTGGAATGTAAACAGAGTTACAGATGTCTGATGCCGTAGGTTGAATTAGGGAAGCAGGAAATGCACTCCTTCGCTTGGGATGTTTGGAAAAAAACACCTTCTGCTTGGCTTTATCTGAAGCAGTTAAAGGTTTGTTTAACCTACAAAATAATTCGGAGGAGAGTACACCAGGCAAAGTTGTTTCTTCTATTTATAGTGCCAAAAATAGGAGCTGTGCAAACCAGCAGAATGTGGTCCCAGTTCACAGAGAGCTGCATTTTAGAAATGACCTAATGAGAGAGGGTCACAGTAAGGGTAGGTGGTGTCACAATGGAAAAAACTACAGCTGTACACACACATATGGCTACTCGGGGTAGGCAAGCCTGATCTCAGAGACACAATTATTGTATGTATCTTTGCAATGTAAAGCTAATGACTATTTTCCTCCCCCGGGGTGAAGTGCAAAGGATCAGTTTTGTTTCTTAGAAGAGGGTGGGAGAACAGTATCTATAAACCGCTCTGGTAATCCTGATACTTTATTTCCCAACCTTGAAAGCCTACAGCCTTATCTTATCTGCCTATGGTTGTTGTTACCCCTGCCAAACTCTGCTGATGGGCTGCTAACATCATTACATTTGCTTCTGATTTGCGTAGGTTAAGCACAGAGCAGACGTTTCCTCTTGTACGTTCTGGTGCAGGCCCTGCTCCTCTTAAATCTACCCCAAAGAGGGCAACCTGTTGTTTTGAAGGGGTGAGGTGTTTGGTTTTTTTGTTGTTTGAAGTAGCATTAAAAAGCTCATAAGCCACCTCTGTGGGTCCAGCAAGAGGAGGAGTGAATTGTGGTAGTGCAGGATCCAAGCTGTTGTGGGGACAGGGACTCCACAACAGCTGGAAGGTGATGTACAGTGGTGGCTGACTTGTTCCTCAGAGGCAGAATTACCCTCATGAAGGCTGAAGAGGAGCAATTTACAAGGACATGTAGTGACAGGACAAGGAGGAATGGCTTTAAAATGACAGAGGGCAGGTTTAGAATGGATATTGGGAAGAAATTAATACCTGTGAGGGTTGTGAGGCCCTGGTACAGGGTCCTCAGAGAAGTTGTGCCTGTCCCTGGATCCCTGGCAGTGTCCAAGGCCAGGCTGGGATGGGGCTTGGAGCAACCTGGGACAGTGGAAGGTGTCCCTGCCCATGACAGGGGGCTGGAATGAGATGATCTTTAGGATTTCTTCCAACCCAAACCATTCTACTATTCTGGTGATGCTCTGGGACATGATAACCTCCGACTGCATTTATAATGAACAGTGGTTTGTGTTGTGGATTTCTGAGAATTTAAATTTCTCAGACCCTGCGAGTTCTACGCTGGCTGCAGCATGGGACACTGTGTTATAGCAGACAGCCCTCACAAACCTGAAATAGTCTTTGTCTTTTTCATCGTGGCTGTTGTTGGTAAACTCGTATAAATGGGAAGTGCCATTTCCTTCACATTGTTTGAAGTGTATTTGTTCAAGAAATAACTGAATAACAGCTTTCCGTTTTTAAAGCAGGAGACTTTTTCCCCTAGTGCCATAACTCTAAATTAGTATTCTGGATATCCCCATGAGCCCAGCAGAGCAGGGCGGCCAGGTTAGGGTCCAGGCATTAAGGCATCCTAGGAGATCATCTTTCTGCTAATAATTAACTTTTTATTTATTTTTTTATTAGAAGTTTTGACTGTCATTTATTTCTTACTTCCAGCTGAAATGCTGAGTTAGGAGGAGAAAAGGGGTGTCAAGTATCTGTTTTGGAACTATTTTGTTTGGATGACACCTAGGTAACATCAGAGACACCTTTCCTGGGTGAGAGCTCTGAGGTAGAGCAGAATTACTGTGGCAACATGGGTTTCCTGAGTTTCCTTTTTGCAGTCTCATTTGAATTAGTGACTTTAAAAGAAAAGACTTCATTTCTTCTGTGTCTGCAGTGTGCTTCCCTCATTTTTTCCCCTTCATTCCTGAGTTTTTGCTATTTCATAAGCCTGAAACAATAACAGCGTCTTGACTGATGGTCAGGGAATAGGTGAGAGTGTGGAAGATCATAATAATTAAATCATCCAACATAAAACAAACCCACAAAAAAAAAAAAAGAAGAAAAAGAAAAAGAAAAAAAAACAGCATTGAATTTGTTTTTGTGAGCAGTGCTAGTTGCCTTGCCAGTCTGAAGCTGGCACTGTGGGTTTGCTGTAATCACTGAGCTGAGAAAAAGAGACACGGGGTTTGTTTGTTTGTTTGTCATCATGGAGTTGAGCAGGACTTAAGCACTTGAATGCACAACACTTTTCTCTGCTGCCTCTCTGTGTTTCTGGATTCCACATAAATTCCCCCCTTTTGATTCCTCCAATCTGTTTTTCTGACCCTCCTTAAGAATTAGGATTTATATATATCCCATGTGAATATCAGCTTGGAAAATGTGCCTTTTTGATTTTAAAAAGGAAGTGTGATAAAAATCAATTACACCTGTGGCTTTGAGTGCTGTGCTGGAGCACTGTCTCCTAGGGAAGATGTGTGTGTGTGTGTTGCATTGCTTTGGGAACATCCAAGCGTCTCTCTGGCCTGTTGGTGGGTCTGTAGCAGGACTTAGATTTGTTGTGGTACAATGTGGCAGGTGGGCAAATGCCCAGAATCTGGATCTTGGATGTGGTGCAATATGCTGCATCATAACATACAGACCTCTGGTTTCAACACAAAGTTGTTAAAAGATTAGGAGGAGTAAAACACACATTTAAAAGGAAAAAAAATGTTGTAATCAAACAAGATGACACAGAGCAATACCAAGGGAAAATAATTCCTCTCGTCTCCCAGTGCTGACTGGTGCACTTCATCACCAAACACAATAATCCTCTATCACTTGGAGAGCAGGTTCCAAAGGCCTGTGCCATGCAGAATTTCCAGTGTAACTGGTGATGATCAAACAGTGAGACCACAGAGCCTTCACCTCGTTTTGGGAGCAGGGACCCTGCCTTGCTGGGCTGCTCTGCTGCTGTGTGGAAGGTCACACCCCTCCTGTCTGCTCACCCCAGCCCTGGCTGTAAAGGCAGTGCCAGAGGCAAGGAAAGGGATAGAAAGACATGTGGTGGAAAGATGTTGCACTCCAGCATTCCTTGGCTTGCAGATGGCAAACTCCAAACTAGTACAGGCCAGACAGAGCAGCCAAAGACTCTTCTCATGTCCTTTCAAAGCCGAGCTTTAGGCACAGAGTTAGTGCTAATTGCTTGAACCCTACTGAGGTCTGAGGAGGTGGGTACAGCACTGAGTACGAATTATGGATCTCTGCTCTTCTCTTGGCTCTGCCACTGTCTCCTCGTGACTGCCAATCACATCCCCAGTGTGAGGCTTTCTTTAGTTGTGTCACGCTTCTGGATCTTTGGCTGGTGAATAATCAAAAGTGAGTGTGCCTCTCATTTGAGTGACGGAGCAGGCAAAGGACTCATCTCTAAGGCAAGTGGCCATTTCCAAACAAAGGCATGAAGATCATGGGATTATTAAGGTTGGAAGACACCTCTAAGATCATCAAGTCCCACAGTTAACCCAGCACTACTGTGTTCACCACTAAGCCATATCCTCCCGCACTACATCCACACACCTTTGGAACATTTCTGGGGATGGTGATTCCATCATTTCCCTGGGCAGCCCGTTCCAGTGCCTCATTAATCACTTTCTGGACCTCATGCTACCTCCCATGCTTCAGTCACAGTCAGGGGCTTTCCTCTGCCTTGCTTTCCAACTGATCCTTCTGGGAGGAAGGAGAAAGTCTTGAGCTGTGTCGCCTCCCCCAGCAGCAGAGCCTGGGACAGCACAGTGGCAATGCTGCTTTGTCATAGTCTGTACCAGCTGCAGTGATGAGGGTGGGCTGGGAGCCCCACTCACCGTGGCCTTTCCAAGCACTTGATGCTCTGGAGTTCAGGCTGCGTGGGAGTTTTGCCTGATCTGGTAGGTATGCAGTCAACATAATGTTCCAGTAAAGCTTACACACTTGAAACAAAACTGCTTTGTGCTGGAAATAGGCAAGTTCCAGCAGTAGGGAGCCTCCAGCACTCTTGTACCTCATATTTCTCATTTACAACCCTGGTGTTTTCTCTTCTTGTTAACTTGGATAGGGCTTGGAGCAACCTGGTCTAGTGCAATGTGAGGCAATCTTTGAGGTCCCTTCCAGCCCATTCTGCGATCCTGTGTTTCCATGAACTTGAGCTTCTCATCTACTGCACTCCATGCACAGACTGTCACCAGGTTTCCCTTCCCTGGTGCTGACTGAGGTGCTGGTTAGACCACACAGTTCATTAGGATGATACAGACAGTCTGATCTCTGGAGAAACTCTCCAGAGCTGCCCACCTTGCTCGACTTTTTTCCTTGACACATCTGTGAGTCAGCATAGTGGTGATACATTCTGCCAGATGCTTCCCAAGAAGAGTCGTCCTGACCCAGAGGTTTTTGGTAGTCATCTCTGACATAGACCTCAGCCAGCTTTCCACAGGGCAGTCCCATGGAGATTGTGAATGAGCCAGGATGAAGCACTTGCTTTTTACACCAGCTCTTTCACTGTTAATGCTTATTGTGTCTGGGATGTCTCAGACCATGGTGATTTCATCTTCTTGTTTCCACAGTCAGAGGGTTTGCATCTGAGTTCGCTGCCCCTCCAACTGTTTGCAAGGATGTGGGTGTCTGGTATTGCCTCTATCAGCCCCTTGCACCTTCTGTTGGCAGCCAAGCCAGTCATCCTTATTAATAGAAGGCTGGATTTCTGTGGTGAGACGTTGAGGTTGGTGTCACAGGGTGCAGCCCGGCGATAAGGACGTGAGTCTGCTGCCTTGGAGGGCTGGCTGTGAAAGCTCCAACCAAGCCCAGCCTGGACATGTGAAAATGTCCCCGTAGGATTCACCCTTCCAGGCTTCTCCCAGGTCAAGGGGTACATCTGTCTCTAGAGGGCAGGTTGGTGTGGAAGGCTCTCAGTGCTGCAGCTGCCCAGGGTTGCACAGGAGAAAGTGAAGGCTGGCAAATGTTTTAAGGTGCAGGAGTCTCCATTTAACCACCCAAGAGTGTCCTGGCCAGCCCCACCATCTCCTGCCAGCTCTGGAGATAAGCCCACAGCGGGTCAGACCCAGGGATCATCGTGCCCCATCTCTGGCCACAGTAAACTGCAAGTGCCTGGGGAGATGCAGAGAATCAGGAGATGCAGATAGTGACTTTTCCCAGTCCTCCCCATGTGCAGTAACTGTTTCCTTTTGTGTTTGGTGTGGTGTGAACCCTACAGCTTCCAAGTGTCTTTGCAGCAATTTAACAGAGATATCTCCAAGGGGCAGACCAGGGCCAGTCTTGTGCTGTCCTTGTGTTTTGTCTTTGAGATGGGCAGATGGACCAAAGTATTTGAGTTTATTGTTTCATGACACTGGTGGGCAAAGAGAGGGAAAAATACAAAACAACCTACCCTTTAGAGAAGTTCCTGTGTCAGGGCTGTCTCTAACCAAAGCAGGAGAAATCATCATTGCTGGGCCATTTATTATCTTGTTTTCAGAGGCCTTTCTAAAACTATCCATGAGCATGAATAAGTGTATCAACAGTTAAAATTATTAACACGTCATTAATAAATATGAATAATCATAATCAAAGGTTAAAATTATTAACAGTTGGGGTGGTTTTTTTGCTGTTGTTTTTCTTAGCTTTTTGCCTCCCTCCTGCTGCAAGGGGACCATCCCAGCCGGAAACCTCTGCTTTTAAAGAAGGGCTTGCTGAGGCGAAAGGAGTGGGTTTCCTAAGCCACGGGATCAAAGCAAAACCTCCCAGCCTGGCCAGCACACAGGTTTCCTCCCTCTCCCAGGTTCCCAGCTCATGTCCGGGCTGGGTGTCCAGCTCAGCCGCCCCCATGGATGCCATCAGTGCTCTCAACTACCTCAGGATCACCTTTTTATTATTCTTTTTTCTTTTTGCAACTTAAAAATAATTTGGTGGCTCTCCAGCTGAGTTATCTGCTGTTGCTGCAGAATAAGCTGCGTGTCGGACTCCCACAGCCCAAAGCCTCTGTTTCCTTTCTGCCAGTACCTTGGTATCTGCCTTGCCCAGGAGCCTGCTGATGAAGATTTCCTGTTTGTTTTGAGTCACTGCTGGAGTGATAAATATACTTCGTCTCTCTCCTCTGAGAGGAAAGAAACCAGCTGCCCCGAACTAAAGGGAAAAATATGTCGAATTCCACCAAAGGGCCCTGTTATCACGAGGCTTCCCTGAAAGGATGAAGCAGGGTAACATGAGCTTCGAGAAAGGCGCGATTTCCTTATTCAGAATGTTCCCTTTCGCCTTCCACCATCTGCCTTTGCTCCGTAACTTTAATTTTTAAAACAGGTTAGGAATAAATAAATAAATTCAACACCCCCCCCCCCATCATAAACTTACACAGTGGAGTAATGCTTGGCTGGATAAACAAACAATTATACTTGTGGTTTCTTGATCTGACCACAAGCTTTAAATGCTGTATTTTTTGCATGAACCTATAATGCTTCTGGATAAACAATTGTGTTTATATTGTCAGGAGTATCCAGTGTGGTGTTGTGTAATTTCTATGTGCGATTACTGGGATATAGGATAAATTCCAAAAGAAAAGAAAGGAAAGGAAGATTAGATTATTAAGTCATTTTTAATAAAAACAGCATAGTTTGGAATCGCTTATAGCTTAATTTGTAATTTTAAAAGAATGCAGTGCTGGCTTTTAAGTTTCTACAATTATCTTTTCATCTCTTTTTATGCTTTTCTTTACTAGAGATGGGGCCCAACCCAAACCCTTGGATCTAAACCCAAGATCCAGGTTCAGATCTGAGTTCAGAGCTCCAACCTCATTCCCAAAGAAGCAAAGTCAGGCCAGCGAGCTCCTGCTCAGGCTGCATTTGAATTTTTCAGCCCAGGTTCAGCAGTGTTCAATTCTCAGGAGCCACATGTGGGGCAAGTGGTGGTGGCCTTGGGGCCTTGATGTGCCTCCAGCCCTGCACAGAAGCCAGGTGGGGTGGCAGGGGTCACAAAAGTGCTGTAGGTCAGGGATATAAGGAAATGCTCATTAAAAATATCTTGGGGGCAGCTTTGGTCTGATCCAAACCTACCCAAGGCGAACACAACCTCTTGCCATGGCTTAGAGGAAGGTGCACTTCCAAAGAGGATTTGGGGGGTTTTTTTCGATAGAAATTTTTTTGTAAAGGTACTGGTTTCAGTCTCATAAAAAAGGGAACAGGGCTAAGTTTTGCTTTTGATAGGTGTTTGAACTGCTGCTGCTGGGGGAAAAAGGAGATGGTTTTCCTTCAGTTTATCTACAGTTTTTGCTATATTTCTCCTTTTTTTTTTTCATGTAAATGCCTTAAGCATTGCCAAACAATATGTGCTTTTCTCTACTCACCAGCACATTCCCACTCCAACAGGCTAACCCAGCTCTCCTTTATATCACTGAGTGAAATCACATGGAACAAAAATAATTATATTTAAGCAGTTTGAAGTGTACTTTTTTTCCCGTGGTTTACCTTTACCATCCCCTAGTAAAATATAATTTCTTCTTTCACAGCAGATGAAAAAAGACCATTATAACTTTAAAGCATGAGATTATAAAAGACTGCAGCTAGTTTAGCTCTCACAGTTAGAAGTTAATTCTAAGTCACTGGAATTGAAAACATCAGTTTGCAACATTTACTGGCTTGCTATAAAAATGTATTCCCCTGTGTTATGTTAAACATGAGAAACTACACCTCGGTGTGTCCATTATTTATATATTTATTCATATCTTGCTGCTTTTGATTCAGCTATGTAACTGTATGCAAAACAGATAATTACTGGGGAACAGAATAATTTGTATTTTGAGGGGAATAAATACCCTGAAGGATTTGCTTTTGGGGAAAGAACACACTGCAAGGAAATTTCATAGATTTTTGAAACAGATATGAAAACAAAATGAAACAAACAAAACAAAAAGGTGAGGAAATATGTGCCCAGCAGCTTTGACCGTACCGTTTTTGTGGTGGGGGAAGTAATTTTCCTTTCTCAGCACCCAAATCCACTTTGGAAAATTGAATGTGAAGCCTATTATTTGACATGGTTATGTGTAAAACAGGGTTTAATGGCAACTCTACCCAAATAGAATGATGCTGAGGGGCTGGCTGATCTTCATGGAGTGGTGAGATTGGGACCAACACACCCTTCTCCATGGAAATGTGCTGCTTGAGAAATATCTGCACCAAACTTGCCTCACACATGGCAATTATTTTAAGGAAAATGCCGTTTTCCACTCCCTTTTCAGCCCATGGGGTCCCTTGTGTTCACCATCCTGTGAACAGTCCTGGATGGGCTTCCACACAGGTAAGCATTACACATCTCCCTCCTCCAGCTTTTTTCTCTGATTCAGCACTAGACACTGGAAGAGAGATGCTGAAGACATTAATTTCAGCATTTGCAGTAACAGAATTACTACTGAAAATGTGGCTGAATGATGGCATCACTGCTAATCTCCCTTTGATTTATTCAGGGCCAGTGTTTGCCTGTTCCATTTCTGTTTGCAGGCGTTCTGGTGGGAAATAAGAGTTTCCCAAACTTTCCTACAGTGAGGGTTTCATAGGCAATCCATGCCAAAAAGGGTTGTCTGGTCATCTTAAAACTACTCAAACAGCTTTGAAACCTGGGTGGTGCAAAGGGGTTATAAAGCTGTTCTGTGGAGCATCCAAAGGGTCCATCTGCAAGGCCAGGTTGACAGGGCTTGAAGCAACCTGGTCTAGTGGATAGTGTCCTTGCCCTATGGACAGGGGGTGGAATAATATGGTCTTTGAGGTCTCTTCCAATCCAAACCATGCTGAGGTTTTATGATTCTATGGTTCTATCATCAGTCAACATCCTGATGCTGCCTCCAAACATCTCCGGGACACAAACGAGCAGTTCATGTTTGGCTATGGAAAGGAAATTTCTCACACACGTGGGGTAAGTACTCATTGCAGCTGGCTGTTTATCTCAGGTATTTGGAAGGTCTTTTTGCTGTAGTTGTGTCCTGGTCTCTGGCACAGGCACTGGGGTGTGCCAACACCTTGGAGAGGCTGCACCCTGGGCAATGAGGCACAAGGGGGGCAAAGTGACACGGCTCAGGGCACATGAGGAATCTATAGCAGGATGTAGGGTGACCCCCCATTTTCCAATTCCTTGGTTAGAATTAGGAGATGGTTTCTATGTTAGTCTGCCTCATGGGACTGTGCCTTGCAACCAAGAAAAAAGAGCTTAATAAGAAGACACTCTGCAAACAAATATAGTCATGGGTAGCAGCACAGGAAAAGCAGTTTAACACAGTGCTAAAGAAAATCGAAGTGAAAAATCTCGGTCTTAAAATCGCAGCCTTAACACTTCCACCAGGACTGATCATAAGTTTCTTTTTTTTTTTTTTCCTCTTTCCTTTTGGTGGAGAAGTTTTTGAAGGTATTTTTCAAACTTTCCAGTTTAGCAATGTGTTGGCTCAAATTGAAAAGAGAACTAGGCACTGGGTCACAGGCAGAATTAGGTTTGTGCTAGTGGTGGGGGCAGGTTGCTGACACAGCTACAATCAGACAAAACATTCAAAACTTCTGGCTTTGTACTTCTCAAATGCCTCTTTTAGAAAATCGCTTAAGTTGTTATTAACATCCACCACCCACCTTCCCTTTCTGGTCCTGACATTGTGTAATAATAGATAATGTTGACATATGTTCCCTGCTGGTCAGAAATACTATACTTCTGTGAAAGGTAACATTTTCAAGCAATGACAAAATGTATTTTACTTGGACAGGACATTAGTTATTGGACTAATCTCCCAATGTGGGATGTGGGGCAAAAGTTTTAACATTTTAGTTGTGGGAGAAAGTTTGTTGGGACAGTAAAAGCATCAGTATGGGGTGTGTTTAGTTTTCTCCTTTTCTAGAGGTACTGGCTTGGTATCAAACTCTTGCGTCCGTAGGAATTTAAAAGAAACATTTGCAGTATGTATGAGGAACAGCTGTCTGTGTACTCCCAGCAACTTTTCAAAATGACTATTTGGATATTTTTTTTCCCTTGGAAGGATTAGAGAGTTAAGGAGTGCGTGTGTGTGTGTGTGTGTGTGTGTGTGTGTGTGTGTGTGTGTGTCCCACAAGCTCCAAAAGTAATTTTTTATTTTACTGGATCAATTTAGAAATATTGAGTAATTGTAAAAAGAGCTGCATTTTTGTTTCTATTTCCCACTAAACAAAGCTGTCTGAAAATAGAAAAAGAGGAAGAGACAGCAAAATCTTCCAAACAAATATGTTGTGAAAAAACTACTTTTGAAAGTAATCTAGGGTGAGATTCTATAAAAACCTGTCTGCTTTGCATGTTACGCAGCTCAGCACAAGACTGCACAAGCCTGGGGAAATCGGGTTTTATTTTAGGTCTTCCATGGATCTCTGTGCTGGGGAAGCTGGAAATCAGTTCCTTTATTGAATCTGGTCTTTTTACGTGCAACAACAGGATCCAGAAACAATCACGGGGGGTCCTGTCATGTGGCAGATAAACATCTCTGGCAGTGGGCTCCCTAAGATTTTTTTTTTTCCCTGCACTACGAAGCAGGCTGATCAGAAATGTGGCTTTTCCTACAAAATTAGGGAAGTTTTAGGGAACAGCCCTCTGTTCAGTATCTACCCTCTGTCTCCCAGGCTCTGACACACCAGTCTGGGGATGAGCAGGAGCTTTAACCTGCTCAGCCCCAGGCCATGAGCTGTGTCCCTGGGGACATCCTGGGGACATCCTGGGGCCTCCCAGCAAACCCTTCCCGTCTGGGAAGCCAGTTGCTGCCCTGTGGGTCTGGGATGGGGTGTCCCACGGAGCAGCTCCCCCGCCAGCTCCCCATCCATCTTCCTTCACCCATCAGGAGCATCCTGTTTGTTTTCAAACTCTCCCTGCGTGTCTGTCGGGCTGCCTTGGGCTGGCTCTGTTCTCAGTTACACCCATTGATGTCAGTGGGGTTGCGTTGGTGGAATCAGGAGAAGAATTTGGCTCCTCGTCGTTTTATTCCCCCTCTTCTCTCCTTTTTTTTTTTTTTTTTTTTTTTTTTTCTTCCCTGTTTGACAGTGCTAGTGCTGAGGCTGAGCCCAGCCCACTGCCTGGCTTGTCCCGGGCTCCTGCCGCCGCTGGGGTGAGAGCTTCTCCTCTGCAGCTCCTGCTGCTTGGCACGGCTTCCCTGCTTCGGATCCAATCTCGGCTCAAAACATATCTGTTCTGCTTTCTGCTTCCTCCCGCCCTCTCTGCTCGCTGTAAAGCATTTTATTATCCAGACTTTATGGAGGGCTCTGTACAAAATGAAGTTGTGAGGTTATTTGTTTCGGTGCGGCCGATCCAATAGTATAAGCTACTTCCCTCCTTCAATCTTCCCTACTTTAGATAGCACACAGGCTTTTATGTCCATTAATTGTCAGAAATAAATGCTTCTTTAGCTATTACTTCCTGAAACAGAACAGCGATCTCCCTTACATACAGCTGTTTATATTATGCATAACACAGCCCTGTCATAAGAGTACATTATAAGTTTTTGTGAGACCTTGCATTTAACATAATTTCCAGTTTAACTTTCCTTTTTCCAACATATCCAGTGGGCTACTGAGCAGCAGTGCCTGTTGCCCCTCAGCTGCCATGGCTCAGGGACAATCCCTGCAGAAGCCAACAGGCATTAGAAGAAGAAATAGAAGAGGGATAGGATATAGTGGGTAAGGTTAGTGGAGTTTCATCTTGCTGCTTTAGGACCTAATCATTATTAATTATTCGCTTAATAGTAGAGACTTCATGTCCCAGCTGAGATTAAGACCAAATGGTGCCAGATGTAGTGCAAACACCTATTAAGTCATCGTCCCTTTATCAAACAATTTACAGTCTAAATAGACAAGACAGAGAAAAGATGGGAGATGAACAAAGAGGTGTCAGCACCGGAGACAGGAAATTGGAGGAACAGGGGCATTAGGGATAGGGAGGGAAATGAAGGCCAGAGTGCAATTTCTGGAGGTAATCAGAGAAAGACCCATAACTGGGGTAAAAGCAGAGACACACTGCTCTGGAAACCCACTGTGACAGCTGAAAATGGTCCTGCTCATCACCACTGCCCACAGGGCTTGGCAGGAAGGAAGAGGTGGTGGAGATGCTCATTGCCCACTTCCACCAACACAACCTGAGCTCCATCACTGCTGACAAGGCACCTCTGAAGTAACTCAGAGGGTATTTCTGGGCTGGATGATGTTCCCTGCAGCCTCTTCTGCAGGATGGTGATGAGGAGTGCACAAAGTCTGGAAGGAGAAATCCCCTTAGCCTTGAGGATTGCTTCTCTCCCTCCTGATACCTTTCCCAGGCCCCATGCCATGTGAGCACCACCAGCTCACACTCACTCACATCCACTTACTCCTACTTACACAATTTAATTTGCACCACCTTACAAATCACCTCTGGATTTGGCCCCCAGTTGAGTTCACCTCTAACAAACAGCCCGATGTGCTTGGCTACAAATGCTCTGACCACTCGGGTTTGTCACTTTGAGAGGGCTGCTTTGATTTGTGGCTGGTTTTAAGTTTAGCTCCGTGCAGCAGCAACGAGCTGACAACTTTGTAAAGTTCCTTAAACTCTCAAAATGCTCTACAAATGTTAACTCTCTGGCAACAAAGTATTTAGGACACTTTGCTTATGTCTTCATGAATAACTTTCGGAAAGGGTTGTGACATACTTGTACCATTATTTTGTATGGCAACTGAAGAAAAAAAAATCTTGGAAGGATGTTTGTTTTTATTTTTCTTCTTCTGACCACTCTGTTTGGAAGAACTGCCAAGTTTGACTCTAAACTTGCAAGTATAATAACTTTTTTTCTTTGAAACTTGGGTCTATAATGTCTGAAGCAGCTTTTGGTTGAAAGCAATTGTTACGTTCCTGACTCTTGTGATCAATCGAAATCAATTTCATACAGAAGGTTAACAGAGAAGGTCCAAACAAATGAATCCATGTGCATTTATCTGACAGTATTTCATATACAAATAACGAAAGCAGTACATTATCAATTCTCCGTAGTAAGAAGTATTCTTCATGTTTTTGTAGAAAGTACTTAAGAGCTGACTTTGAAGAAAGACTTTGAAAACTTGCCAAACCTTCTTTGTATTTTGAAAGTCCACATCAAGAAAGTAGTAAATAGTCATTGAGTGTAGGAAAAAGGAAACTATTAGCATTGTTTTCTTTGAAAGATAAAAAGAAAAATGCAGTGCAAAACTTCATAATCTCTGAAATGTGTATTTGTTATTTGAATCAATTTAAAACAATTGTCACTATTAAGTTCATGTTAGCCTGCCTACTGAACTGTATAAAATGGTTCTGTATCTGCTGGTTTCATGTATGTGGGTTCCCCCCTTTCCTCATCTCCTTCTAGTTTTATAGGCTTAAGCATTTCCATTTAACTGCAGAGTTAGAATTTATATGAAGGCTCTGCTTAAAGAAACCAACTTCAGCTCCCCAACCCTCCTCAGGATTTTTAAACCTGTTTTCATTCCTCTAATGTAAGAAAGGATATTTATCCTCGATTTCTATAAAGCAATAGTTCCTCAGCTTTTCCCTTTCTGGGGCCCCATTGCCATCATGCAGCAGTTCTTTGTAATGTGTTCAGATAAAATATCCTCTTTTTGTTGTTGTTGTTTTTATTTTCAGAAGTAAATAGCTCCTGGGCCAGGCTTTCTCTTATTGTTAGTGTGATTTGGTGCAGCATCATTTTAAAATTGCTGTTTGTCACCAGGAAACATGAGACCAGGTGGTTTCCATAGGCTGAAAAAAAAAAAGAGAGAATCATGTCAGAGCAAGCTTAACCACGTGTGAAGGTGGGAATATGTGCAGACTCACACAATATTCCACCTTTGAACAGGTACATCACATACTTGCACGGAACATGAGAGCCTTGGTATTATTTAATGATGTGTAATCAAGGAGCCAACTTGCCTTTTACCACCACTAATGCAGGTTGTACTTATGCATATATTAATTGTGAAGCCATTAAGCTGTCCCATGTGTGAGCCAGTGCTATTGAGGAAATGCCTGTTCACTTCAGCTCCACTGAGTTCAGTACACGTCGGGCTAAAAGGGGATCTGAGCCGTGTGCGACCTGCGAGAAACAGAAGTGGAAGTTGGTACGTGGGGAAACATATGTGTGTGCCATGTGGAAATGGGAGATTTCCCCCTGTTTGCCATAGAGGTGGCTGCAGGTTATAAAAGAGACACAGCTGAGACCTTGCAGGGCTGTGTGGGCATATTGGGGTGTTTGGTGGACAACTACAAATGGTGACCTTTTAAGAGGGATCGTGTCTTTATATAGAAAACGTATATTTGTGGATGAGATAAAGGTAGGATTACAGTAAGGATTTTTTTTTTTTGGCAGGAGTTTCCGTGATTGTATTTCTTAAGAAGATAGTTGATGGATTAAACGATCATCTGAGATTTTCAGAGTTTGTAAAGACTTTCAGATTTACCAATTCATCATCTGTTGTCTCCATCTAATTATTACAAATCTGTTGCCTCTAAATATTTGTTGCTGCTGGATATTGACTCATGTCCTGCCCTAGCTTTGTTAAAAGTATCTATCCCATTTTACAATAAGCAATCAAGAAAACATAAAATAGATTGAACTGTGATAAATGCCAAATGCAGGAAAATATCCTGCTGAAAAGTATGAGGATTTTTCATGCTTCTCTGCCTCCATTTTTTTCATTGAAAAAATGGATCTATTCACATTCACTTCTCTTATGACTTTTTCTTCTGTAACAAATAGTTTAAGCCTGGACCTGCTGATGGCCTGCTCATGTCCCTTCTCCTTGTAGGAAGATGATGACTGAAGTTCGGTGGGAGGAGGTTTTGCTCTGGCCCTGCACAGGACACACCCAATAATCCCACCCTGTAACTGAGAGCATTGTCCAAAGGAAGGGGAGAAATTTTAGAGGTTTTATTTTTCTAACAACCAGCACCAAGCAAGCACCCCCCCCAGCAGATGAAGAGGAATGTCACATTTGTCTTCATGCCTAGAAGAGCAGTGGAATGGCTATTCAGCATTTCATTGAAAAATTATCTTTTTTTCCCCTTCATGCTAAAAGGGTCTTTTTTAAGAGTGTTTCCCATGCTCTCATTTGGATTGTGACTCTAGAATTTATCTGATAGCTGACTAAATGCTTTATTTTTTGTTGGTGTGGACTCTCTGATATTTAGCAAGCAGCGTGTAGCTTAAAAGACACATTTTTTGAATTTTCTGGGTATTTGACTGATTTCAATAAGGCCAGGTCTTCATCACAAGTCTGTTAGCATTGCCACATCTTCATGAGCTGCATACGAGCAGTTTGGATGTTCATATAAAGCAATAAAAGAAAAAATTACTTGCTTTTTTTTTAGCAGTGGCACTTGTCCATTTCTGCATTCCTCGTAAAAAATGTCTATAAGTAGTTCTTTGAGGGATGACTTTTGGTCTAGTTGCTATTTAGTGATAATATCAAATGCTTTTTATTCTTCCAAAATGGAAAATTAATGCTGCATTATTCTACCAGTACTATCCCTGCAATGAAAAACAATCTCATCAGGTCAAACTTTTCGGTTAGGAAGATCAAAGGGGGAGGCAGAGGGACAAACTCTCCTCTGAGTGCTGAGTTAGATAATCCATTGGCCTCAAAGAAATTGGGATTTACACTAGTGTAATCAAACACAGAACTTCTCATGTGGATTTTCTACAGATATTTTGTTAATTCTTGAAACATGGAACCATAAGAATCCTGCTGCTCCTAAGGACTCTAACTACAGCCCCAGAGGCAGTCATGTTACACTGGATTGAGGAGGTGTGGTTTGCATTGCCCATTTGGAAGTCCTGGGATAACTGCAGCTGGAATGAGCAGAGATATGCTCATTAATACATAAACTACTGTTACTATGCCTTGTACTTCCTAGGAACTTCCTGCCTCCATTTTTAAGGAGAAGCCCAAGTTATTCAGCAAAAATATCCTTGTCAGTGCTTCGCTTTGCTTTGCAGTTGCAAAAAAGTGCATTTTCAAAATTCAGTGTGTCAGTGCAGACAAAACCTGTTGGAGCTCCATCTCTTTGGGAAAAGGGGTTGTGTCTAAGTCATCGGTGGGGTGACACTGCGTGGCGCATCCAGCCACCATCCTGGGCATCCACCAAATTTTGGGATGAGAGCATCTCGCTGCCGGCCCCCACCCTACCCCGCAGCCTCTGGGACATTCCTACAGCCTCTTTCCAGAGAAATCCCACGCCGGCAGGGTGACTCACATCAGAAGACATTCCAGAAAGAAGAATAATTATGCCGTTGCTGGAATTGATGTAATGGTGTTTTTCAGGATGCTTTAATAGACATGAGTGATGTTTTGGCAGGCAATCGAAATAACCCTGGATATCTGATTGCATTACTGACTGCTACCAAGGGCATCTCTGGGGAAAGGGACATTACTTAAGGTACTTTCTCTGTATTTTTAACTTGCTGGAGCTAAGTTTTAGCGCAGCATAGGGCTCTTTTTCAGAAGACAGACATATTGGAGAGCTTAACCAAGACATATAACAACCCAAACTCTAAACATATACAGATTCCAAGAGACAAGTGTAAACAACATCATAATTCCCTGGGTTATGTGCTGTTTAAAATAACATTCAGCTATGCATTCACCTCAAAAGATTGCCACTTAACGGCGTTGTTTCTTTTTGTAATCTTTATTGTTTAGGTTTATTATGACTCTCATTCTTTTCCCCCCTTTAGAAAACATAAACAATTTCCTTGCTTGCCCCACGAGCGAGATCCCCGTGTCCCAGCAGCGCTTCCTCTGTGCCATGGCCGGGCTCAAAAGATAACAACTAAGGCCTGCGTTGAGCCTTCTTCTCCCAGAATTCAGTTTATTCTCCCTGCTGGTATGTGTTTTACTACCACGTTCCTCAGGATGGTGTTTCTCATTATTAATGATTACTACCAGCATTTAAACACGTCGGTTGGAATCCTCTTGTTTAACACCCACGCGGTCCTGCCAAGGCCTCGTTGCCTTCATTCAGGCCATATATTAAAATAATGACAATAAAAGAAGCCCTGCATGCTGATGTCCCTGGGTTGTTTTGCAGAGCCTTGTCGTTTAGCTGCTCTCTGCAGGTAAATAGGTCTTTTTCTTGGTCTGGCACGTTGATAAGCCTTCACACTTGGCTGGGCTCGAGGTGCGTTTGTGCAAAGGCAGATTGTTTTAGTTAACATAATCAGTGAACTCACTGTTCTACCTGGATGTCTGGGAGAATTGCCAAGAGATTTCCCAACATTTCAATCAGAGGCAGGGGCTATAAAGCTGTCAGTTTTCTTGTAGGCCAATTTGCCTTTGCCATGATTCTAACGTTGTGCTCATTTATAAAGAAATCAGCCCAGGTCTTTTGGTGTAATATTTTATGCTGGTTTCAATTTGAAGAAGAATGATTTCTTTTTCTTTCTTCCTCCTTTTCTTTTTATACTTTTTATTGTAGAGATGCATTTTTAAAAGCCATTTCCTGGCACAGGGAAATGCCCCACTTTAAGATTCTGATACAATAGTAATTAAAAAAGGAATTAAATAATTAATTAATACTCCATTTTTGTTCCCAGTACTTGAGCCGAGCTCCTTTCACATAGTGTCCCAGTGCCTCAAGTAAATCTGTTCTTAAACAAAGAAATTAAGCTACTTAGGTCAAATGTTCAGAGTGATCTTGGTCTGCCTAGTAATTAGAATCAGAGATATGTTAAACTACCTGAAAATAATTCACTTTCACAGGGAAAAAAGTATACATAGAAGTTTATGGTTTGCAGGTCATTGTCATCTACCCTACTTCCACCTGCCACAATAAATTCCAGTGAAATATCTACTACTGAGTACTGAACTTGGGGATTTTTTTCCACAAGCTTTCAATATTTACCACCTTGTGCCAGATTACATCATTTAACCTTCAACAGTGTTGTGACATTTTTTTAGTGGATGGGATGCATGGAGCAGGGGACCACATCCACTGGAAGTTTCATTGATGTTCCCCACAGGAAGTTGTTCAGTATTTGGTCAATTGGATGTTCTTCAAATATGTTGTGGTGTTTAAGGCCTAGGATAACTGTTGGCTATTTTTGCAAGCTGATGATGGGAAAGGTGGACACATTCCTTCTGCTCTGCAATGCCTCCAGCTGCAGGGACTGGTGGTGGTGGCAGGGGTGATGGTGAGTGCACAGCCCTGTGTCAGCCTGCAGGATTCAGGTACATGATGCCATCAAACACATTTTGCAAGATCATCTTCAGGAGGTTCATAATTTTGAAGTTTTGGGTTCCCAAGGGTCAGCACCTCAAGAACTTGATACAGTGAAGGAGGAGGATGGTGACCCTGGGAGATAGGAGAGCTGGTTTTGGCTGAACATTGAGGTTCAGTCTGGAGAAGTCTCCAGGGAGATCCTTAAGCCCCTTCCAGTATCTAAAGGTGCTGCAAGAGAGCTGGAGAGGGACTCTTTGCAAGAACTGGAGTGACAGAACAAGGGGGAATGGCTTCACATCCACAGAGAACAGGTTTAGATGGGATATTATGAAGGAATTCCTCCCTGTGAGGGTAGGGAGGCCCCTGGCACACATCACTCAGAGCAGCTGTGGCTGCCCCATCTCTGAAAGTGTTGAAGACCAGGCTGGATGGGACTCTGAGAATCCTGGTCTAGTGTGAAATGTCCCTGCCCATGGCAGGCAGGCTTGGAAGGAGATGGTCTTTAAGATCCCCTCCAACCCAAACCTTCTGGGGTTCTATGATCACCTGTCACAGAAGGATTTCACTCCTACCAGGAGCATATTAAGGCTTGACAAATTCACCTGTCGGAGGCTTCACACAGCTGATTTATTTGCCAAGACAGGTGGAGAGCTGCCCGGGCTTATCTCTGAGCAAAGTGGAATGAGAAGAGGCACATTAAAGAAGTTCTGCCTCTGATTGCAAAGACGAGAGCGCGACTGTTACAGCGCCGCAAATTAGCAGACGGTTTTAAACCAGCTCCCCAGCACTGAAATTAAAAGCACTTAATACAGGAATCATACTCTCTAGCTAAGGCACAACGGGACTCTGGTGAATTTAGTTTATAATGCTTCCGTGTTGTAACAGAAATTTGTCTTTTTGAGGCAATCAGGGGAGCCGCATTACAGCAGGACTTGCAAAGATTCGTGTTTGTGTCTGGCGGTTGCAAATGCATTAACTCTTTCATGTGAAACTCTTTCATGTGAAACTCCTCTGCCAGCGCCATGATTGCTTCCGTGCTGAGGTCGGTGGGCCTCTGAGAAATAATGTTCAGTTCCAGGTGAATAGGGCATAGGTGACAAAACTGCCACATGTTCATTTCTTGAACAGAAAAAAGGATCTTGTAATGGAATTTTATGAGTAAATATATGTTGGACTGTTTACTCTTGGGGTATTTGTTGCCAGTTTAACAATTAAGCAAGTCAACCTTTGGTGTTGTGGCTCAGCCACCAACGAGATCCATGAACATTTAAATCAAGAATGCAATTTTTTGAGGATTAATATTGTCAAGAAGAAATAAAATTGTCTAACATTAATTAACATTTTCCTCACACAGAGTGATATAGACATACAGACAAAGAATCTCAGAATCCCAGAATAGTTTGTGTGGGCACCTCGTTCCACCCCCTGCCATGGACAGGGACACCTTCTACTAAACCAGGATTCTCAGATCCCCATCCAGCCTGGCCTTGGACATTCCCAGGGATCCAGGGGCAGCCACAGCTTCTCTGGGCAACCTATACCAGGGCCTCACTGCCCACATGAGGAAAAATTTCTTCCTAATATCCCATCTAAAACTACTCTCTTTCAGTCTGAAGACATTCCCCCTTGTCCTGTCACTCCAAATTCTTGTAAATAGTCTCTCACCATCTTCCTTGTCAGGTCCCTCCAGGTACTGGACAGCCACAATCAGGTCACCCCCAAAGCTTTCTCCTTTTCACGATGAAGGATCCCAGTTCTCTCAGCCTTTCCTCATAGGAGAGACTGTCAGCCTTTTTTCCCTCTCTCTCAAACATTGGCAAACACACTACAATAGCCCGCATTGTAATGAGATAGCAGAGGAGCTGGCTGCCATGCTCATTACTGTTTCATTACTTGGTGATCGGGAGAGCTTTTTTCCATCAGTGCCTGATTTCTGTGTTATCAGGAAAAGGGCAAGATCTTTGATGTTTTGTAACATTCTTCAGCGTTACTAGAAAACTACTTGTTTTCTTCCTTTTCAAGGATGAATCAGTGGTTTGTAATTGATCTACAGCAGATCTTTGGGATTTAACCTAGGGTCATGTATAAAATATTAAATATGGCCATTATAGGGACTATGCTTTTTAAAAAAAAAGACTGTATGGGTGTTAGTCTTTATATCCTAGACAAATTCCAGCTTGGGTAATTAATTTTTTCCTACGTTTAATTTCCATGCAATTTTAATTGGGTACAATATTTTTTGCACTTCCAGTGCAAAGTAAAAGTACATTGTCCCATGCTGTGAAAGAGTTAATACGTGCTGAGCTGGAGGTTGCTGCACTTCAGTAGTAAGTGAATCTGCTACGTATGTTTGAAGAAACCAGCACAGAAAAATGCCAAATCTTGAAATAAGGTACCAAATTTGTCAGATGTTTTGGCATGCTGTAAAAGCTTAAAATTACATTAGTGGCGTCCAAGTTATCACACACATATCCTAAAAAGCAGATTTTCGTAGTGTTCAAATATTCAGCATGCGGCTCATCAGATTTCGTTAACCACCACTACAAAAGGGAAAGGAATCAATACATATGTAAATGTGATTCTGGTTTAAAAATCTATTTTGGGTTTTACTGTTGCCATGCTAAAAGGCATTGTAAACTGCAACAGACCCATTTCCTACGGGTTGGCTTCCCTCTGCCACAAGAGCACGTGGAGCACGTGGCTCTCCAGAAGAGGAGAGCAGTGAAATGAGGGCTGGTGTTAATAATTTCCAGGAGATTTTGTCCCATGTTTGAGGAGGTGCCTAGAGATGAAACCCATTCGAGAGGGTTTCCTGGACTTTGGAAATCACATAGATTGTTTAAACATTTATTATGGATTGCATAGCATGGACAAAACATACTTTGGTTTTTGGATTAGGCAATAAGTGTTGTCATTAACACGAGGAGGCTCTGTCTAATTTAAGAAATCTGAGTCAGTTCTCTGAGGCTGTGAGGTCCATTAGTAAATTTTTCTCCATCTGTGGAAGATCTTACAGGTCACCTAGAATTATACTTTTTATTTTTCTGCTCTGGAAGATCCAACCCGGTTCAAAATATTCAGGAAGCCTGAAATTATATGTTATAAAAAGAGCAGACAAATAACTTTTTACCCAAGCAGTAGTCCTTGAAGTTGTTTACATTCATCTATATCAATAAAATCAAAAGCCGGGTGTTCTTCTTCATTCTCTCCTTTGTACATGGTATTTGTTTCCTTTGAAAAGAGTTGGCACTGGAGAGAATGATTGAAATCCCAAAGGTGACAGAATTTGACCCTGACAAGGGGTGAGAAGTTTGGCTGAGCACAGAAAGGGAGTGAGACCTGGGAAGTGCTCAGGGGACAAGAGACACCGCAAGGGTGAAGTGCAGAAAGGTGTGGCAAGGATGGGAGCTGCTCTTGGGTAACCCCAAAGGATGTTAATTGCTCCAAGATGACATTTCCCCTATTGGAGTTTGTTCACCTTCATGTCAGGTATGGAAAATTAAAAAAAAAAAACCCTTTGCAAAAGCGAAGAACATGAGGGGAGTTTTAGATTGGTTTGCTAATAGATGGCCAGGGGCAGACCAGAAAGGTCATGTGGACAGACATAAGGATTTAAACCAATTTAGGAGATAAAGAGGAGGTGAGAGAAGGCAGAGGTGAGACAGAACAGAGACCTGTGTTAGTGTAGGGATCACAGGCTGCCAGGTTAAGTAGTGGGGTTGGAGAGAAAGAGTTCTGATTCATGAAGGTACCTCATTGAAGGAGAGATCCACTCCCAGTCCTCCAACAAAGCACTTGCCCACAGTGCAATTTTGCCCAGGAATTCATGTTAAAATACAAAGCATATTGTAGAAACAAAACCTCAGTGAACAAACTTTTGTGCATTAAGTACAGGCAGGTTATCAATAGGTAGTTATTCATTAAAATATGATCAGAGAATACTCTGCCTTTTAAGTTCATCATTGGATAGTTCATCATCAGTGGAGTTTTGGTTTGTTTATGCCCAAAGAGAGAACCTCCAGAATATTTGAGGATAATCTGTGGGGATTCTTGCTTCATCTGTAACTTTCCTCTTGGAATTTAGTTTTCTTGCTGTAATCTGAGCGTCACTTCAGGTCATCCAGAAATATTTATTATCTTAATAGAGGGAACTACCTTCACTGCTCCTGCAACAAGGTTTTTGGGAATCAGCCCAAAAAACCCTCATGAGCAATGCTGTGCTTTGTGGACTGAAGCAATGTAAATGCAATTATGCACAATGATGCAATTTTAACCTTGTGTTTAAGACAGTAACAAACATTCTGGCTTTATGGGGGTTTTGTGTGCTCTTGCACGCTCAGTGATGCATTATGGCACATGCCACCACGCCCTGAAATGCCACAGCATGGCACATGGGACCAAGTTCTCCAGGAGTGTTCAGGAGATGGTTTGGTGCGGAGAGCAGCCGTGCAAAGCTGTACACTCTTGGTCTTCCAGTATCAATATTCCCATGTGGAAATAAGTGAGGAGATTCACTGACTCTGGGAAGGCAGCAGGAAACTGGTCTGTGTTGTCTCCAGGTTAGCATTGCTATAGAAAATCGTTAGAGAGAGGAATGTTCAGTACCCAGTAAGGAGAAAGGGAAGCTCTATGTCCTTAGTATCTTCCTTTCCTCCCCACACGATTTGCAGGTGGAGCAAAGGCAGCACAGCAAGGAGGGGGCTGATGATTTCTCATCTCATGCTTTTACCACTGGGGTATATTTCCTCTTTATCTTTCCCCTCCCTCTACCTCAAATACCTGAAGATATTTTCTCATTCTCTTTTGAAACATTGATTTAGAAGGTTTGGAAAACCAAAATTTTTGATATGAAGCAACAGCCACTGAGAACTCATTGAATATAGCACTTATTTTTTCCTTTAATTGCTACATCACATCTCCAAATTTACAATCTTTCAGCTATTATGTGACTCCACCGTGACTCTATCCAGTGATAAATGTGGGATTAATAACTTTGTCTGGTGAACGTTGGTGTAAAGGAGTGACTGCTGCTGACTGTGCCCCTGTAAATGACACATTTTCATCCATTTGGAGAGCAAAGTATTGTGTGCCTCACCTACTCAGAAACAGCTGTTCCAAGAAAAGACAGAGTTTTAGACTGTATCTTCAGGAACAATCTGTTTTCTGTCTGCAATTAATATGTTCCGGATTGTTTGGCTACTTTGGTCAGTGCATCACAAACTGGGCTATTATGCTCAGGGCTACTTCTGAGACATCCAGTAACAGTTCCTTCTAGCAGCACTGAGAGCAACCCCTGTAAATCACTGTGGGTTTGAATAACTATCCAGCTTTGCCTAAACCATGCCAGGTTTCTGTAAGAAGTGATGAGCTATCACTGGGTAAAAAAAAAAAGAAAAGTATCCTTGATTCACACCTCACTGGTGTAAATCCTGTTCCAATTTTAAAAGCACCTTGTTATAACAGTGTTGGACAGAGGAATTCTTGAGGCTAAGTGACATTTGCAGCCTATGATACTGGTGTATCTGTGCTGTGTATCCATCAACATTTGGCATTTAAGAAAATCTGCTCATCCTCGCATCGCCTGTTAAACACTGACTCTATTACCAAAAAAAAAAAAAAAAAAAGGAAAGTAAAAAAGAAGAAAATAATCCTCTTTGCATTTGAGTTTTTAATAAGCAAAAAAAGGGGTCAGTGTGTCCACAACAGCGTGAAATCAGCCCCAAATGACCTCAGGAAAATGTACACCTTGAAGCCAAAGGTGGGTTAAAATTACTTATTTTTTTTTGTCCAGGAATTCATGCTGGAATAACTCGCTCTCTTTAGTGTGCACAGCTGTATTATCCCGGGGCAGTTTTTGGCTCGGTGTGAATTTACACATCTGTCAGATCGCTTGGAGATCCATAGGCAAGATGTAGTGCTGGGGAACATTGTGTGGATTTGGGATGTTTCCTGTAGGAGCTGGGAAGCAATGAAGAATGAGAGGCTCGCCCTCTCTCCTCCCCACCCATCACCCTCTGCTTGAGGAGCAGGACAAAAGCATGTCTGTTCACAGGTGACTTTAGGCTCTGCTTCAAGACTTCATCCTTATTTCAAACCCACATTGTTTTTTAGTTCAAAACTGCTAATTTAAAACCGCTTGTGCAGTCCCTCCTGTTTATTCCAAACAGTGGTCCCCAAGGAGTGTTTAAATTCGTGTTAAGGACTAGAGGTTTGTCTGGTTTTTTGGAAGCATAAGCTGAGCATCAGACTATGAATACTGAAAACTGATCTAGAGATTTGACCACAGATCAGATTCCTTTTCTTCTTGTTCCTTTTTCCTTCATGAAAGGAGGTGGATGTTGGATGCTATGTGGCATGGTGGTCTCTCCTCCCAGGTAACAAGTAATAGGACAAGAGGAGATGGCCTCAAATTGTGGCAGGGGATGTTTAGGTTGAATATTAGGGAAAATTTCTTCACCAAAAGCATTGTCCTACCCTGGCACAGGTTGCCCAGGGCACTAGTGAAGTCATCATCCCTGGAGGGATTTTTAAAACTGTGTGGATGTGGCACTTGGGGACATGGTTAGTGGTGGGCTTGGCAGTGCTGGGGGAATTTTGGACTCAATAAACTTAGAGGTCTTTCCTAACCTAAATGATTCTATAATTTTATTCTATAATTATATATTTCTTTAGCCATTTCTATGTTGTCGTTTTTCCTGGACTACTGTTCATAGCTCAGCTCCCTGATTTTCTGTGTCTTCAAAAGCAAGGGCATTTCCCCTGACTTCTCAAGTCACTCTGCTTTATGCATCACCCTGATTTCCTCTCCAGAGCTCTTTATATCTTCTCATTGCTGTGCCATGGCCTGAGCTGGAGCCTTAAAACCACTCAATTTCTTCACCTGCCTCTGCTACCAGCTTCCCAGGTGTCCTTTGGAATATTTTATTTTATTCCCTCCTGTGGTTTTACACCATTCTGGGCTCTAACTTGACTCTGAGATAGCTGCCATGTATTTTAATGCATAAGGAATTTTGGGGTGCAGTTTCTGCGCTACTATGTAAAATACCTGGGTTGCATTGTTCACATAGCCAACCAATTTAACTCATGACCCAAGGATAAGCCAAACAAACATAATTTTCCCTTAATTTTTATAGAGGCAGAGTGAACACAGTAGAGTAGGGGAGGGTTTTCTTGTTTGCAGAGCCCCATTGCAGGATTTGGGGCTGTGTCGTGTGTGTTGGTGGAGCGAGAGGCGAGGCGGACGTGCTTGCTTGGATTGGTTTTGGGGGAGGCTGTGCAGAGCTCACAGTGGATCTGGCACAGCTTCCAGGCCTGGGGTTAAGTTGCTCAGTTTGGTTCAATTGGTAATTAATAAGAGCAATGGCCAATTTGACTTTATACCATGTGTCTGTCTGTGTGGAACCTGGCACACGCAATCGGCCTCTCTACCCAGCAAGATGGTCAGTGTATTTTTTGACATCCTGGGAGCTGAGAAGCATGTGGAGTTTTTGGTGAAGGAGAATAATCCTCCTGGCCCCTGACACAGGTTTAAAATGGTGGTTAAATGTGACTTTCAAAATGTTTCTGGAGTGCTGTTGTAGGCTCACCTCCTACAGCTTCCAGATTTTCAGCAGACAGGTCCCTCACAGTTTCAGGGCAGCATCACAGCAGTTGGGTTGTCTCGTAAACCCAGAAGGGGCCACCAACATTTTGGTGCAAGACTTCCCCCCACACCCCTCCAAAGAGGAACATCTGCTCCTTAGCATGCTGCTCATTTCCATGGCAGGACTCCAGTTGCTCTTCCAACGCAGAGCTCGGCAATAGTAGTGCTGGTGTCTGAGCCCTGGAACAAACCAAGGGGTTTGCGTGTGCTTTTGTGTGCCATGAGTTATTTCTACTGTGTGCTTATTTATAATAATGGGCATTCATTATTATGAGGGAGCCTTTTTTGCTCAGGAATCATCACAGTACACGCTGTAAATGCATCCTGACAATAGTTTGCGTTTGTAGATTATGGACTCATAATACGTATTTATTTGTGTGTATAAAACTGTAATACCAAATGCATAGTAAAAAAAGAAAAAAAAAAAAAAAGAGAAAACCAACCCAAAAACAAAATTGCATGAACAGTAGTTCCATTTAAAATATCATATCTTGGCCAATTTTGTTATGTCCAAATATCCTAGTCACATTGTAGACTAACAGCTTGCCAAATTTCGCTTAAAAGCACAGCCAATTTTTAAGTTACAGAAGCACAAAGAGCAGTGGAATGTTCTTTTTTAGGACTCCTCTAACTTAAACAAAAAAATTATAAGGTTTTTATTGTTTTGCTTAAATCCAAGGGAAAAAAAATATTTGCTGCAACTCAGCCTGGATCGCACTGCAGAGTTCAGCATTTGGCTGTCCTGCACAAGCAGAGTGTGCTACTTAAAACAAGTTGATTTGCTCCTTAGAAGTTCAAAGCCCATGTAAAAGTATATCTGTTAGTAAATATGAGGTAATCAGAGGAATTTTTATTAATGGAATCTAGCTTTATTTATTTATTCCCACCCCCCCCTCCAAGCAGAGCAGTTCTCCAATTGGACTATTAACTAGAGATATTTTCCCTGCTGATTGCTGCTCTGAATTGGGGTCTTTTTAGAGGCTTTATCTTGCTCTTTTCAGATTGTAACAGGATACACTGTCTCACTCCCAGTGCAATAAAGAGAAAGTTCAAAAAATAATCTGAACTAAGAAACATTGACAGATTTTTTTTCTCCTAGCAGTGATGGTCAGGAACTACTATTAAAATATCTTAAAGGAAAGAAAATAATATTCAAATTGTGGACATAACCCCAAAAGTTGCATGAAAGAATTGTGGGGGATTTTTAAAATTTTAACTGAGGTTTTGTTGTCAGGAAAGAAAAAAAATCCACTTTTAAGATTTCTCATCTACATACTTAAAATCATTTTCCACTGGCATCAAAGGAACAAATGCATGGATTCATTAGAATAATTACAGAAAAAAAAAAAAAGAGGAAAATGGAACCAGTGCATTAAAATCTCCATTTTAGCTCTGTATATTGCCTGCCATGCGGGGGGAAAACAGTTAATTAGGACAGCAAAAGGCAGCACAGACAGAAAATGTGCTGTGTGACAAAGGTGGCAGAACTCGCCAAAGATTCAGATTGAGGGAGGAAGTTATAACCGCGTCCAAAAGGATGGCTTCAAAAAAAAAAAAAAAAAAAAAATATAAATAATTTTTAAAATGTATATTTAAAAGCCCCCAGAGCAATCCCCCACCACTTGGTTAGGATGTCTCCGAAGGGTTACGGCTGTAAAATAGTATTTATTCCTTTCTGCTGCGCAGGCGGCTGCTGCTCCCTCCCCGCTGCCCGCGCCGCCTCCAGCCCCGCGCCCCGTCCCCGTCCCCGTCCCCGTCCCCATCCCCGCCCCCATCCCCGCTCCCATCCCCGCTCCCATCCCCGATCTTCATTCCCAGAACAGCTCTCTCAGCCCGCGTGGCCAATCGGGGCCGCAGCGCCGGCCCAGGACCGCGCTTGGTGCTCAGCTCCAAATGTGATTCCAGCCCTGACAGGGGGATTATAGGAAACAGATGACTTACGCTTCTAATTTGTGGCCTTAAATTGCAAACAGAATTTCAGGAGTCGAGCGGAGTAATAAATGGCAATAGAGAAAGCCACACACAGCCAAATCAGTATGTGGTGGTTGTAGGTTAAACTAAATAGGAAGAGACAGGTTATGATGGTTTAGTGTATTACAGAGAAGAAAGTCTTAAATTACTGGTGCTGAGAGGTATTGCGCTATGGCAGACAGTATTGCATTGTGTAGTCTACAGATATCACAAGCAGAACAATAAAAAAGCAGGTTTAGCATAAAACCTGTTGCTGGACAAATCTCTTTTTCCTTTCCCCTCGAAATGGAAGCGGTGTTTTATGTTTGTTTTGACCTTAACTATATGCTTGCCCCTTAACATCTGTTTTCTACTGTTGCAGTTTTTCACACCAAATTAACTGTCAGGGCTTCAGATAAAATAAAGTTGAAAATACTTCCAAATATTTTTTTTGGTGACTTTCAAGACTAGAAGAGTGTCCTGTTACTCTTCCTGTCCTTATCTCCCATAGGCATAAAATATATTCTGTTAAACATTTTCAAACCGTTAAAAATTAAAATAGCAGATTTTAAACTTTTAAAATTAAAATTGCAGATTTTAAAGGGTTTTTTTCCCCCTTTTTTTTTTTGTTCCCTTTTTGCTGATGGCATCTTTGCCAGCCGATGCTTTTTGTGTAGTGGCATCAGAGTGTTTTTTGGAGGAGGTTTTTGCTCTTTCCAGCTGGATCTGCTGATTTCTTTTGTTATCATTTGTAGCTCCTGGTTCTGAAAAGCTTCAGTGTGTTTATTTAATGATGATTTGTATCAAAAGCTTGCTCCACGGTGTTAATTGGTGCATGCTCCTTGTAAGCCTTAAATTATAAAGATATATTCGTAGAGCCCAGAGTGGTCTCAGCCCTGATATGCCAATGACTAATGTGGGATTTGCTTCTTTTTTTTCTATCCAATACAAGAGGGGAGGGGAGATGAGGAATATGCTTAAAGGTCTGGAGGAATTGCTTGGTACCACAAAGGCATATGTCAATTGTTAGTATTTCTTAAGCCTCTTAATTTGCAGATGTATTTTAAAAAATGGAATGAGCCTTGTCTTTAACAATATGTGATCTCTGGAGCCTCTGGAAGCTGTTAGAAAAACATTCCCACTACACACTGAGTAACATGCCAGTATTATCCTACTACCCAGATAATATTGCCCTAAACTGACAACTGGCCAGACCTCCAAAGAGCATTAACCCAAAGGTTTAAAACAAGAGAGAAATAAACCTTTGGCTCCCTGGTGCTTTGCATTCCTGTGCTGTACAGGACCCTAATCTGTGCAACCTGTAGTCTCCATGCTGGTGATTTCCCACTCAGAGAAACCCTTTAGTGTTCCAGGGCATTGTGGCAGGGCCAACGTCGACCTTTCATTCCAGGCAGCAGAGCCTGCCTGCGTTTGAATGAACATAACTGTTATTATTGCAAAATGATTATTGTTTTAAGCGGGTCTTTTGATTATCATTGAAAATGACTGGCTAAATACATTTTGATTAATCACTTGCAAAAATTATGCTTGTTAGAACTGTTTTATATTCTCAGTCGCTGTGTTCTCACTGTAGGTTGTAGCCATTTCTTTACAGATGAAGATTTTTTCCCTTTAAGTCACCTGGTGAGAAAGGAAAACAAATCTTAGTTGAAAGCTTTTGTCTGCGAGACAGACTCCTCTTTTCATCCCTATGTCCTTTAAAAAAATGCTCAATTATTGTCTGTGCCATGGAGGAAAGAATGGGGCCTACACAGGACCTGAACCTTTTCAGACAGGAGATGGCTTTTGTTTTTGCACCCCATCAACACCGCTCACCTAATTAAATCTGATATCTCTGGCTGAAGCAAAATGATTTGTTAATAGTTCTTTGGGAATTTCCTTAATGAGTTGAGATGTCTTTTGTATGGTACATGTGGGGGTATTTTGCAAATGGAGCTGAAAAAAAAAAAAGAAAAGAAAGAAAGAAAAAAAAAAATGGGGCAAAGAGAGAGGAGAAAGAGCACCAAAGGTGTGGGCTGACGGCAGGTCCTGGTGGGCTGTCATTAGCCGGGGACAGGCGGCAGCGGTGCCGCGGAGGAGCCCTCCCCATCCCGCACAGCCAGGGACATCTGTCAGGGACTCGGGTATTACACCTTGATCAGGCCGAGACAGTGACACCATTTTCTTCAACAAACACCAGCAGCTTTTTCTCTCTCCTTTATTTTAACATTTCTCAGGGGTTGGATTCCCTTTCTTCTCCTGCTCTGCTGAGAGTAAAAGGAGCTTGTTAACTTGCTTAGATATTTTGACTGCTGATGCACTTTGGCCACTTGCCTGTGGTAACAGTGTCAAAGCATTACTTGGGATAATTGCTATATTTGCAGTCTGAAGAGTGCTCTGACTTAGTGTTCAAGCTGCTGAATAAAAAAGAAATTGTCATTTTGGAAGAAATCTGTGAATTACCCTCCCAGTTAAAAAAGCGCACAATTTTCAAAATGTCTTTTCCCCTTGTGTTCAAGCATAATGTTATTCAGATAATTAACATTTTAATAACTCGCTTAAAATATGAGAGCGGCTTAAAAGGCTCTGGTTTCAGTAGGGTTTTGTTTTGTTTTTATTTTTAGCTTTGGGGATTAACCACTATGGGGCTCTATTTCTTCATTCTGTGCATACCCAAAAGTACCCACCGGTCCATAAAAATGCCGTGAGCTTCCAGCTTGGGCTTTTCAAAGGATGCAGGATCCAGCTCAGAGTTTTCACCAAGTTTACTTGTCTTCCTAGTTTCACACTTCGAACTAATACTGTAAAATATCAGTGTTCTTGTAATTATGAAATAACTGGGATATTAAAAATATTAGTTAGGTTGTCAGCTGTGGCTCAAGCCATACTGCATATGGATAGCTCGTGACAATTTTTTGATAGCCCTTCATTTAGTAAAGATGTGAATAATTCATACGTGCTCTTATGACATTCATTTTCCACGTGGAAGTGGAGACTATGATGGAATTTAATTGTGTGAATGCACCATAAGAAATGGCACCTTTAAACTATGTTTATTATGCATTACACCTTTCTGAAATGTTTGTGCATCCCATTTGTTGTGCAATCTTCAGTCTTTTTCTTTGAGAGATTAGAACAGGTACCATGGACAGGCTTTGGTCTGGGAAAAAGTCCAGATTTCTTGTAGACTCACTGAATGTCCTCGAGCCTCCTGTGATGCACCTTTAGCAGGGGCACCTGGCAGGATCTGGTTGGAGCAAAGGGTTGGAATCCAAGGACCATGGACCCCAGATCAGGTCAACACTGCCATCAGCAGCACAGGGCAAAGGCAGAAGATGATCCAAGCACACATTGCTTCTTGTGGCCCCTTTGTTGTCAAGTTTATCCCAAAACTCTAAAATAGAAAGTACACAGAACAGAAAGATATTCTGACAGTTGGAATTGTGTTTCAAATCCTGCTTGTCTGGATTCACAGTTTTAAAATTGGACTGGATCACAGTATCACAGCACCCAGGCAAAGTACTGTGGAATCTTGGAATCCCAGAATGGTTTGGGTTGGAAGGGACCTTGAGGACCACCTTGTTACAACCCTCTTGCCAAGAGCAAGGACACCTTCCAACGGACCAGATTGCTCCAAGCCTGGTCTTGAATGCTTCCAGGGATGGGGAATTTAGCAGACTAAACCGATTGAGAAATCTGTCATTTAATATCATCTAAAGGCCATCCAGCAGGAGAAACAGAACAACGAAAGGCTTGGGTGAACCTTTCCAGTGCCCGTCCTCACGCTCAAGTTAATCAGCCTGGAAATTACCAGTTATCATCAGCCCTGCCGCTGTTTCTCGCTTACCTGTGTTCGGTTTCAGCCCTGTTGTGTCTGGCTCCTGTCGTTTTATGGCACACTGATAAACAGCTATTGATTTAATCAAAATTACGCAGCCAGGACAGTGCTTGGCCCCAGGAAATCTCACAGGGAAGCACCTAGTAAAATTACTCATCCTGCATTTTTCTGTTGCTCGTGGGCTTCAGCGCTCGCCCGCTCTAATGCAAAGTGAAGCGTACTTTGTTCTTCTGCCTCCAGATACCTTGTGTTGCTGCCTGATGCACTCTGATGTGCATTTCACCTGGCATTTGGAAGTATTTATTTAACACAGGCATGATTACTTCTCTCCCAGTGTTAATTCTGAAAAACGCTGAGCTCTTCCAAAAAGTACTGATTGCTCTCCTGACAGACAAGGTGGCAAAGGGGAATGGTGCAGGGTCCCAGCTGATGTGGCCCGAGGCTCTTGGTGGGGAGGGTTTTAATGTGCATGACAAATTTGCTGCTAATAAAATTGTTCAGGGGCCAGATTTTACTCTGGGTTATGTGGATTTGAATTTGCAGCGCTTCCAGAGGGTTACTGGGAATTTCAGAGGTGGGGCAGGTCAGAATCTGGTTGTCTGTGTTTTGGGATGTATTCTGCTCAGTGAGAGAAACACTTTATAATTACCTTTTTCCTTTTAAAAACCTTATTTATTTTATTTTATTTTATTTTATTTTATTTTATTTTATTTTATTTTATTTTATTTTATTTTATTTTATTTTATTTTATTTTATTTTATTTTATTTTATTTTATTTCAATCTCCTTTCCTACTCATTTACAAACTACTTGTGTATTAAAAAATAAAAGCAAACCAAAACCACTCCATGTAAAAAAAAAAAAAAAGAAAAAGAAAAAAAAGAAAAAAACCCAAAAACAACACCCCTCCAAACACAAAAATCCCAAAAGTTAAATAGTATGAAAGAAAAGCTCCTTTCTGTTAGGGTAGGATCACCAGGGCTGGGATAAGCCCCTTGCAATATTATACATATTTGAAACATGAGAGTTATTGTTTTGAAGCTTTACTATGTTATTGTCCTGCTTGTCTGAGTAAGAAGCGTGTATCTCTGGTGGATGGAGGTTAGCTAAGTAAGTCATGCATAGATGGAATTTATTAAGTTTGCATGGTAGTGACAGCTGTGAGTGGGAACAGTAACTCTGAACGTGCCAGGGCTGAGAAAGGGAAGGAATTTTCATATGTGTCTTAAAGGAAAATGGTGGGGTAATGGTGAGAGCTCTTCTAATCACTCCATCTCATTACCAAGGGGGAAAGTCACTGAAATGATTTTTTAAGTGTAATAGTCTGGCTGAGAGCTGTCTTTGGACAAGCTCACCAGGCAGATGAGGACAGGGAAGAGTCGGGTTCTGTTAAGTACCACAGAAAATCAGCAATTTAATAAAAATCCATTCAAAAGGAGTTATAAATATACATCACTGTGACATAGGAACTAGTTAAGTTATCTGTTAAATTGGCTAAAAATGTTTTTTTAAATATAGAATTCACCCCCAAATCACTTCCTAACCATCTGATCTTCAGGAGCTCCTCATGGAAACATTTTTTTTCACCCCTTTCTTTATTTTGCATTCCCTCTCTGCCTCCTGAGATGAAACTCACCTTTGCTGCTGGATCATTAAAATGGCAGCTGTCACTTAGAGGGAGACAAATTCCAGTTGCTGGGGCTGATCCTGGCAGGGTTGTGTATGCAGAGAAAGGTCAGCCTGGCTTGTGAGAGCCAGGGATGGGCTGCCTGGGGAGCAGAGCAGACACAGGCAGGGACAGAGGGAGAAACACTGGGAAAGGGGGAAATATTTATTAATGACGCACCTGATATTAATCCAGCTTGTCCTCCTGGTTTATTGCTCTGGCTGTGGTGAATCAGACAAGCAAAAGAACCCGTCTGGAGCAGGGATGCTCCAACCCAAAAATAGCGAGAGGAGATATCTCCTGCCTCTCTGTGCTGCCTGGAGCAGTTCCAGAGCAGAACATACTGACACGGCTTTCAAACGTCCCTTTCAAACCCAAGATCCTTCTCTGGCACCTGTGGGGCTACAAAAAATGAGAGGTGACCCCTCTGCACCTCCTCTGCCACCCCTTTGTGCCCTTCCTCCTCTTGCTCTTACCTGGCTGCACCCAGGACCCCATCCCCATACATTGTATGTGTCAGAAATGCCACAGGATGGGCTCTGCCAGTACATTTTCATGTGGTTTAGGTACAAATCTGAACAGCAGATCATGATGTCGGCCCTGTTTCTTTAAAACAGGGCTTCTTGTTCCTTTTGTTTGATATTACATATATTTTTAAAACAACACCTCTCTTCATAACTCTCAGCACCATTCAGATTTTTTTGGTTTGGTGTTTTTTTTTTTTTTTTTCCAGGCAGATTAAAATTAATTCTAATTTTAGAGAGCTCTTTAGGTGACATCTTTTAATTTTCACCTTTTCCAGGGCTTTTGTTGCAGCCTAAAAATGAGCTTACGGTAGGTTAAATCCATGTTGTTAATGAAGCACTTCTTGCTCTCTGTTTTTTTTTTATTGTTAGACCACATAGGATATGTTCTGTTGATGTGTGGGGACTTATGATTAGATGAGAATTTACCTCTGAGGAAGCTCAGATTATCACACATAAAGCATCAGAAATAGAAAAATGATGTGCACAACCATGAAAAAAACAATGGATCTTATCTTTAGTTCTTTTCCTAATCACCCTCCAGCATCACTACAGCAGTTAAGTTGCCTCAGGGCTCGCTAGGATTTATAGTTTATTAAAACATTGATAAGAGCAGCTGAGCGAGCAGTGAACTGGATGTTCGGTAAATATTAGTTTGAATTCGTGGCAGAATTTTGATCCGACATGTTCACAGTTCTTCTGCATTTACAAAGTTCACTGCAAAATCGTTCTGCATTGACTGGTTTGGCAAATTTTGTGTGTGATTTTTTTTCCTGGTAGGGAACTAACCCATGTAGATCAAACAGCTCTCGCTGTGGCTGGAAACACAGTTTGAAGTTGACGTTCTGTCTGTCACATGAAATTCCATATTTCACTTAATAAGTTATGCAAATGGTGGATTTCATGTTTTGCTTTTTTTTTTGTAGTGTTGACTTTGAGTTTTGAATAACATCCAGGCTTAATAGTTCGATTAGTGAAATTAGAGAATAATTGGGAAGAGCAAATCATTGCTTTTGTGATCTGTCAGTGAATCATTTAGATGAAACTATTCCCTGTGCCTTGCTTCCTTGTCTTATATTTTGACACTTGATGCCACATCACTCAGGGATTACCAAGAGGAGCTTTCCCTTCCTTTACAGGGAAGTAAAACCAACCCCCCCACACACAATGGGAAGCCCAGATCTGAGGGGGAATACCAGCACTACCTTAATGCTACCTAATGGATGTCACCTCCTTGGATTTATGGATCCCACTGCACCTAAATAGTGGAGGAGAAGTGATACAATACCCTTCACCCCTCATTCTCTGTGGCTTGCTGGCACTGGGGCTGAAAGTCCCTTTTTCTCATCCAAATTCTCTATTTGATGGGAATTATAGCTTTCATATTTTTTCTACGTGTGCTCAAAGTTAAGAAATCCTGGGTTAGACTGTTTGAAAGAAGGAGATGAAAAAATACAAGAATTAACCCAAAATTTTACTCCACATCGTTTTCCTTTTAAGCAACAAATGAAGACCTGTTATAAATCCCACTGTGAAACACACAGGTGCAATAGGTTGTAAAAATGCTGAGTTACCTTGGGTTTGCAGCATCTGCCTGATGGTAGGAAGGCAGAAGATCATGCCTGATGTAAACCTGAGCTCACATGTGGCCGTGACCCAAGTGCCCAGCCTGCAAGAACTGTCTCTGCTCCCCAGAGCCAGGCCGTGCCAAGCTGTGCCACACCTGGGCCTCACATCTGGATGGCAAAGAAACCTCCATTGCCTTCCTGAGAGCTGTTTGTAGGCTCATTAGAATAAATAAATAAATACACGGAGGGAAAAAAAAAGCACCTCAAATCTCAGCTGATCTGGTCTGGCTGGATAATTTAGCAAAAGTGCACATATTCTGCCCATTTTAGCAGAAGGGAAGATTTTCTTCCAGGATTTTCCCGACTAAGAAAGTCTGTCGGTGCTGTGAACCAAAGGAGGAAGAAGCAGAAAAAAAACCCCCATTCATGCTTCCCTAAGTGAAATCACTTATCCCTGTTTTACCAGCCTTTATCAGAATTTGTACACTTCCTGCAATTAAATTATTTTTTTTCTTCAGGGGAGCTCGGGAGGCACTTACATAAATTCTCTTAATTTCTGAGTAATGCAGTCCTGACAATCACTTAAGACAGTGGAGTTGATACCACTGTCAGAGAAGACTCTTTTTCAAAAGAATGTTTTTATAGAATATCACTGTGACACTTCGCTTAGATGGATGTCTTTAGCAGAATTTGATTAATGTAATGTAATAAAAGAGATGCACACTAAAGTGTCTGTACATGTCTTGTTAAGTATGTTTGATTCATTATATGTAGTTCTCCTCACTTCTTTTCTCTCTCCTCAGTTCATTTTTTATCATTTCAATAATATATCTATAAATATGAAAAAGTTGGCACTTTCTTTGACATATATGGCTATTAATTCATAACTCTAAAAAATTGTATCTTTCAACTTGTCACTTTAAAGCTTGTACAGTTTATTACAGTAAGTAACCTGTGTTGGAAATTAGATTTTGAACTTTAGCAAGGAGATAAATAAGCTTGTGGACATAGAAGTTATGGAGAAGATACCTAGATATAGTGCTAGAATAAAATTGCATGAAAAGATCACTTACTTGAAGATGATAATTTCAGAGCTCCCTGAGGATCACATTAAGATTGCGTATAGGAAATGGGCTTCAGCTTGAATTCCAATAACTTTAATTCCTAGAAACGGCAATATTTCAGTTAATCCTTTTCCTTGGGTGCATGAGTCTCATTCTGTAGGCCAATAATATGTATCAGCAGCATTCAATTTCACTAAATATAGGAAATTTACTTTAGAAAGACTCCTGAAAATTCCTTTCAGCCCAAGCTTTGTCTGTCCTTTTGCAGCATCAATCAATCTGAGGAAGAGAAAAACCTGGAAAATTTTAATATCTTTGCTACAGGGTGTACCATAACTTTCAAAGGGAATCAGGTTAGTTGTTTCCAGGTTGGCCAAGTAAGTCCTGGGGGAAGCAAGGATGATCATTAATGCTTTTATGTTGTTTTGCTCTGGTAGCAAAAGAGCTGCTTTGCTCCTTTTCTAATGAGTTTTTAGCCTGCGAATTTTTCAGAGCAGATCTGCAAGGTCTAGTCCAAGGTTGGGTCACATCAGGTTTGGGACTGCAGAGATTGTTGGCACTGAGGATTCTGCACCTGGGAAGTCTTATTTGAGTGAATGTTTTTTCAGGACTTTTCCGGGACTGGTAAGGTTCCTTAAGGAGGTTAAGTAGGGTGAGAGATTCTGAGCTGGCTGTCTATGGTGGTACAGCTCAGCATGTTGTCATCAGCCTTCCTGGTGTGGAGGGTCTACAGGGGAGTGGGGAGGGGAGCAGAGGAAAGGTTGGGCCACTCTGCAAAGTTCTCTCCATCCTCCTGCCAGCAGGATTATTCCATGAGTGGGACTCTACAGGCAGAGCATCTGAGGAGCTCACAGTGTAGACATCCAGAGCACACAGACCACATGAGGTGGGTGGAAACAGTGCCCTGAGGGGGGACTGGCAATGGGTGTAAGTTATGGCAATGGGTGTGAGGTGGGTTTGTTGGCAGCAGGAAATACAGAAGTCAGGGTAGTGATGGGAAACCACACAGCGCAACTGCTGCAGGATTGCAAATCACAGAGTGTCTGAGGAGCAGGGGAGATGTGGTGGGGAAAGATGTGTGAAATCAGAGCTCCCAAGTGAGGACAGATGGACCAGCCACAGGAAGAGGGAGGCGAGGAAGGTGGGGATGCCACAGAAGACGTGCCATTTGGTACGTGGTGGAGGAGCATTTTGGCTGTTACTTTTTCTGCAGAGCGGGGATTTTATTATTAATGCTTTGCCATGGTTTTTGTTAGACCAGGGCATGTGGTGCTGATAGCATGCATCCTCAGAATGTGGTTGTGTTAATTAAGTGCAAGGAGTAAACATGATCAAGAAAGCAGGCAGGGGGATTCACTTTTGAGAAGTGCTCAAGCTTCGGTGTTTTCTGAGGCTTTGTGGAAGCACACGTGGCTGTCTGGAAGCCACAGCTGATGGCAGCAGGTCTTTGGGCACCCTGCAAAGGGAACTGAGTGTTCACAAAATAGAGGTAGGGTTCTGGATGAACATTGGAGCAGTAGCACCCAGACCAGCACAGATAATGTTCATGACACAGGGAAACGATGGTAGAGTTACTCAACACCCTGCTGGAAAATCCTGGGAGGATTGTCATGCCCAGGAGCTGGGCAGGTGCTCTGAAGCTGATCCTCCATGATACAGTCACACCTTGGAAGGTCAAGCTCCTGTTTCCCAAGTGGGGAAGATGATCCTGCCAGGTATGCACAGGGAGGAGACAGTGAGGCCCTGGCACAGGGTGCCCAGAGAAGCTGTGGCTGCCCCTGGATCCCTGGAAGTGTCCAAGGCCAGGCTGGATGGGGCTTGGAGCACCCTGGGACAGTGGAAAATGTTCTTGCCCGTGGTCTCAAAGGTCCCTTCGAGTCATTCTGTGATTCTACGAACTCTATTGCTCAAAACTTCCCTGTTTGTAACAGTTGTTACCCAGCCAGATAAAGAAAGCCCAGCAGGTTTTCACCTTGAACAAGCCGTGTCTCAGCGGAGTCAAACCAGCTGTATTGATTCCTGCCAGCACACTTGTCTTTGGGGAATTGTTTGTTTCATAAAACCAGATTGCCAGATCTGTGCAGCAGAAGGAAAAGGGAGAAAAAGCAGGTTTTGAATGAAACAGAACAAAACTTCCAGGAGCGAAGAGCTCTTATCAGTGATGATCTGCAGCATCTGAGCAGGAGCAGCTGGGATAGGCACCTGAAATAATGAGTGAACAGAAGGACTTTGGACCACTGCTGTGAGAAAAAGCCCTCATGGGCTTGCTCACATCCGTTTGAACACAGCTCACCTCCAAGCTGACTTATCCTGGTGTCTCTGGGATGTTTTCACCAGGGAAGTTCAACTCATCCTTGGGGTGTTTCAGCTGTAAAATTAAGGAACATTATAGGTGTCACAGAATATGCTGAGTTGAAAGGGACCCACCAGGGTCATCAAGTCCAATTCCTGGCCCTGCACAGGACCATCTCCAAGAGTCACAGAAAGTGACAACCCAAGAGAATTGTCCACACATTTCCTGGGCTCTGTCAGCCTTGGTGCTGTGACCACTGGTCTGGGGAGCCTCTTCCAGTGCTCAGCCACCTCTGGGTGAAGAACCTCTTCCTGATGTCCAACCTTAAAGCTTCCCTGACCCAGCTCCACCCATTCCCTCAGGCCCTGTCACTGACCACCACAGAGGAGAGATCAGTGTCTTCTCCTCCTCTTTCCCAAAACTGCAGACAATATTCAAGATGAGGCCACACCAGTGCAGAGTGGGACAGGGGGGACATGGTTTAGTGATGACTTTGCAGTGCTGGGTTAATGGTTGGTCTCATAGGGTTTTTCCAATTTAAATGATTTCATGATTCCTTTCTCTCATCACCATGATTTGGGACAGTGAAATAACCAGTTTCTACTGTGAATCAGGTGAAGAGCTAAAATATATTCTCTAGAATATGAATCTCCTCTAAGTAAGTAATTCTACTTTATGTGAATACCATGAAAAACAGAGAGAGGTGATTTGGGTGCCTGCTCACCCTGGCAGGAGGATTATTACTGTCTCAGTGGATGTCCATGTGTAAACCTCACACTTGTCACTTACTAGTTTAGATAGCTTGGCTTACAGGCTTTCATTCACCTCTTTCCTTGCTCCCAATTGTGCTCTGGCTCTCCAGAAGTCGCAGGTGCCTTCTCTTGGGCCTGACTGCAGGGAGGTGATTATATCAGAGGAGCTAGGCTCCCTAATTTCTTGATCAAGGACAGAGGGGAGGAAGGAGAGGAGGAACGTAAACACTCATTTTTAAGGTAAAAATCTCATTTTTAAGGTAAAATCAGCTATGGGAGATGGAAAAACAAAATTTGGGTTCTACCTTGTTGTGGCTTATGAGCTTTTTTGTGTTTGAAAACCAGACAGTGAAACCTAAATTTCATTTTTTTGTGTTGGAAAAGATTTGGAGTGGTTGGTCTTGTGGATGTTTAGTGGTTGAGCCCTGGTTTTGTTGTTTGCTTTGGTTTCTTCAAACAAGTCTCTTGAATATGTTCTTAAATAAAACAAGCAAATAAGGTTGTCTTAAGGGAGTTAGTGCATTTACTTGGATGATTATATTAGGTGTGTGCTTAATTGTTCTTTTGATACCAGTCACAGTACACAGATATCAGCTCTCAGAAACTGCTCAGAGTGGCTGTCTTTGCTTTTTGTTTGGGAGTGAGGACTAGTGGAGTTTACAAGAGGAAAACAAAATATTGGTGGAAAATTGCTGTAGGTATGGACTGCCTTTGCACGCAGTTAGAGCTGAAGATGTTACAGCCAGTTTTCAAGGCATTTTTATAGCAAGAGAAGTGCATTTCCTTCTGAAAGATGCCTGGTCCCAAAGCAGTGTGGTAAGAAGGGTGTGGAAAATGACTGTGGCTGCTCCACACAAGACCCATAAATGCAATGAGTCAGGTATTTCGCCTATGTACTGAGCTGGGAGCTAAAGGAAATATACTAAAAACAGTTAAGCGGGCAAAATAAGCCCTCTCTGCCTATTGTTCCTGGGAGTAGAGGGGCCTGAGGTGGTGTGGGGCTGGCAGGGGATGCCCAGCTGTGTCTCCAGGAAAAGGGAGGAAGGGCTGGTCTGTGCTTGTGGCCGAGGGACAGGTTGCTGAGCACCAGGGTGGTGAACGGTTTGAAAATGAGGAAGGGGTTCTGCAGGGCAAGAAATTTCTTCTGGAGAGAAGGGTGTGTGTTGTGGTGAGAGCACAGGGAGGTCGGGCAAGTAAGCTGTAAACACCTCTCCAAGCAGGCTGTTTCCTTCCCTGTTCCCTCCCACAGCTCTGGCCTCCCCTGTCATCCCCAGCAAGAAGAGAAGTGAGAATTAAAACCTCGTGCATTTGGGGCTGTTGGTGTCCCTGCTGCACCTGCTCAAGTGCTGAGCAGCAGGTGTTTGTGGCCACACTGGTGCTCCTGCAAGGAAGGTTTGAAGAGCATGAGCCTTGCCCAGGGTGGCTGTACAATATTTGGGGTGCTGGAGAAACCTTGAGTGTTGCAGAGATGCTCTTCAGGTCCCAGCAGGGAGACACTTGAGTGCAAAGTCTTTTCATGTGTTTGCTTGCTGTAGGCCCCAGTTTATTGCCCTGCCATCGCCTTCCTCCCCCTAGAATAAAAACCCCATGGTTTATCAAACCTCATTTTCTCCAAGTGCCTTTCTAAGTTTAGTTTTCTCTCTTAATTGCATGCCAAGATAGGGGAAGGGGGGAGGGAGAGAAATTGGTTAATTGATTAGTAATTTAGTCTCTGGTGATATGCTTATTTAAGAAATCTGCTGGAGTTATATATGTCAAATGATTCACATGAAAACAACATCAAGTGAATCATATATAAAAATGACATAATTGCTATTAAACTTAGAAGCCATATGTGTGGCTGAGGAAATTACTGGCTTTAGCAACTCTTTTATATTTCTTCCCAAAGCCAGTTATACTCCTCTGAACAGAGAAAGCAAGTTTATGTGTAGGAAAATAGTCCCTGTGAGTGTTATTTGGAGATCTGTTAATTCAAGGAAGTAGGTGCATATTCCAGCACTGCAGGAAAAGAATCAAAATTGGGAGTGTTGGGAAGCTGAGAAAGGGGTCTGTTGCTTCTTCTTTTTCTCATCAGTGAGATTAAATGCCGGCTCTTGCAATATGCACCATCTGAGATTTTATTGCTTTCTGTTATTTTTAGTACTCGGAGGGAGATTAAATGAAATCCGGGATTATTTCAGACAGTGTTAAACTTTTTATTGCTCATTTCTGCCATCAGGCTCAGGCTGACCCACTTGGGTGGGTCACTACAGAAGGTGGGCTCTCCAAATAATTAATTCCTCTACCTACACGTAGCCTTATAGGAAAGCACCAGCAAAATAAATATAGCGATTAATACAGCAACTCTTTTATTTGACATTATTCTCTTCTCAGAAGTCTGTTGTGTGCTGAACTCCACATATGCAAACAGTATTTTACATGTGGCTCAGCATCCTTGCAGTCTCTGTGGGATCACAGGCTCATGTCTCTTCCCTGGGTGTTTTGGAAGCTTATTTTTATTTATCTCTTTAAGGCTGCTTGAAATAAACCTAAACTGATTTAATATTTTGCATTTCTTTGTCAGGAGATTAATAATAAGGCTGATTTTTAGTGGTTTTTTTTTTTTTTGAGTGTGTATTTACTTCAAATCTTTACATTAAAAAAAATTTAGCTTGATACATCTGACTTCCTGCTTGTTACTGATGGTTCCTTCATTTTTATTCCTTTTTATAGGGTGGTGCCTTTTCCATTAGTCACAGCCCTGGACACGTTGATATATGCAGTAAGGAAGGCTTTAGGTGCTGGTGGTGATGAATAGCTGCTGGAGCACTCTCCTGCAGTTAATCTTGGGAGGAAGGAGAAATTCTGGTCCTGCTTCTGCAGGTTGCAGAGGTCTGGCTTGTCTTTGGGGCGGGTTTTGTCGGTTCACGAGCGTGCCTGCCAGCTGGTGCTGGCACAGTTTTAGCCCAGGACATTAGCAAGTTCCCCCTGGTGAGGAGGAGGGGTCACCAGGCAGCTATTCAGCTCTGACATGGTGCCCGTGTCATCAGCACTGAGGGATGGAGCATCTATTGTGGCCTGTGCGATGCGAAGGAACCCCCCAGTATTTTCTGTAATTACTTGCCGATAAATCAACTTCTAGAAGCCACACATTAAAGGCTACCCCAGTGGCACGTTGCTATAAGCTGTGTTTTGTTATGTCTGGAGTAACATTCCCTATATTTTGGGCTCTCTGAGTGTCCCATGGTTTGTCCTCGGCCGCCAGCCTGGCACACATCGTTTCTCCTGCAGGCCCTCGGGCTGCCCTGGCACAAACAAGTTTGTTGGGAAAGCAGGGATTACACTGTCCTGAGCTGGATTTTTTTTCCCCTGCTGCATGTCTGTCTAATCTTGCTGTGGAGTCACTGATGTAAGAGGAATGAGCTCGGACTGGAGTGGGCAGTGAATGCATCCGCGATGGGAATAACAATTTATTCCGTAAACACGGAGTGCTGATGGAGCCCTGAGCTCTGACTCAGCCCCAGCTTGGGAAACCCAAGCCTTTCCCATTGCCTGTGCCTGCCAGCCCCTTCTCTCCCCTCAGACCTTCAGCCTTTCACCAAACACAGGCTGGGAGCTGGTCTCTGATACTTATCTGGGACTGCCACTGAACTTGTCAGCAAACACAAAGGGCTTTTGTTTCAAAGAGTTAATGCAGCTGCTTTGCTTAATTATTCAAAGGAAAAGGATGAGCTAGGTAGGGAGCCACAGAGTGACCAACATTTCTAAAGAATAATCTAACTTGTTGTAAGTTTTCTAAATGGGCGTGAATCTGAGTGGAGAATTGGTATCAGCAGTCGCAAAACATTTTTTTTCTTTTGATTTTGGGAGCTCTTAGTCATTTTTGTCTGAATCCAGGTTCACAGCTGAGTCATTCCTTCTGCTCTTCTTCCCTTGGTGACTTTTCCATGCTGTTTCATTTTTCCCAGATAGATATTACTGGAGTAAGGCTCTGCTAACCACACTGCAAGTAGTGAAAACAGCGTGTGATTTCCTCGGGAGGCAGAGAACATCCCCCGTGTGTGTTTCTGGGATGTGTGTCCCAGATCACATGGAGGTCTGTGCAGTGGGGAAGTGCATCAGGATAAAGTGTGGGAGAGGCAGATGTCATCAGTGTCACTGGATTTACCTCCAGCTCTGGCTAAAGAGGAAACTATGAGTGAATCTGTTGCAATCTCCACTCTGGTGCTCAGTTTGGCAGTGCAGGAGGTTGAAGAGGAGCTGAAGGAACCAGTGTCAGGAGCTGCTCTTGCACACTTTGTATTTTCACCTTGTTTGGGATTGGCACAGCATGGGATGGCTTGAGAGAGAGAGCAAAATGTATTTCAGAAGAGGAAAAGGACCTCCATATAATGAAGAGTTCAACTGAAATAAGTGTGGGGAAAAAATTATTTCTTTGCATGCCAGATTTCTTGCCACTTTCAAGCTAATCCTTTCAGTTCACTTCAATACAGTCACTGAAGTAGCTTAGAAAAAGAGAGAAAAAGATCTTTGATATGCTAGATCAACCAAAGTTTAAAAAAATCTCTCTTTGTATATGCCATTTATAATGCAAATCTCAAGTTGGCGTTTTAGTTTCACTTACTGCCGTTACTGAAGTACCTTGGAATACAAAGGCTGGAGATGGAGGGAGATCCCAAATGACAGAGTGCCTTTAATAGTTCAATAATATGTGCAAAAAAGAAAATTAAGTTTCCTCATTTCCGTAAATACCTTCTACCTCTGTAGTGTGTGAGGCACAGGGAAAAAGGGAATCTTACTGTACAGAGGCTGAAATTATTGGTCTGAGTCTTCTGGGAATTTGAATTCAGCTTTGGTAGTGCATCCCCAAAAGGATTTGACCCTGGCTGGGGTGTGACTTTCCTCCTACCAGGAGAAAATGTAAGTGTTAACTCTGTTTGCTTAGGCAGTGAGCAACTGGTTAAGTTTTCTTTTGGAAAGAAGCCTAATTTCTAAGAGTCGCCTTCCCAAATATATAACCTGATTTCTTTCCCCTGTGTTCCCAACATTTAAGCACTGATTAAATGTCACCAAAGATAATAGGAGAAATGCTCATGACGGCCAGGCTATTTTAAAATAGCATGGGCATGCTTAAAGCAATAAGTAATTTTGCCTCTGCTACACAGTGTGTTTAATGCATATTTAAATTAAACTGTAGACAACTTTGAGCAGGCTGGATCTGGAAATGAGTTATCTTTCTAATTGGGGATATTTTGAGATTTGCCCTGCTGAATTTCACACAGCCACTCTGCAGAAGGTGACCCTTAAATGGGGTGACTGTGGGCTCCTGTCACTCCTCAGAGTGGGGATCTTGAGATTATCCTGTCTGACTTTTGCATCCTTGTATTTTGGTATTCTAGGGACAGTGGGGGAACTTGGTGTGTAGTTCATAACCCACCCCTGTGCTCTGTTTCCAAACCAGAATTAGTCTTCCTTTTCACTCCCTGCTTGGTGCCAATGTGCCTTTGTCTCCACTGAGAAATTGCTGTGGCATCAGAGCTGAAACATAGTTCAGGGTATTTCCTGGGAGTCAAAGTGTCAAGATCATATGTTTGTTTATTAATTTTTCTCCACTGTGTTTTTTTCTGATTTTGTTTTAACTGCAAACATCACTTAAACCTCGACTATAGTGTGTGCTGCACTGTATCCACCAGAAGTGCAGTCTGATTTCGAGGGGTTTGAAAATGCTTTTTTGAATCTGGGAAATGATGGGTGCAGAAAGGAAAAAAAAATAATATCCTCTAACTAAGCTGTTACTGATTATCTGAGTGCAATGTACAGATTAAGGGCCTGATCCAAAGACCACTGGGGTCAATTGACTGAAATGGACTTTGAGTCAAGTCTTAGGAGCATTCAGTGAATGCTGTGGTGGAGGGTGCTGGAGATGAGCACAGCACACTTTCCCCTCCAATAAGCCTGAACTACTCCAGCTGAAATTCTAAAGCAGAGTTGGCTTTCTGGCTTGTATTGAAAAGCCCTAAAATTATTGCATACAGAGTGTTTTTAATATGTAATGTGAGAAATATTCAGCTGGGAGCAGAGATTTTTTTGTAGCATCTCAAGAATGTGACTTTCCAGGTGTAGGAATGGGCATTTCAGAGGGTTTTTTTTTTTTCCTTTTGGACAAAAGGGTGTTTCATCAATCTTTCTGCTCTTCAAAATTCTATGATCTAAGTCCTTTAGATTACATGTTTTCCCACACGGCAGTGATTCTATTGCCTTTTTCAGGCTGCTATGGAAAAACTTGAGGGAAAAATATAAATAAAATATGTCCAAGCATGCAAGTCAATGATCTGTGTGTTAAGCCTATTGGCACATACAGGACAATTTTATTGCATGACCTACTGGTTAAAAACATCAAAAATATAAGTCAAGTCATTTGAAGAACTGCTGTTTAGTGAGTTAGAATGAATGAAGTCTTTATTGAGTGCACGCTTCCAGATTCATCACTGGTTCTGTTCTAGTCATGCCCTATCCTAGTCTTAACTGCCCCAGGCAGTCTTTTTGAGGCCACTTGACCTGCCAGTCATATTTCAGAAACTACTGATACGGTTCCTGATTTAGTTTAGATTCCAAACAGGCTAGCTGAGGATTACAGACTAATGACCCATCAGATGCTAAAGGCAAAGGCTTAAAGTGCTCTAGTGAATTAAGCCTCAACGTTGTCTGAAGGGAAGAATTTATTATGTCATTAAACTTGATTCAATAAGTTTCATTTCTTTAGATGCGTTGCACTAAGCAAGAAGTCAGGAATTAGTGGCAGGGAGAGATACCATTTTGATTCTCTTCAGGTAAAGCATTGATATTCAAGTAGAGCAGCAAGGGATGCCATTTCATAGAATTTTGGCTGTGTTGCTAAAAACAATAGGTTGAGAAAACTCTTCATAGCTGATTAACTAACCATGGACTCCTCGAACTGGGTTCACTTGAATATATGCTTCACTTGGTAAATACACAGCAGAGTGAGGCTTGCCTGATTTGATGAGACCCTTGGTGAGGTTTCAGGGGCTTTCCATCAAATATCAAAGCCTCAGTGGTGTAAAGATATTAGTAGCAAGTTATAGATGGCACTGGGATTTAATGCAAAACTTAATACGAGCACATAATGTGATGAGTCAAATGGGGATTGCAGCCTGCCTCGGAAGACTATAACAGTGATCTGAAGGAAAAAGCCTGCATAATGCAGAGATCACTTTAAAACATAAAAAAAAAAAAAAAATTAAAAAAAAATAAACATTTGGTGTTTTATCTATCTGCATATGTCTCCTAGTTGTGTTACAGCAACAGAAAAAAAAGTGTTTATAAATAATAACAAAGATTCTTCAGGAAAATGTTAGGATTTCTGCCTGTAGCTTTTGTCACTCATCTCTTCCAGTATGTGATGGAGTTTGAGTCCTTCAAGATGTTTTTATGTTGTAGAGGTGGTCACACAATCAGAAGAGAAGAGAAAGGCTAGAAAATGTGATTTTACTGTCATTCTTTTATATCAGAGAATAAGATGGTAAGAGTGTATATTTTTGTGTTTTAAAATTAATTTAAATGTGGTTAGATTATAATTTCAATAAATTATGGACCTTATTACAAATGTTAAATTGCACTGAAATATTTTGAACCGTATATATTTATATGACAGCAGGTCTGGGATTAGGATTTTTTTTTTATTAGATGATTTTAATCACTTTAATACAATTCATAATCAAAGGGAGTATTTAATATTCTGGTCTTAAAATGAAAATTGACCTAATGGGCTGATTGTCTCATTCTTTAATGGAGACTGTTCTTTCCCTATAATGCAATAGCTTTTCCTTGGGAGTTAAAGAAGTGGTAAAGGTCACTCTGATTTATGTTCATACACAGTTCTACTTTGTTCCTTTTCTCTAACACACTGGAAAGGCAAAATTCACTGCTGTGTTAAAACTACTTTCCACTGTGATCTGAATGATTAAATCCTGCAGATATGTCTGCAAATACACACACTTATGAATTCATATTTGTCTTTAGGCTTCTAATGAAAAACATATATAATTTAACTGACCACTGCATCTATAGGATGGGCTTCTGAAGAACTAAAGCTGGGAAATTCATACAACTCCAGGAGATTCAGCAAAACGTCCAAAGTGTTTTTCACCTTCTCCTGCTGTTAGAACATCCTTAATTAGTGTGATAGTGTGCTAAGTAGAAGGCCCATGAGCTGTCTCAGACCAGTATGAAACTCAGCTTTACCTGGTTTATGCTGGGTTTTGGTTTTGTGTGCATGTTTTGGACAAAAAGTTCTGCTGGGAATCAAGGAAAAAGATGTTTTTAGGACATACCAGCCCAGTGTACATGAGCACAAAAACTTTTAAAACTTTGTGTTGGAACTGCAATGGGCACTTCAACTGCCTGAAATTAGTAAAAAAAAAATTTGGAGGACTTTTCTTCGTGGTTGTAAAACAAATGTTGGAGTCTTGGAAGCTGCTGAGTGGTGGTGTTGGAGTGAGCTTTTCTACCATCCTTTGTGGTGGCATTTTTTTCTGGGCCCAGAGTGATGTCACCTGCAGTGCTCTGTGTGGGCATCCTCAGCCTCGGTCGTCTCGTCCTTCTCCACTGAAAATGTCAGGAAGATCTCAACTGGCAGTTTGAAAATTAAACAGATTTCAGTATTGTGCTGAAAAGGCAAAATATGCTGGTTAAATATGAAAGGGTGTATATTTATCTTCAGGCGTCAGCTGTGGCATCTTGTGCTGGTTGTGAGAAAATGTTACCCCCAGCTGGTGCAGTAGGACCCTGATTCTCAGCAAACTCTCCCCATTCTGCTGCTCCTGGCCCAGTGTGTGTAAAAACAGATTGCTGGAGTTTGAATCAGGGAAATTTCGAATTTATGGGACCTCCCAGATACCCATGGTGTCATTCTTTGTAAGTGGTTCCCCACAGGAAGGAGGGGAGGAGAGGGATGAAGAATGAAAGAGGGGAATGTGGAGCCACAGGTGGCCTCAGCATGTGCTCCTTCTCTTTTTGTGAGCCAAAACTCTTGACCAGTCCTATAGCTGGTGTGGGGAAGGCCATAAATGCATTAGAAACTGCTCACCAGAAATCCCTGTATCTGAAAACATGCATTTTACCTTTTTTTTTTTTTTTTTTTTTTTTTTTTTTTTTTGGCATTGATTCTGGATGTAAAAATGAGGACCTGAATCCCAGGAGATCAAACTCCAAACAGGTCTGATGAGTGGATCCACGTAGCCTCGGCACAATCTCTGTCAGTTTTCCCAAACTGCACACCAGGGATAATATTTAACCAGCCCGTGGGGGTGTTAAGTGATTATTGCCTCTGTAGAACCATGTTTTATCATCACTCCTGTGTCTGTTCCTGGCTGACCTGGGCAATGTGTGGTGTGGCCAGAAAGGGTTGTCAGGTGTCTTCCTCTGTGGCAGGGATGTGGGACAGGCTTGGAAGTTGGGGTAGTAGAGTACTGGCAAACAGGATGTGCAGTAGAGGAGGTTTTTCACCAAGTTTTGGCTTCATGTGCACCTTTACTTATCTTTCATGGGGAATAGATGCAATCTGAGGCTGCTGGAAAAATAATAACCAAAAATACCAGATTTTTTTAATGAATATTATATGGGTGGAGATGTGAGCAGGGCAACACGGCCTGAAGGCCACCTCAGAGCCTTCTCTCTTCTAAACCTGTCCCATTTCAAACTGCATTTAGAAATTTTAACCCAGACTTGAAATTTTTCACAGCATTACGAATACTCATTCATTTCTCCTCTTTGACTGCTAAACACGTGTCCTGCAAAAGAAATGTGCTGAAGGGGAAGGAGAAAAATTTCTTTCCAGTTTAATGCTGTCATCACTCCGTAGCTCAGGCTCTGTTGTGCTATGAAAACACAGAGTATAAAGATTTCTGCTAACGAATATGGATTTGACTTCTGTGTGCAAGTGATGTTGTTCTTTATGGTGTTTCTTCAGCCTGTTCTGAAGATACTTTTCCAAAAATAACTTCAGGTTTTGAGTGCTTTGAAAATGATAGCTTTCAGGAAAGGAGATGAGATTCGAGTTCTCCCATTTTACGGAAGGTGAAATTGAGGCATGAGGAGCCACAGCTGGCCAATTTTTCTTTTTTTTGATATTGTCTGATAACAGAAAAGGATGTACCTTTGGAAATTCAATTTGCATGCTGTTTGTATTGGAGAAAATATGGATTTACTTGGTCTCCTGCTTAAAATTGGTTCCCCCTTTTTTTTTGAGCTGCTTCAAATTTGTGAATTTATATTTTTATATATATATGAATGATGTGTATGTGTACTTGGCAGTTGTTTGGTAAAGTTTGTGTGTAGTGTTTTCTATAGTTTACTGCAGCCCTTAGCTCTTGTTTCTGATTTTTTTACAATGTCTTCAGATACCTGATTAAAATTTGTATAGCTTTACAAAGCTGGACAGTTGGTTTAAAGGAAAAGAAGGGGGGAAAACCCCACCAAAACATTAATCTGCGTCAGGTGAGTTTCCTTTCCCATCTGTAGTTTATAGGATTATCATCAGGTCTTAGCACTGGGAGGCAAGTTAACCACAAAGACAACAAGTTACAGTGACAAAATGTGTTGTTCCTTTTTTGCAGTGGATGACTTTAATTTCCAAAAGGGAGTCTCAGTTACCTATTTCAGAATGCTTCACTTGGCCCCAGGTATTTCAGGTAGATTAATAGCCTGATGTAACGTGCCCAGTGTGAAATCAGTGATGCGGGTGGTGTTACCTTGGATGCCACAGGCACAAGGTACAAACTTCATATCCCTGTTTTTCTCTTGCTTGCATTCCATCTTCCACCTTTTGGTAAATTTTAAACACACGTTGCAGCTCGAGCAAGGTTATGATTGGGATTGCTTGCAAAAATGAGTGCAAACCAGCCACTGACAGGGGGAACAGGTCATTATTTTCAAGACTAGAATGAAGCATCAAGGAGTTCTTAGCTGTTCCAAGAGCTTTTCTTGTGATTTCTTTTAGTAAAATATCCATTAATCAGACACAAAGCTGGAGTATGACATGCATTCTGTTTATCTACTTATTGAGTTTAAATATTTTTGCCTCTCCTCTTGCCTTTGCTTCTTGGCACACCCTCCCCATGGATGGCAAAGAAGAAAGGCACCTGACTGATGGATAATTCTGTGAGCACAACATCCCCATCCTCAAAGGAGTGTCTGCAAGTTTCTAGATATGGCCTTCCAACCACAGGCTGGTTTGGTGTCCACAGTGTAGATGTAAGACTGTGAAATTTGGATTTAGACCTGAGTCTGTATGATCCTTGCTCAGGGGATGTCATGGTCTGAGGGTGTTGCTCTCAGAGAACCCTGTGGGATGGTAAGGGAAGGGAAAGTCAGGGGTGGAGGCACTCACATTTTTAGGTGGATTTGGGTAGATGAGTCGTTTCATAATTTAGATTGGCAAGCAAAACCCTTGCATAAAATCTGACCCTCCAAAGGACCTGAGTGACTTCAGCTGGCACATGGAGCTGCAAACAGGGCAGTCAGTTTGTCTGACCCTGGGCTGGCCAGTTCACTTTCTCTGGCTGTCCCCTTCCTCTCCCCCTTGCCCCTCTGGGCAGCAACTCAACACTAGAAATCACTTCAGAAAGTAACACTCTTAGAAGGATATTTCCATTTAAGTTCATGAGATCAAATGCTGGTTTTGATTACAAAAGAGCAAACCTATTGCCCTCCACGGGGTTGTGTTGATGTAATACAGCCATAAAAGAGCACAATTTGTTTAGCCTAGCAACAGTGAAGACTAAGAGGGGTCACGATTGCTCTGTGCTTAAAAAAAAGGGGGATGTAAACACCAAGAAGGGCTGAGTGGTCTCAGTTAAATGACAATATTGGCATGAGAACAAACGAGTATTCAAGAGACATAAATAAAATTTGCCCCAGATTAAGTCTTCAAATTATCTCAATTCTGGGAAAAAAACTTTCCACAGAAGTTATGGGGTTAACAAAGTTAACGGGTTTTAAGATGAGGCGAAGTAGTTTATGAACTATATTCATTCAGCATTGTATGATGAGCTTTCCTGGGATAGCAGGGGACAAGGCTCTAACCCAGAACTGAGCAAGATTTCCTGTGTTTCTATAAGCAAAATTTAGCCAGTGTTGCCTGCAGTACTTCCAGTTCAGAAGATGTGTTTATGTGAGCCCCTTTTGCTGAGCATGACTGAGGATGCCCAAGCTGCACATCCCAAATAAAGTGGTGGATTTTCTTTCTTCAAAGCCTGTCATCCTTCTTGGGTATAGGTGTTGCTGTATTTGATGAACTGAAATAATCTGAGCTTTGCCCCTTTCTTTTGAGAGGCAGATGGGTTATCGTGATGTATCTCCCTTTGGCAGGGCTGCCAAGCTCTGGCTGAGGTTAGGAAGGCACTGCTCCCTGCATGTGATTGGGGTGACCCCCAGGGTCCTCCAGTGGGGCTGGAGCACCATGTCCCCATCCGTGCCCTGTTGGGGAGCTGGGAATAGATTACAGACAGTCCCAACTTTAAATTTCCTTGCTCTCTTGGGGGTGAAATATAATCCCTGCCCTCTCTCTAACACATCCTTTGTGGTTTAATTTAAATGGTGATTTTTACCGTGACATGTGATGCTCATCTGCTAACTCTTTCCCCAATATGCTCAATTTAAAGGAGCATCAAATCTCGGAATGTGCCCCTATCTATAGACACAGAAGCGTGCTATGAGGTAGTTTACCTACTTAGGTTGGTACCTAGGAGCTTGTAAACAAATTCATAAATTTGTCATGATGATTGTAGTGTTGGCAAACACAATGGTTGATCATGTTATAAATGTTTATCAACACCCGCACTCACCCACCTGCTAAGAGGTGCTACGCTTTAATGAAATTGTTTGAATATCAAGGCTGGTTGCTAAGATACAATGTTCTTGTTACCAGGGATGTGATGCTTACAGATTTCTGTTATCAAATAATGATTAGAGATGTGCTAACCTCAAGGTGCTCGGTGCAGTGGAAGGCTTACTGAGCCACAAATTAGTAAACTGTCTGCCTGAGCAGACACTTACAGAAGGAGCACATGTGCATCAAACTTACTGAGCTGACATTTTTAAAGAAGACAAGATCTGGCAGTGTAAATGTTCCTATAGATGATGAAAGACTGTCATAGGAAATGTTTACATGATCTGTTGCCTAGCACAATGTCTTCGTGCCATTTTCCCTCCCGATGCAGAGCAGTGTTGAAATCACCAAGTCAAATAACTGCTTTCCTCTTTCTCACTAAAAAATGTCTCTTACCACTCCCCTCTTGAAATTGCACATTCACAAATTTCTATTTTCTAAGGGTCACACAAAGATGGAAACAAAGAAGTGTAAGAAAATGGCCAGCACATGGGCCTGCTGGATAAAAGATGGCATTTTTGGGAACTGCAGTGGATCCAAGGTTGAAAGTTTTGCTGTTGTTAAAACCACAGCTAGATGTTAAAGAAGACAAACATCAAATATTGATGATGTTTTCTTTTTAATGTAGGTGCTCTGAGGGCTCTGATTTGCTCATGTACTTTGTAATAAGGTATAAATATTGTACTTCATTTTATTCTTCTACCAAGTGCTTTTCAGTGTTATTAATCATCAGAGAAAATTATGAACAGCACAATATAGGTGATCAAAAGGATTTTGCTCACACTGCTGCAGTGCAGAGTAACCTTTAAGTCTAATTGTTGATCTCATTATTGAATTAGGGTTCAAGGTGTGTTTGCAGTCTCTTCATTAGCATGAATTTGAGTTTAAAGCCAGTTCAACTGAAATTATCTCAATTGTAAGCAGGGTTCATGCTTGCCTGTGAGACTCAGTGTATTTTAACATCAGCAGTAATTGTTTGTTTCAGTGTAAAGGGATGTTATTTTCCTGCTCCTGTAAGAATCCTTTTGTAGCTACTCACAAGACCCTCCTATTGCTGTAAGTAAAAATCTGTTGGCAATTAAATCCAATTCAGTGCAGTTCTAGCAGATAAGCAGACAATTTAAAAATACAGAATTGCAAAATAAAAAAAAAAAGACAGCAATAACTTACTACGGTTATAATTCATGATATTAAGCTTTACCCTTTGGATGCAAAATTCCTACTTTATAAAATGATACAAGACTGCATCCTACAACAGGCTCTTAACATAACCCATGTTCTACCTACGCTGTGTGGGCTGTTCAGACAAATAATCGCCTTCAGCAGATGCCTTTGTCATAATGAGTGTGATAGTTTAATATTTATGGAAGAACTGCTGATTTTCAATGCCTGCTTTAAAACCCCAAGAATAATTTTTTTTTCCAGCTCCAAGGGCTGCATGGAGATGGAATGTTGTGCAGAGTAAATGGGATATAGAAACCTCTCTGTGCCACTTCCAAGGGATGGGTCTCCTGCAGGGAACCAACGCTGTGGTCCTCTCTCCTCCTTCTCCCCCAGTTTTACATGGGGAGCAGCAGAGGTAGAAGAGGTTGATCACTCTCAGTTAGGCAAAGTTGATGAAGTGATGCAGAGTTATTAATTTCTGTTGCTTAAGCTGAGGTGGGAGAACCTGAAATCTGGCCTCTATGGGAATGGATTTGCACCGTGGCTTGTGTTCACCTCCTGGGACAGCTGATCCTCTTCTTCTGCTCTCCCACCTGTTCCTCTGCTGGTTTTCACTGAGCTTTGGACCTGCATTGAATTTTATGGCTCTGCTATAATATTTCTGACATTTGTACTTTTGTTATCGCGTATATTGGCTATGAAAATATAAAATATTCACTAAAACTATGTCCTGAAACTGCCCTTCCTTTCACCACTAGTTATCAGCAAGCTGGGACTGTAGCTGTGGCCACCATGGAAATGGAGATGTAGTGAAATGACTTGAAATAACACCAAAACACAGATGCTCACCTGGTCCTTTATGAAAATATAGACACTTTATCTGCTGCAGCTGCCTGTGAAGTGGGAGAAAAGTTGGCTTTTTTTCTGCCTTTTCTATTTTTTTCCTTAGGTTTGTTGTAATGAATGATTTACATGGCATTAGATTATGTTGGGATATACTGTGTCAGGTGGCATGACCTGATATAACCCAACTTAATGCAACACATATGTTTAGATTGTATTACATGTGAAGAAAAATTCCCTGAGAAGCTGTCAGGAGCAGGTGATTCCTGCAAATGGAAAATATTTGCACAGTGATATTTTATACCAGTCAAAATTGAAAGGTGTGTAATACTTCAGCATGGATTTAGGAGCCTTAGCCCTGCTGACTTTGCTGGGACTAAAACTTTTTTATATGCCACTGTTCCCTTTGGAAATATGATTTAACAGCTGAAGTTGAGATGGAAATTCTGCAAAGTCTTGCTTTTGTTAGAGCTGATGGAGTTGCAGTTGTGTAAGAGACTGCAAGTGAGATCCAAATCAATTGACTCGCAGCTAGCAATAAAGCAGGATGTAAGGAACTCACACAAGCAAGTCTGGATTATTATTTTCCTTTTAAAATATTGCGTGCTTGATCGCTTCCCTTTTTGGAAGTCAACTTGATAGGAATGTGGGCCGAAGTGCAAGGTTTACATTTCACTCCGACATGACTATGTCGAGGTACCCAGCTCTAAATTTGGAGGCTCATATGGATTTTTTCTTTCCTTTTTTTTTTCTTTTTTTTTTTTTTTCTTTTTTTATTTGGTGTCAGAAATAGGAGCCTAAATTTAGGCTGCGAAGTTCATTTAAGAGTCTAAATATAAACGTTCTGCTTTTCAAAAGTGCTGAGCACCCTGCAGCTCCCACAGGCTCCATTGAGACTTTGCCTCGGTGTAGGATGCTGCTCCCAAATGCACCCCATCCCGGGGGGGGGGTGAGGCTCCTGGGTGTGTGCATCACAGCCCAAAATGTGTGTTCGCAGTGCCTGAGACTGAGAAATGCCTGTGTGACCCTAATTGTGTACACGTGTAGTGGACTTTGTGTGTGTACATTACGGTGGGGTTTGATCACGTCCTCCGCCACGCTCGCTGAGTGTCTGGGAGGGTGATGTGAGCCAGGCAGGGGTTACAGCCAGACAGATGTTCCTGTGAGGACAGACACACAAAAAGCCTGTGGTTTGAGAAGCCAAACATCAACACTCTGAGCTTTTTCATGTGGGCTTTTCTGTGGACGAGCTGAGTTTAAAACCAAAACATTATCACACTTCCCTTGCAGGGTGGTTTTTTTACCTGTAGACTGGTTGCTGTTGCATTTATGTTGGGGATGCTCCTGTTTCTACTCTACCAGAGTCTTTTCCATCCTCTATGATTTTCAGAATTTCACCTCATCTTCATCAGATTTTCTTCTATCTTTATCCCCTTTCATAGTCTCCTTTTATCCAGATTTCCCCTTAACCCCACTTTTACTTAACTTCTGTCTGAAAAGCACTGACAGTTTAAATTTGTGTTTGCTCTGGGTACCCAGGCCTAAATCCAGGAGCAGCATTTGCAGGTGATAAATTCTTTTACTCCTGTAGCCCTAAGCTCAGCACAAAACTCTCCCCTGCTGTGTAAATGTCTTTAGAAAACCCTGAGAAAGGATAGGTTTGGCTTGTGAGAGAATACATCTCAACTTTTAAAAGTTTTTTTTTAAAAAAAAGAGTTAAAAATCTGTCACAAACTTGAGATGTAAATAAGAACAACCTGAGATATAAAGAACAACCTGGCCAAAGGGAAATGGGTGATCCTGGACAAGAGCTACCCCCATTTCTGCTGAATCCCAAGTTCCTACTTGGAATAGTGATAGGATCTTTGGCAAGAATAAGCCTTGCTGTTATTCTGGGCAAAGCAATGCATTTCCTCTCCCCAGCCCTCATCAAAGAAATGCCTCAACTTTTTTGAGCTGAAGTGTCTCCAAAGCATCTGTCTCTCAAACAGATACCTGGCATAGCACTGCCAGCTCAAACAGTTAAAATTGGCTAGACAAAAAGTGACTGAAATCCGTGTCTATTAGGAAGAGGAGTTTTCAGGCAAACGATTTTATGTGTTGCTGCCGCTGCCAATAATGCCGATATTTATTTTTGTATCGTGCACAAACCTTTAAACGGGATCATCCTCGTTACAACACATCATCAGGGGCTACTCTGCACTGAGCATATGGCAGGGCTGGAGCTTGGAGAAGTGGGTAGTAGCTGGTAAAAGCTGACAGTTGAGAACAGACCATTGTCACTACTCAGAGCATGTTTGCAGTCAGGGTGCAGAGGCAGCAGTTACCTGCTTTTGAAGGCTCCAGCTTCTCCAGAAAAGATGGGAGCAGATGTCAGGAGCCTCAGATTTGGATCCGATAAGGACTTGGATCAAAATATCAAACAAAAATATTTTAGGGAAAGTTTCTGGGAGGAAGTGAGCTATATGGGGAGCATGGCTTGCCAGGCTTTTTAAAAATAAAACGTTCTCACTCTGTGTTTAGCTCTCCCACAGTTTGAAACACTTGCGGTGATCGAGCCTAGCAGCCCTTGTCAGTCTACAGTACATCATCCCCCTTCGGTTGGCTGGGAACATCTCTCCTGTAAGGGCAAAATAAAGCTGCTCATTTTGCACACATGCTTTTAAAACTATAGGCAAGGAATACCTAAATATAAAACAAGGGCACCTTGGACTGAATGCTTCCTGACTGGGGCTGTTATCGCTCTTTCCCCTTCCAGTCACACATCTGCTTCTCCTGCCTTTTCTTACACGCACCTGGAGCTTGCTGACAATCACAGGATGGTTTGATTTGGAGGAGACCTTAAAAATCCTCAAGTTGCAGCCCCTGGCCCTGGGCAGGGACAGGGACAATGTGCTCCATGGTGTGTGTGAGCTGCTCAGGTTCACACCATTGTCACACCTCGCTCACTGCACTCTCAGGAGTTCCTCCAATTAAATACCGAACCACAGAACCACATCCACAGAGGCAGCAGGAGTCTGGTGCCTGGGTGGAGGAGAGAGGGGCCTTCTGCTGCCTTCACAGGCCAGTGCATTACCCCTGAGTCCTTTGTTTGCAGGGAGGGATACAGGATTTGGGGGTCAGGGAGCCCTCTCAGTTTCTTCTGTCTGTTTTCCTTGCAGAACTGCATAAGCATACCGCCTTGGGGTAACTGTGGTAGTGCAACAAGGAGAGAGATTCTTTTTTTGGTGTCTTTTTAGAATTGCTGTTCATATGATACCTAAAAATATCTATCGCTGACTGGCTTTCTGAACTGTTCTTTTTGTTGGCGCTTTGAAAAAAGTAAAATTAATCAATTAAAAAGAAACTTATTAGCAACTGCCTCCAAACTGAAAAATGGGCAGGTTTTTCTAGTGTTTTTTTGAGTTGAAACTGCCTGGGTTGGGAAGACAGGATGCTTTTCAATGCATAGATTATGAAAAAGAAAGAGATTAGCAGACCTTCATGGAAGAACCATGAGTTATGTTAATCCATGAGTCTCTTTATGGTAATTACAAACTAAATCAAATGACACAACTGTTGAAATGTGCTGTAGAATTTTTTTGCCAATTAACAATCAGAAACAGTAATGTTGATGTTCCTGTGATAAGTCATACTATGTCAGTTTGCAAAAGCAGGCAAAGTAATTTTGCTGTTTCATGGCAAGCTTTTCTTTTGTTGCTTGGTAAGGAATTGTAATGTAGCTGCTTCCCATTTACTGTGAAGAGGTAACCATCAGCACTTGGTGGGCTGGGGACCTTCTCAGTGGTGAAGAGAGTGCTATTTTGGCTACAAATGTTGTGCTCAGCCTGTGAAGACATTATAGAAAGGTTTATTCACCAAAATAAAATGCAAAATCTACCCAGCTGATGTCTCTTCATATACCAATATTTGAACACGGACTTTCAAATTAAGATGCAACGTGGCTCATCGAGGCAGGTGATTTCACTTTTTACAACACCATAACACCCAAATACGGAATCATCTCAACCAACAACCCCCATAAAATACTTTTAGGGGGTCTGTTTTATAGGGAACAACCGAGTTGGAACGAGCATATTGCAGAGCATTGTTTTGTATGCTAATTATCCACATCAATGGCCGCGCGGGGCGGCTCGGAGCGCCGTACCTGCTGTGCCGAACAACTCGCTGGCAGTCATGGAGTGTATGCTTCCTGTGGGCACCTGCCCACTCTGTGCAGAGCATCACATTGAGCCATGTCACCTTGTGTCACATCACAGACGAGATGTGACCCGGTGTAACCTGACACAGCGCAGAGCTGGCACCGTGGTGGATCAAAACCCGGCGGAACCGCACGGTTGTGTTTTGTCAATGCAGGCTGGCTCCCCCCAAAACCTGCAGGTCTACCCTGGCTCTTTGGAGGTGGTTTGGTATATCTCTCTGGGATATAAGTACAGGAATTTCCCTGCTTGTGCTTATTTATGGTACTTGTCATTCGGGAAACAATAATCTTCCTACTTTTTAATCTAAATTGAACTGCGGTGAGCACGCCAATAAAACACGTCACAGCAAACAAAGGAAATTCTCCCCGTATTAATAATAAAATCTTTAAGATTTATCAGTCTCCCCCTCTTTCTTCCCTTTGTGTGATGCAGTCTGAAGGAACTGCTACATTTATAGATGTCTGATAAAATTTTAATAGAAGAACCCATTACCTTTGAATCTGGAGTAAAGAGACCATATCAAAACCAGGAGTGTTGAGCCTGAGCTAAATATAACTTGTTAAGTTGGAGTAGCAGCCTGTGAGCTTTATAATGCTGATGGATTTACTTTACATTGCCACAAGCAGTGGGACAGTGAATTTTTTAGCAGGTGAGCTGCCATTGAAACAGAACAAAAAGGTTTTCCAGCTACTGAGCACTGGGGGTGTTGGTTGGACTTATTTTTTTTTTTTTTTTGAGGTCTTTCCCAACCTTAATGATTCTCTGAGGAGGCAGTATGAGACACACCATTGAGGATAACTCCATGAAATTAAGATTTTGGAGTTTGCTTCCTGGATTCTGGGGGGCACTGAGGCCTAAACAATGCTTGTGTTCTTGCCAAAGAGGGGGTCTGCCATTTATTAAGATGAGCTTTGAAACAAAACCTCAATACAGCCAAATCCACAATTACTTTGGGTGGAAAATGTGATACTACCTTGCACCCCATGGGGGTTTTTCAGGAGCTGTCTGTTCTCCAACATAAAATTCTGACTTTTGGATGCTCTGCTCACCTGGCATTTAGTGCCTACATAATCATTTTTTTAAGGGCACACTTCAAATTTTATAGAAATGCTGAAATAAATTTTCACTTTTTAAATTTTATTTTATATACTTAGTGGTATTTCAGGCAATTTTTTTTTCCTTAACACTTAAATCTTTAGCAGAATTTTTTAACACTTCTGACACATTACTAAATGAAAATTGATGATTTAAAATACACACACAGATATATATATGCATGCATATATATATATATATGTGCCATAAAATGGGACTTTTTCTGTGTCATTTAGAGAAGAATCACTTTTTCCATGGGAGGAGGAGCTGCAGTTCGGGATGGTTTTTAGCTGTGTAATTACTGCTGATTACTAATTAGCAGGTAGAAAAGAGCATTTTTAGGACTAGGAACTTGTACTCTCCCATTTCTCCTATAGTATGTGAGATAGAAAAATAAAACCATACTACTTGCTACCAATTTTTTTTTTCTGCTTGACTTGAAATGTGCTATTTTCTGAATGTTTCATTAGCAAAAAAAATCCAGATATTCCTCTGACAGGATGGAGTTTAAAGCCCGGGTGAAAACGTGAAGTCAAATGAGGGTCTTATCTGAATCCCTATCTCAGATGGGAGAGTTTATTACTGAGCTAATATTGTTGTAACTAAAGTTGTACTATGCAGCAGGCTTCAGACAGAAGCTGACGACCTCTATTATGACACATCCACTTTAGAACCAGATGAAATGTAGTAAAATGTATTTAAAAATATTTCAGAGACATATGTAGCTACCAGAATCTGAAGTCCTAAATGCATATAGCCTCTATTTCTCCACCAAAAGATGAAGCTGGTAAATACAGTAACATCCTTTCTCTCCTCAAGCTGAGCTGAATTTAAACTGTGAGCTTCATTTCCACAATTCAGTGTCCAATATGCAATCTGATCACACCTCCACTTTTGTGAGTTGTAGCCATGGCCTTAAATTAAATTACAAACCCTACATTGGACTGACATAAATCTGATTTTGGGCTGAACTTGAAGTGTTTGAAATACCAAATCACTACTCCCTGATCCCTAATGAGAAGTAATCAAAGAATTTAACCAGCAGTACAAACACTTACACATCACTACAGATGTAGCCAAATTGACTCAAAGTAGTCTTTTTCTCTATGAAAAAATTGTGTGCAAATATACCTTACTGACACAGGCTCTTCCAGCAGAATCACTAAAGAGGAGGGAAAAAAACTCTTCTGCTTTAATTCTCAAAAAAGGATTCTAGTATTCTTTTTTCTCCCTTCCCTTCTAGAAATTTCTTTTTTTCTGTTCTATCCTGTGCTATATAAATAATAAAATGCATTAAGAAATTATCTAACCTGCCTGAGTGTGACATGGACAGTTGCTAATCTGGTAGCTCTGCCATGATCTGGACACCCATAAATTGACTGGGGTGCCTTTCTCCTGTCTCTTTCCAAAAAAAACACAACGCCTGGCTTGGTAGCTCAGCTCCCCAAACAATCCTGATTTATTTGACTGTGAAATTTCCTTGTTGCCTCCTTGCATTTTCCACAGCAGTTCAAAATCTCAATGTATCGGGGCAATTATGATATTATATAGCCATGAATATGATGGTACTGACACTGAGTGAAAAAGAGGACTAAAAATCAATAGTGTTTGTATCCTTCTGAGGAGAAACAGCAATAAAGCTTGCCCTGGTGGGAATGTGAAAAGGTACATCCTGAATTTTAGCCTTAAGGTGATGCAAAGCGAAGGGAGCTGTCTTTTCTAATGAATTGAAGCCCTTGCTTTCTGACCCTAAGAAGGAGTTTTTTTCCTTTTTTTGTCTTTTTTCTTTTTTCTTGTCCTCTCTGTCTTTTTGGGGGGTGTAGATGCGAGTGAGAAAACAGTTGTTATTAATGTTACTCTAGGCAGTTTATTATTATTAATTTTTTTGAAATTCCTGAGCAAAGGGTGGATGATCATGCCAGCTGCTCTGGTAACTGTAGAGTGGGATTCAGGGTACTTAAATGAGGTGACCAGACTTTGAGTCATTCTATGGCTGCTGGGGAAGTAATTTTACACCTGATATTTAAGATAATCTGTCTACATCATGCATGTCATCTTTCTCCAGTGTGTGTTTTACTGCCTAAAATCTCATGTTCCTGCCTCAGTAAAGAGCTGTGAGTTACGTTTTGTCTGATACAACTTTTTAGAACATACAGTTATTGTGTGAGGGGAAAGGGATGGTGGGTGACATGAGCAGCACTGCAGGTGCTGACTGATGCACTTAAGGTCTCCTATGATAAATTGTGCTGGTAAAGCTGCACCTGTTGCCAAAAAACAGGCCATGCAAATCCAATATGTGATGCCAGGAAGAAATTCTTCCGTGGCAGGGTGATGAAGCCCTGGAGAAGCTGTTGGTTCTCCATCCCTGGAAATGTCCAAGGCCGTGTTGGATGGGGCTTGGAGTAATCTGGTCTACTGGAAGGTGTCCTTGACCACGGCAAGGGGTGGAATTGAATGAACCTTAAGGTCCTTTCCACCCAAACCATTCTTTGATCCTGTTTGTAAACATTTCATGAAAGCAACGTGCATCTAAGGGAGCTTCTAATAACTTCTGAAGTAAAGATGGTGGTGATGATTATTTTATTTTATTTTATTTTATTTTATTTTATTTTATTTTATTTTATTTTATTTTATTTTATTTTATTTTATTTATTTTATTTTATTTTCTATGCAAGGACATAGACTGCCATCTACTAAAACATCTGTAAAAAATCAGATCAGTGCATGAAAGATGTTAAATGTGGACTTGGTGTCTGGTTGCAGTGTCTTGCACAAATGAGCAATGCTCGGGCCATCTTTTTTATCAAGGAGATTTGTTTTTGTCTCTGCTGTTAAGTAGAAAGTTGCATTGGTCAGTGTTGAATTTCAATGCTGATAAATCAGGAGTCTTATGGCCCTCTTTGTAGGAAAGATGAGGCTGACACACCTTGCTGGTTGTTTTATATATATATATTTTTTTTCCTTTGGCTATTTGACTGTAAGTTGGTAGAGAATCACTCTGGAATTATAGATCCTGTGATTCAGGATCTATAATTAAATCTACAGACTGAAGCCCAGTGAATCACAGGTTCTCCATGTGCACGTATCTTTCCTTATGCACTTGCAAAATCTGAAGTCATGGGGCTCCAAAGGAAAAGTTCAGAGAAAAGAAGTTTCTGTTCCTTCTTTCAAGATGTCCTGGATGCTGGCACCCAACTTCCCTTGAAACAGACCTCACGTTCTTGTATTCTGGTGTGGCTGCTTTGTAATGACCTTGTTTTTGCAGAGGGTCAGCACATGTGACTTGCAGGATGTCCACAGGGGAGAGAAGATATGCAGAGATCTTTGTGCTGTACTGAGGTAGTTGTGGAAATATGTTCCCTGCTAAGGTGTCAGACCCCAGGACAGGGCATCCAGATTCTTTCAGCATCATCTTTCTGAGGACTTCCCACAAAGAACACACTTAGGTCCTTGAGGATAACTAGATGTTTAAAAATACAGGTACATACCAGGTAGATTTTTGAGATTTCATAGGTTTTGGCTGTAGAGAAACACTTGATCCTAAGTGTCCATCTGGGATTTACCCCTTGAAATCCAAAACTTGGACCTGGGTTCCACATCCTGCTGCCACCTAACCTTTGGATAAACCTTACACGCATCAGACACGAAGTGTTTGCTGATAAACTGTAAGTGCTTCTGAGAACTCCAGAATTGCTCAAGCACTGCAGGCAACACCAAGCAGAGCTTCCCCTGCCTCCCTCTGTTGTGTCAGCCAGGCTGGACTTCTCGGAAACCATGAGTGGGGTGAAGGGAAGCTGATGGAGGAGTGGAGGGAGGCTCAATCCCTTCCTTCAGAAGCCCTTCCCTGTCTGCTCCAGCTGCTCCATGGGGAAGGATGTGCCTGTAAACAGGTAGGTTTGGAAAACCTTGTGAAAGCACAACTCTCATAAAGAAGGAAAGCCTATTTCTGCCCCAAATGATGCTTTATTTGAATATTTGTAGGGACCCATGCAGGGTATTCAGTGCACATCAAGCAAAGACATCAGCACTTGAGGCACAAACTCCTGTTTCTCCATTGGGAAGCAGCTGTTATTACCTTTTATAAAACAAAGTGTCTGATGTATTTGCAGACAGAATTTGTGAAGACAGGAAAGTGAGATCTGTCTGATGTCAGCTTTCACAATTTCAGCTCTTGGTGTTGTCTGACCTCCTGAAGACCCAGATTTTTCCACACGTTTCCTCTTATTTACAGTAGTGTGCTGACACTTAGGTGGGGATGGAGACCTAGGGAAAGGAAACGGAGGTTACATTGACAAAAAAAGTCATAGGAAATTTGGCTCCTTAAGTTTAAGCTTTACCTAGTGGTATGTTTTTTTTTTTTTATTTTTTTCCCCTCAACTCTTCCTTTGTTAAGATGAAGTGAGAAGACCTCAAATGACAAGAAAATTAGGAAATGGGGAATTTCAGGAACACGAGGCAGTCAAGTTCATGTCACATTCTTTCTTCTGATTCCAGTGGAAGTATAAGCTCACCTAAATGTGGAATAAGTTTGGTAGCTCTGGACAAGTGTCCCTTGCAGAACAATCCCACAACATCACAAAGTGTTTGGCTACTGCCAATTGTTAGTGAGAGCTGAAGGAATGAAGAGCATTTTCATAGAGCCCAATGAGGATAAAAATTATACAGGGAATAGTCTGCTCTGAGCAAACATAGGAAGATTTTTCTCTCTAGTGTTCAAGGTAAGTTTCTTGATTAAGAAGGAAACTCACTTAATTCAGGAGAGCTGCGGGGAGGAAGAGAAGAGATGAAAATGAGGAAGTTCTTAGTACACTACCAGAAAAAAAAAAAAAAGTATTAACGATAATTGAAACTCACCTCCGTGAGGGCAATGAATCATCAGAAACAGCCTGTGGAAAACAAGGTTGTGCAACCTTGACCAGTGTGTGTCACTGGCTTGGTGGAATTTTTAGAAAAGCAGCAGTTTGGGCTCATCGCTGTGGTTCGTGATTGCACACACCTGTTCAGCTCAGAGGTTTTGCAACCAAATTCAAAAAAAAAAAAAGGAAGCTGAACTTGCTGCTTCTCCTGAGCAGTGCAAAAAAGCAGAAAACCACAGCTGTTCTAGCTGTTAACAGATATCAGCAGAACACCTCCTGTTACATAATTGAGGATAACGTTTTTGAAGCATATGGGCTGAAGGTATTGTAAACTCATTAAAGCATGAGGTGGGAAACATTCTAGCACATTTCTACGTTTGGTATCTTTAACAAATGTTTACAATTAGAGCTTCTATAGGCAATTTATTAAATAATAAATGAAGGCAAAGCTTGAGGAAGAAGCAGAAAGTCAGGAATTTCTGTGCAGTGACACGTGAGTTGCAAGTGTAATTGTGCAAGATTGCTGCCCATTGATCTGATAACTGGTCACTTTGGGTGGCTTGAGATGCAAGATGCAGTTTTACTGTCTGCTGTGTAATCTGAGAGAAATACAGTTTTCAGACACCCTGAAGTTACTGGAGTTACTACCTGCTGTTTGCCAACTTCCAGTATCTGACTAAGAAAAGCCGTGGAAAATTAGATGGTTACAAAGTGGATCTTGACAGCCTGTATAGTTCCATGGATCTGATCCATAAGAGGAAGGAGGATAGAGGTGTTTCTTGCTGTAATTGTACTTGCACTAACAGTGCACAGATGGATTTGGCCCATTTCTGGAAGCCTCTTTGTCAAGAAAAATTAAGTAATGTGACCACACTTGGAGGCTTAACACACGGGCTTTAGTGAGTATGGGTGGTTAAGGGATGGAAACAGCAACAGATTTTGGGAATGCAGCTGCTGGGAATGTGGTTTCTGATGTTCTACAGCCATTCTTATTGGTTCAGGAGGCCTCACTGATTGTGAGCTGTGAATTTCTAGCTTTGGGTCAAATCCAAGTACAGTAAGTGAATGAATCTGGACAGTGCAGCAGCCTAAACATTGGGAAATACTCAGTCCGTGAGTTTTTCTTACTAGTGAAGCTTTACCAGCTAAAGCCAAAGAACATGACCTTGGTTTCTGCAGGAGTGATGAAGTTTGCCAGGCTATAGCAACTTCTGATATCATTTTTATTGTCCTAATGCACAGTCATAAGTGATTCAGCATTTATGGGGAAGTAGAAAACATCCTGCAATTTTCAGGGAATGTTGTGTCTCCAGATGAGGCTGAAGGCCAAGTTTCATCTGCTGTCTGTCCTAACACACCTGGGGTGGTCCTATAGGGCCTTGGTACCACGTGGAGTGGAGAAGAAATGTGGCAAAGCCAACAGAGTGCCCTGTGATGAGTTAATGCAAATCCAAGTCTGTTACCCCATGCCCCACTCTCCTCACATGACACCACACAGTGTTTAGAATCCATTGTCCTGGTTTGCTTTCAATGGCAGAGGAAGTTTAATTTGTTTAATCTGTATTTCATTTGGTTGGCATCAAAGTGACAAGAGAGCCATTGGCTGGCACAATGCACGTTGTATGAAAAACAAGCTCTTGATGATTTATTGTTAAGGACCGAGATTTTCTTTTATGACTAAGGCTTGGCTTAAGGCTTGTCTTGTTGCTGGCTGGCTGGCTGGCATTTTCCCACAGCATGAGATGTGAGGCTATCCTAAACAAACATTATCAGGGCCTCTTAGATAAAACACATGCTTGTTAATGAACATCATGACGATTTTGCAGCTATAGCTCCAAAATTGTAACTTAAACAGCAGGCATAAAAAAAAAGAAGTCTAGGATCTGACATCCTCTCATAACTGATCCAAATACTGCTGAGCCTGGAATTTCATCCTTGTTTTTCTGAGGAATGTCAGAACAGGACCTGACCTTCAGGTGCAGCCTAGTTGCTTCCACAGGTGATCCAGAGGGAGTGGGATGTTTTCTGTTACATATGGACTATGCAAAACTCTGTTATATTTATCCAATAGCACATGGAAACTGGAGACCTGCTTTCCATCTCTCTGGGCTTTTGCCAAATCCTTAACGTGATTAACAATTTTATTTTTTTTTTAATGCAATCAGATGCTCTTTAGAAACAGGAATGTGTTTGAAGGCTCTCCATACTGGAGAACTTATGTGAAGATATCTATTTGTTTTCCTTTTTTTTTTTTTCTTTTTTGTCCCTATATTGCTTACAGTTAAAATTTTAAAATTATGCATTGCATATTGTTGCACTCCAAACTATTTGGGAAGTATCATGTTCTGGAGAAAGAAATGGGAAGTTATTGGCTTGGTTAGGGACTTACTAATTATTCAACTAGCTTACTTTGAGGAAATACCCATTTCAATCTAAATGTACAAAATATTTGAACTGGGTTCAAGCTATTCATCAGTGTTTTTTCTCTGCATGAATTTCAGATCTCTAACTTCAGTGTAATTAGAGGTTAACCTGATTCTTTTGTTTTAATACCAATCCAAAGAAACACAGCACAGCTCTTTGCAAAGCTTGTAGAAAAAAAAACACAATGCAAATAATATTCTGATTACTTTGGTAAATCTCTGGTATTCATAACAATTGAGTATATCAAGTACATATGTGGCATTAATTATACTGCACCATTATGGATCAAGAACAGCTGAAAAGGAAGGACTTGCTGGGGTGATAGGCAATCCATGGAATATTTGTGAAAATTTGGCCACTTGTGTCTGGAGTTTTGCACATCAGCTGAACTCTGGTCTGATTAAATTTGCACAAACAGATTTCTTGTGGAAGTTCCCTATAAAGTTGATCTGATTGGTCATGCCCTTTGGAGCCATGTTCCCCAATTTGTCTTGTTCCCAAATTCTAGGTGGTCTAGGAGTTGTTTATGTTTTATTTCAGCCTGTGTCGTTTACCCACAGGGTGGATAATGTTGGGGGATGTTGAACATTTTTTTGTTTTGTTACAGCTCAATGTGCAGTGCTTTAATCAAGGTGTCTCCCTTACACGCTATATTCCCATCAGCATGGGTAACTCTAGGACACAAATATATTCTGGAAGGGAGTAATAAAAATGAATGTTGTCAGTGTCTGTGGAAAATGAGCACTGGATCTCCAGCTAATCAGGTTATTTCAGGCTAGTTAAACATATTTCTGATTCCAAATTTGTTTGCATTCGTTAATGTATTTCAGCCTAAGATGCTCTGTGTGATGCTTTCACGATGTTAGAGAGTTTTGGAATGGGATATTTGACCTGTTCTGCAAAGAATGCATCTGTTCACTAAATCAAATTAGAAAATGCTTAATCTGTAATTTTTACTATACCATCAAGGAAAGGAGAGGGTTTTACTGGCAATGGAAAAACTATTAAAATTTTTAGCCTTATGCAAATATGTAGAATAACTCTACATGGAGTTTTTTATTAGTGAAATAGCCCTCCCTTCATTAAAGCACTTTACTAGAAAGGCAGAGGGCAAAATTGGCCAGGCATTTTAATTATCCTAAGTTTTCCATGCAAGCTCTCATCTCGTGGTGTGGGTGTTTTCTTTAATAACCTCCCAAATACCTGTAAGGTTTGAAAGTGGTAAAACTCCCTGCAAGGTTACAGAAACCCATTCCAGCCTCACCTTTGGAAGTGAAAGGTCAGTGCAAAAACATTGACTTTTCATGCATGCCATAACTGAGACTTTTGCCTCTTTGTTTCTGTTTCTTGCTCACCCACTTGCACCTCCCGTATTTCCAGAGCATTCCTGCTGAAGTGAGGGACACTCAGGTAAAATATTTATTATTACAGATTACCCCAGTGAGCTAGAGTCACAACAGATTGAAACTGTGCATGTCACCAGCAAAAGCCAAGGGCAGAGAGGAATTAATCCTTTTGGAAAATTAAATTGCAGATATCAGATATCCACAATAAAGAAAATCCTAGCCTTTATTTTTCAGCTATTTTTTTCCCAGGCTATAAAAAGGAGCAAACTGTGTTTGTTTTCTTGAAGAATACTTCAAACCCTTTGTTGAAAGATACTGCTTAATAGTGAAATACTGGCAATTCCTGAAAATTCAGGGCTGTGGGAGAGTTGTTGACCATTATTTGGCTAATCTGGGCACACTGTCACACTGTTCTTTTAATAGGTGTGTTTGTGAAACCAGAATAAGGCTTGCGTGATCACTGGTGATGATATCTGATACCCAGTTTCACAGCAAACTGTGACAGTAAGGGATTGAAACAATTTTTTTTTTCCCCTAAGTTACACTGAGATTCTCACGAATCATCCTTTTGTCTGTCCCCAAAACGTGGGTGCCACTGCCTCGGTGCTGAACACTGCTGCGACTGTGTAGTCTCTGTTTCTCCATGAGAAGACAGAAACCATCTGGTCTGAAACACAGCCCCCTTTGAAAATACATGTCCCATTATGTTAGCTCTGAAACAGCCTGAGCAGCTCTGCCTCTGAAGAGGAGATGGTGTCTTAACATGTAGAAAACTTTCTTTTTTTTTTAAATCTCCTTTTTATTTTTTTTTTCTGTTACTGGGGGAAGGGGGGGTGTTTATGGGGAGAAATGCCAAGAATTTTCTTAATTATTATGATTTTTATTCTGAATGTGTCTTGCCAGTGAAATTGCTCTCACGGGGGCCATGCTTGCAGGATGACTTATTCCCTTGTTGTGTGGTGGGTCCCTGGCAATGCCCTGGGGACTGTGATTCTGCGTGCTGGGGGATAACCCAATCCTTTTCCAACCTCCCCTTTGTCTTCTTGTCAGTGCCAGGCAGCTCAGGCACACGAGGGCAGCAGGCTGTGTGGCTTCAGGCCACCTGTACACTCTTCCTCTTTCTCTCCATCCTCCTCCCCCTGTAGCTCATGAGGTCCTCGTTGCCCCCGTCCTTTTGCCTCTCTCATCAGAAAAGCCACAGTGCTGCAAGGGACCTGGCCTGGGCACCTTCCTCAGCCCTGTGCTTAGAGAAAAGGTCAAGCAGGCAACTAATCTGATTTGGTCTCTATTCAGCACTGACTGCTCCTTCTGCAAGGGGAGGAGGGGGTGAGCAGGGGGAAGGTCCATGGACCCTGTGTGATGCTGCAGCAAACCTGGTGCTCTCTGGCTGGGAAATGTTTACTTCTGATTTACAGCAGCCAGTACAGTATTAGATTTACTTTGTTCCCCCTGCTTCTATTTTTTTTTTCCTGACTGGTATTCATAGGACTAGCAACTTATGCTGGTTTAAAAAAATTTAAAAAATAAAAACCCCCTAATGTTCTATAACTCCCCTTTAGCAAGACACAGACACAAATGGCTGTGCAGAGGTTGCTAAATGCAAATTTAGTGTTATAATTAGGTCTCCACTATTGTTTTCCACTTTTAAAAAGGCCTAGGTTTGGGGTTTTTTTCCACCTATTTGATTTCTTGCACCAAAGGTGCAGGTTTTGCTTAGCTTCTGCAACAGGCCTTCTGATGACAGCATTTTTGTGAGTTTGATTTGATAAACTGGTGGCTGCACTGCTTGGGAGGCTGATGTTCTCAGCTGTGCAGAGCTTTAAAAAGAAAAAACCCTCACAAACCCAACAAGCACAACAACTCAAACCCCTCATTTTGAGCCCTACATTTGGTTATGACAGGCAGCACTGGTGGTTCTTCCCTCTGACGGTGTGAAGTGCAGGCAGCAAGGAGCATATACAAGGTAACCATTACATTTAAGTCAACACAAGAACAGGCCAGGAATGTTGCTGATGCTTTAAGAATGCATCTAATTAATTTAAAAGTAGTTCTGTGGGTATTTTTTCTCTAACCTAACCCTGAAAGCAATTGCCATTTTCATTTTAACAGAGGTAAAAACAAAGCAGGGTTGCTCTGTTTAGGTGGGAGAGCTGCCTGATTTTCAGGGCAGGTAAGGCAGATTAATAACAGGCCACTCATAAGAAGGTTTCAGATCTCACTGTCAGAGGGTAATAATTAATGATCAAATGTTAATGGAGATGCTGGGCTGTTGATGCCATTAATTCAGCTCAGTGGAGCCAGTCCTGCCCAGGACCTGCCACAGCTGTCACTGCATTTGCTTAATTATTCCAGCGCCTTCAGGCTCTTTTTCCCTTTCTCCTGCTAACTGCAGGACAGTATGTTTCCACTGAAGCAGAATTATGAAGAACGCCCCGATTCCCGGGCACTGCCTGGCCAGCTCCACACGCAGACCTACAGGCAACAGAGGCCCCACAAAGTTAAACAAATAACCTCTTTCTGCCCCTCTACAAAGTCACTTTTTTATTCTCTTTTTTTTTTCCCCCAGAAAGAACTGGGATGATTAGAAGTAGCTCAGGATGGGAGGGTGGCAAGGCTGGGGATGCCTCAGCATCATGGCCTGGGGGTTTGGAAGTGCTGCTCCATACTGGCAGTTCATTTATAGATTTTTACATATTAGTAGGGACTTCCTACCAGCTTAAACCAGCTAGTAAATTCATAATTCCTGCCAGTTTAGAATTCCTACCTGCTGGGAGGCATCTTAGATGTTCCCAAGGACTGTTATAATGAAGCATCAACCAGTTCTTGGCAAAAGTTTGGGCAAGAGTAACTAAATTCCAGTGAAGTTCCAAAATCTGGAGAGTAGTAATTCTTAGAGCAGCAGTTGAGGGCAGAAGATCTTGGACTAAAGGTGAAAAATGTATTGGTTTAAAAAGATGTTTTTTGTCAGACTTGAGGATGGAGAAATGGGACTTTTCAATGTTTAACTCTGTACAGCCCTGTTAAGACTCGAGAAAAATCTTAATCCAGGTTTTCAAGCAATTTTTCAAACTTTCTTTTTAATGTCTTGCCTCTTTTTCCGATGCAAAATCCCCTGATATTTCTCCCCATTCTTCTTAAAGGACATGCTAATTATATTAATTGCCCTGGCTCTACCACCTCCCTAAAAACCCCAAAAACCCACAACCTGCCCCCCCCCCCCCCCCCCAAAAAAGCAGAAATGTTTTTTTCATTTAATTTCTACTTCTGAGGACTGCTGCATTTTAAAACTAGTCCAGTGTGCCTTGAGCTGCAAGGCTGGAATGCTTCTTGACTCACTTCCAAACTGAAGTGCTTAAAAAAATGTGAAGCACTACAACAATTTTAAATCACTCTATACACTGCACATGGTGATTTAAAATAATTGAAGCTCTTCAAATTTTTATATGCCCTTGAATTTGGAAATGATCAAGGTTCTGAGCATGTGCAATACACAATGATTTAAAATTATTAGAGCTCTTCAAATTTATCGTAAGTGTTTCAGCTTGAAAGTGATAGGGAATCTGGACTTCAGCAGTGTAAAGTGATTTTAAATTATCAGAGCACTACAGATGTTTTATAGGTGCTTTAATTTGGAACTGATCTCAGTTCTGGACTACACCAATGTATAGCATATTACTTTTAAAATCACTGAAGCGGTTTCATATTTTTTCCAAACCTGTTTTCTTAAAGTCAAACATCTTTGATAATTTTAAAATACATTTTGTTGAGAGTGGCACCCTTTTAACAGAATATTTTACACTCCATAATGGCAGCAGAAGTGATTGCAGTTGGGCTGCAATTTGCCTCTGTGACTTTTTTATAAGGGATCAAAGGTTCACACACGGATGCTTTTGTGGCTTCACCTTCCCAACACATCTGCTGTGGAAGTGATGCAAACCTGGCTCTGGAGATCCACACAGAACTTGTGCCCACAACCCAGAGAACACCCAGGTTCTGTCCATGTGTGCAGAAATTAAATAATAGCAAGTGCAAATGTTTTTTTTGACCATGTAATTACCCAGTTTGGGGGTTTAAATACCCACCTGCTGCTGATTTCACCAGGATGATTCTGGTGCGTGTCTCGGTGATTTCTTCTTGTGTGTCTTAGGAGGCTTAGGAAAAGAAGATAAAATAGTCTGAAATCTGAAATATAGAAAAAAAGGACCTTTAGAAGAATTATTGCTGAATTCATAGAATCATAAAATCATAGAATGGTTTGGGATGGAAGGAATTTTAAATATCTCCTTGCTCCACCCACCCTGTCAGACATGGACACCTCCCACAAGATTTTGTTGCTCCAAGCACGTCCAACCTGGCCTTGGACATTTCCTGGGATGGGGCAGCCACAGCTCCTTTGGGCAGCAATTCAGATGAGATCAAGGAGTGTGGACTACACTACTAACTACAAGCTTAGATAATTAGATCAACTTCCATAAGCTCATTCTTAAGTTATACTTAAAATGGTGTTTGAAGCCATAAGTGTATGATTTGATTGTTTGGAAGAATTGTTTGGTCCTGAGATCTTTGTGTAATGCTTTTGTGTCGCTTATAGCCACATTTACACAGGAACTGAGTCTCTGGTGATGGGATTGAGATAGGCAAGTTCTTCATGACAATCCCCTTTTCCTTTGGGATGGCTGTTGGCAGCATTTCTGAAGATGTTTTTGTTGTGAGAGCTATGAAGGAGCCTTGTTTGCTGAAGAAGAAATAGATGTTTCTGGAAACTGGAGGTTGCTGGGTCTGGGTCAGGGACTAGCACAGTCAGTGATCACTGTCACTTCAGCGTGGTGATTGCTCACTGAGTGGTCATTGCCCTCCTTTTCTTGCTTCTTAAATATCCCCTGATTTTCACCTAAGGCTACAGTAACAGAGGTAAAATCTCAGAGTTTTGGGGTTTTTTTTAATTTTTCCGTTGACTTCTGATTCTTGGCAAATATTTTAGTTTTGATTAAAGGGGAAGGGAAAAAAAGTCGAGTAAATGAAAATTAACTCACACACAGAAAAGAACAACCTCCATTTGAATTAAAAATTTCTAACACAGAGGAGTCATTTGACCTGTGCTCTAGTTCTCTGACTCTCCAAGTCACTGTGAGAGTAGAAATTTAACAGGATTAGGAATAAAAGATTCTAATAATAGCAAGTATTTTACATTTAGGATTATGATGGAAGATACCATCATTAACCTTAGCCCTAGGACTTGTTCTAACACCATTAACATCCTGACCTAGAGCTTAACACCATCCTATTTTCCTGGGCTGGCGAAACACTTGGTTTTGTCTTAAATTTTCCTTTTTTTTTTTTTTTTTTTTCCCTTATTGCAAGAAGCAAGTCGAACAGTTTGTGTTTGTTTAATGTTTTAAGGTCTTTCTCTTTTGATGTTTCTCCTTTGGGATAAGAAGCTTATGATGAAAGAGGGGGGAACAGTAGTCATCGTTTTCAGGTTTAGGCGAGGGATATTTAAATGCAGGAGGTTTAGTTAGGTGGCCTATTTCTGCTGCAGATCAATGGTGTTGAGGGCTTGACTGCCCTTTGTACTTGGAAAATCTCTTGCCAGATGTGTGAAGTCAGGAACACAAAGCCATACATGGGCAACAAAGTAACTTGCATTATATTAAAATATCCTCTGTGATTTTTGCCTCCAAAAGGGCTGATTTGGGGTTGACAGGCTATGGGTTTTGAGTGGGGTATATTCAATTCTGGTTTTTGCTTGATTTTTTTGTTTTTTTGGGGGGGAAGCTGAATCCAGACTCAGAATCCATCTGCTTTTGTGGTAGAGCCTCTGTCTGCTTTTAAGGGGTAAGAAAGTTGAAGAGGGGGGTGTGTGTGTGAGGGGTAGTGGGGAAGCCACAGTTGGGTAAAGCAGTGTGTTCAGCACTGATTTCTACAGCATTTCTCATGTACCGTTTCTGATAAAAAGATATTTTAACATCAGTTCTGTCATATGGTACGAGTAGGTAAAGCAAACAGTTTAAGAGAAGGCTGTGTAATTTATGCTCTGTCAATATTTCAGCATTTCAAACCAGCAAATTTAAGAACTTTATTCACAGCATTCACTGATATCAAGTATATTTAAGTCATGATTGACCCTTTTGTACTTTTCCACTGATTATTGGGTTTGCCATAACAGGACTTACGTTAGAAGTGTGAGGGCTTCTCAAATGGCACCAAATGCCAAAATTTTTTTCCCAGCTGAAACCTGGTGTGACAGAGCAGCACAGGGTCCTCTCTTTCTCACCTCTGTCAAGCAGTGGTTTAGAGATAAAAGTCACTCTTACAAGTTAAATCCATCACACCCAACACACTCAACTTTGTGCCATGTTACCTGTCATGGGCCAGGTTCACAAGGGCTTGATTCAATCTAATTCATGTTTGGAGCAGTATGAGTTCTTTCAAGTCAAGAACCTGGCTCTGCACAGTGTCCTTTTTTTTTTTTTCTCTAGGAATTCTACAAAGACTTTTGTTAACCTCAAAATTACTGACCAAAAACTTTGGTCTTTATTTTTTGTTGATGTTGACCCACTTCTCCCCACCTTGTGAGTACAGTGATGATGAGCAGTGGAGCAGAATAATTACTCTTCAGGCATATAATGCTGTGAATAATTTGTACTTTAAACTAGATCCTACATAGGGAGGATATAAAAGGAATTTTAATACACAAATCATCTTTAATGGATATTGTCAAAAAATAGTGAAGACTCAACTCCTCCCCCATATTCCTATTCCATTTACAAAGTGCATGAGAAATTACAGTCTTAATAAACACAGAAAAGTGACAAATTGTTGCAGCATGAAGTGAACGATGATATATGGATACCACAAATCCTTAATTAGGTGGGTTTTATTTAAAGTTGACATAACTTACATTTTTCTAATTAATTTTTTACCTGTTCAAAGAACTTAATTTCTTTTCCAGTTGAAAGGACAGGTTACTTGGCCATTACTTTTTTTTTTTTTTTAACAAAAAGAGAGTCCTAAAATAATATGAGGCACATTATTTTTTATATGCAGTGGTAACAGATTTGTACTTTTAATTTGACTGTGTTAAATGTTATGGAAGAAGCAGGTCACATGAGGGTGAACTGTCTTTATTGTTATCCTAATATGTTTAAAGGGAGACATTCAAGCCATACTAATTTGTGTGATAATAACACCCTCGTCTGGGCGGTCCCAGGCCGAGGAAATCACTTCATCTCATTCAGCCTTTTGCTGAGTTATATTACATGTATTATCATGCATTAGCAGGCTATGTAAATTTGCTGTCCTTTGAATGACAGTTTATTATGGTGGAGCCTCATAGGTAGAGTGGTGCAGGCATCTTAAAGCAGGTTTTTCTCTTCAAAATACGCATCTTTTTTGAGTTTGAAAAATGGAAAGTAATTATTTTGGAGATGGCAATTCTTCCACTTGTGGGGGAAGGCTGTCAGTTGTTATTAAGAGGGCCCCAAAGGTCTGTGACAATCAGTTTTGTTTTCCAAGCTGAGCTCTGTTTCGAGCTGGTCTCAGTCATGGATCTTGTGTGGTGGCTTGGTTTCCCTGGGCAAATGTTGGAATCCTAAAAACTCAGAATTTGGGGTTTTAGTGTATAGTAATGCATATGAGTCAAGATGGAGGATTTTGGGTGTTGTGTTTGTCCTTCTTCTTCCTCACCTTCTTCCATCTTCTTCATGGGTTTGGGTGGTTTTCTGTAATGGGGTGAAAAATGTCTGCATTGCGAGCTTTGGGTGGCCATTATTGTGTCAAAAACATAAATAGTATGGGTGTCACCTGGGTATTGGGTGATGATTGCTTGAAAGACCTTGGAAAAAGTTAGAAGCACTCCATTTTACCTCATTTCCCTAGCTTGCTAGTTAAGCTCATGGCTCGTGAGCCTGTAAATACTGTAAATAGATAAGATATAATAAACATTCCAAGTCTGAACTTGAGCTTGGTGTTTTCTGAGTATTATTCATCCTGACCTTGGCACCAGCAGGTGCTTTTCCTCACATGAAAGGCACCATTTGTAAGAGTTTTGGCTTCTTTTCTGGTGAAGGGAATTGGGAAAGTGAGGAAATTCAGTCACTGGAGCCATTTTGGCCCAGTCTCTGCATGATGAACGTGTGTTTTCTCATGCAGCAGCTCCATCCTTGCAAAAGTGTGTGCTCATGGTGAAGTCAAGCCACTGAAGTTTCCCTGAGAAGTTCAATTGACTGAGGCTCTTACCTGTGTGGGGAAAAATGGTGCAATGGTAATGGGCTTGGGTGACTGGAAAGAATATCTGCCCAGAAATACCTGTAGTCCAGTTAATTGTGGCATCCCTGGAAATCTACTACAGCAGTTGTATTTCTGCAAAGCATTTCCACCTGCCTTAGCAGGACATTCTCATAAACTGAATTATTATCAGATGAAGACTGCATATTTAGCTTTGCTTGTGGTATTTTTTCCCCTTAATTTTATTCTTTTAGTAATTGAAAATTTCAAAGCTGGGCATTGTATTTCCATGAAAAACTCCAAATCTTTTCTGTAAGTTAACCTATTAAAAGCAAAAAAAAAAAAAAACATTAAAAAACAAAGCACCAACCAACACCCCCAAAAAATCCCAACAAAACCCTTAAAGTTCTTAATGCCTTGTAAGCACAATATTTAACAATTCATGCTTCAAAAAATGTCTATTACATTATGTTTTCATGGAACCGAAGTAAATTTGGTGACAATTTTATAAAAGTTGCTACTATGTATTGTTATTTTAAGATTCTTCAGAGGCTGAGTATATCACAGCCTAGGTTAAAGAGCTGTTGAATACATGCTTAAAAGTTGTCAAACTTATTGAATTCACAGGTTAAAGTACTTAGGAAGTGCATGAAAAGGATTTCAAACATATCTTAGAAAATGGCAAACATTTTTTTATTTGAATAAACTAAACATACTGTCCCAGGAAAAGTGCAGTGCTTGAAAATTGTATTTATATATAGAAAATGATAAGCCCACGTCAAGAAACACTGACCATTAGATAAACTTCCTAGGGGGTGTTATGATCTGGTTTGTAGGTAGCATATCCATTGTTGAATCTTTTTATGGCGAGGATTTTATTTTTTAAATAATGACACAAAATTTGTTGTCTCACAAGTGCCTGGCCTGAGTGTGTAAGTGCAGAGGAAGCAGAGGACAAGCCAGCGATGCCCTGCTTTACTCTGTTGTGCCTCAAGGATTTCACAACTCTGTCTTCTCTGTGTGTGTGTGTGTGTGCTGTAGCAAAAAGCCCATGAACAAGCTATGGATGGAGCATTTGCCTCTCAAGTTTTTGTGCTTTTGTTGATTTGTCACATAAATGTTATATAAATGTAGCTTTCTATGTGTTAATATTACATACTGTTGAGGTGCTTGCAGCCCCCTCAGCATTCAGGAGGACTGTTTAAAAATTAACTAAAAAGCAGGTTTCACCATTTTATGGCATTACCTGGTTTAACGTGAGCACATGAATTATTAACTGTCTGTCTTGTTAAGTACCAGATCAGTGCCTTTTGCTGTAGATAGGGAGAAAGAAGCATGCAATGCAGGAGTATTCTGTAAAGCATCAGTAAAATAAAATAATAATTAAAAAAAAAAAACAGGTTCAAAAGTGAATATGAAGTGTAGGCCTTGTGTGGCTTCTTGTGAGGCAGAGGGGCCTTTCCTCAAACTGGTTGAGCCCTCATTGCTGAGGTTCTCATCAAATAAAAGTCACAGAAGTTTGCATGTTTCCAAACTTATTTGGATGATGAGAAATTTGAGCTGAATAATTTATGCAGAGCAAATGCTGTGAAGGTCTGTGAACTGTATTTCTGACCTATCTGTAGAAATAATTTAATCCCAGCATGGTGCATTGACAATGGTTAGAACTGCCTTTACAAACAGTTACAGTGCTTAGAGCTCATCACATCCACTCCCTCAGAGGTGAGGGGCTCAGCTTTCCTTTCAGATGGTGCCTGGAAAACAGGTATCTATCTCTATTCCAAGGAAAGCATTCTCCTTGAAAATCTACAGCGTGAAGCAGGCTCTATGATGTGAAACAATGTTTTATGTTATTGTTACTTTATTTATTTTAGTTTTATTGTCAATCTCTTTGGAGTGAGAGAAATCAGGCTGAAAGTGAAGAAAAAAAGGATTTTAAAATCTGTTTATAACCAGATTGCCTCTTAGACAGGTTCAAATTTTCTCCACATCATGAATAAATGTATTTATAAATAAACGAATCAATGTAGGTCTGTCACAAAATTACTGCAGTCCAGTACTGGATGTGGGGAAGTCTAGTGGTTTATGACTGGCAAAGTCCTTGATAGGTACTGGAAAACACTGGGCATTTCTACTTTTCTCATGATACTTGGAAATAGAGGAACTGGGAGGATGATAAGTTTCTGCTTTCTGAAAATGAAAGGCCAGCATCATTCCAGGAAGCCAAATATGTTTTTAAGGTTTTGAAAAAAACTGAGTTAAAAAGCCCTGTCTCTACAAGGTGGTATTGGTACATTTGACCTGAGCAAATATTAACTAAAGAGCTGTTGAAGCAGTGGAGTTCAGAGGGAAATGAAAAGTACTCCTGGAAGGTCATTCCCAGTCACTTCTCAGTTCAGTCACTGCCCTTTCCCTTTATCTTCTGCTCACCAAGCACTTGCACTGCTCAGTGCCTGTGCACACAAATACCTGGTGAATTGATATCCCCTTTCTTGGGTTTTCTCTTGTAATTTCATCACTACTGTCTGCCCCATCCTTCCCTTTTTTTTTCCCTTTTCTAATTTTTTTTTTAAAGATTAACTTAGAATTTGTCAGAAATGGTCATTTCTTCCCCCTGTACCATTTAGAAATCACATGAAGCCAAAAATTTGAAGTATTTGCTCACCAGCTACCTGGGAGATGGAGAGCAGCTGTTCTTTTTCTGTGAAAGGCAGAATAAAAGTGAGATCAAAGTATTAACTCTTTTCTCAATTATATATATAATATTTCTTGTAAATTTTTGTTTTGTTTTGGGGCTTTTCTCCTTTCAAGCTTTTTCCCTGTTTTGAGCTATAATTTTCTAATGGAGAAGATTCACTTTTCTTTCTCTTTAGCCATTCTTGACCTATGGCGCATGAATGGCGCTCCTGATTGTCCAGCTGATTTTAAACCTCTGTGAGTGTGGAGCAATACTTTGTTCCCAGTGATCTGGATGGAACAAGGCCATTCTCTATCCTCACGTGAAGTTCTGTGTTTAAATCACACCATATAAAATCTACATCTCAGCAAAATCTTCAGGCTGCAGCAGTGCACAACTGCAAACTCCCCCAGAGGACCAAAGCGTCCCACAAATTGTGGCAAATTTCCCACAAAGTCCTGCAAATTGCAACCAAATTCATGGGAAAAGAGACAGGAAGTGATTTTCCCTGCCTGGGGAGAACTTGTTGTAGAGGTCTGACCTGCAGGTTCTCACAAAAGTTGGAAGGGAAAAAAAAAATACGTTTTTAATGTTGCACTATGGAATATCTCTCTTTTTCCTATTTCCTATTTAGGGGGGAAGCACTAAAAATGTAGTATGTATTTTAGATGTTTATTTTTCACTGGTGTGATATAGCTACAGGTACATGTAATAGTACAGCAGAATACAGGGATCCTGGATAACAGGACTGCTGCTGACTGCACCACTCCTGTTTTACCTACAACTTGTCGACTCCCCAAAGTGGCACTGCTTGAACCACTGCCATTTCAAATATTAGCAGAAAGCCACACATTCTTTCATGCTTCACTTATAAAGGGAGCGTATAAATTATTTAATTGGGAGAAAGTATTGCATTAATATATTTACACTTCTAATGCATTTACAGAAACGTGCTCCTCCCTGGTGAGAATAATAAAACATCGGTGTAAAGTTGCACGGGAGACACGACTGAAGATTGCGAGGAGCTCTACCCAGGGAAGCAGCCCCTTTTCATCCTCTCCTAGAAGGTGGTTGCTGCATTTTTAGAGCAAGATACAGCTGCCTGCTGTACCCTTGCTGGAGCTCTGCCAGAGCCTACTTTTCCCTCAAGAAACATGTGGTTGTTATACATCCGTCTATTTTGCCTCGCTGCTCCCTTCATCTCAAGGGCAACTGCTCTCTGCAGATCACTTGTACCCTCCAAACTGAGCTTGGGATAATGGCCCCGCGGATGCCATGTGTCTTAATCTGATTGCCAATGTCAACTCAAAGGAATGTGTTCCCCTAAAAGTCTTCTAATTTAAGTGCACCGAGGCTTTTGCACTAGTTTAGTTAACTAGCACCCAGGCTTGTGATCTGCTTAGGCTTATGTTTCACAGGTACAGCTAGAATTCTGAAATATTTTAAACCATATGCCTGTTTGCCTCAAAGAAGAAGGCTCTGTTTTTTAAATTTCATTTAATCCTTTCTGGTTTTACACTTTAAGGCAATGGATTCTCAGCTGCTGCAAAAGCATTGAAATTAGAGTCCAGATTAACCACAGACTTCAAGAATAGTATCAACGCTGAAAGTGGTTTTGAATGGGATGTGGGTGTTTACTAGGAATGTTCTGCTGCACAAAACCCACTCTTGGGTTGGATAGGGACTGAGTTAATAAAGGAGTGAGCCAAAGGGATCAGGGAGTACTGTAGGCTCATGTGTGTCCAGTGCCTGTGGTCACAGTTTAGTTGCCAGAACAGAAACGTGGATAGGAAATGGCCACCCTGCATAGAGATCACGTGTGTTGTCTATACTTTTCCACTGAGCCAGAGGAGTTACCTGGCAGGGTTTTGTGAGTGTGGCCAGTGGGCAGAGTGACAGCTTTCTGATGTGCTTTCCCACCTTCCTGTGATTGCAGCTCATGGAATTCCAGAAGTGAGGATTTATAAAGATATGCCTTTAATGATTGTGTTGAGCCATTTCTGGCACAAGGCTTTGGTGAAAGGGAACTGGTACATCTGTTTCATCAGGAAATGCTTCTTAGATCTAGGTTAGAGGTTTGGATCAAAGTTGGGAAAGAGGAGGTGAAGGGACAGGTTTGGTTCCAGGTTTGGTGTCCTGCCCCAGTCATGTGGGAATGGAGCCCACCACTGTGTTCTGTGCTTTTGCTGCTGTGGGTTTGCAGAACTGTTCTGGTGGAATTTAGAGAAGGCTGTTAATTTCCTTTCATACTTTCTCCTGCATTTCTTGTTCTATTCTTCACTTTCTTTGTGGTTAGACCTGGGCAGGTAAATAAGGAATGTGTTTCAAGAGTGCTGCTGGCTGCAGGAAAACCACTCCACCTTTAATTTATACTCCAAGTAGAATAGACTCATCTTCCAGTCTGAATTCCATCATATTTTTCTCTAAGTCAGTGCTTGTGAGAAACCCAGGCAAAGCCTCTCTGAGTGTGGATTCACTGCTGGGCTTTGGAGACTTTCTCTTGCTGTCCTGACCTAGACTTTTGTTGTTGACCAAGCCCTGAACAACCTGGTCTAGTGGAAGGTGTCCCTGCCCATGGCAGGGGTTTGGAATGAGATGATTTTTTAGGTCCCTTCCAAACCAAATCTTCCTGTGATTCTGTGAAAGTGCATCTATGTTAGTACTTAAACACTGAGGGGACCTGCCAACAGCTCTTGGCAATTTTATTGCTCATGTTATTTTGATTGTGCCCATATAGCACCAAAAAGTACATTCATTTACTAAAAATATTAACCAAAACTCTAAAAAAACCTAAAACAAATTAAGCCAAATTAAAACAATTAAACCTTCTCCCTCTCTCAAGCCTGAAGTTCAGTGGAAACATTTCTGATGCTTTCTTTTTAATAGAATAAAGATGTGCACTAAAGTGCAACTGGATTTATGACAGAATGACCCTCTGTTCATTTACTGTTTCCAGGAGAGCAGCAGCTTTTGGCATGCTCTTCCCAGCTTCCTGAAAGGTGTTGCAGCTCTGCCTCAGAGGTCTCATATCCAGGCTAACAGTGATTTACCTTATTTACTCGAGGCTGACCTCCCCTTTAGTATACTGCTCCTTCACTTAGTCAGCTCGATGGGTGCCAGATATTGTTCTCCTGCAGGAAGTTCTTCCTGGAATTCTGCAGCAAACCAAAGGCTGAGAGAGTGGGAAAATGAGAATAAGGTCAACTTTCCCTTAGGACTAGAGAATAGAAGAAATACACAGACACCATTTGAGACCTCCTTCCCAGAAAAATAGAAGCCACAAATGCAGCCAGATTACACAAACTGATTCCAGTACATAACTAGTTCTCACCATTCCTTTTTTTTTTCCCTAAGAAGAATTTCACCTAACCTGTGTCCTAAAGGAAAGCGTAAAATTATTTATGTCTAGTAAAAATGCATTCGGAGATTTTTGCCTGATTTCAGTGTGTAGAAACATTAATATGTACTGAGTATTACTCAATACAACCAAGAATTTGCAAAATCAGGGTCACAGCAGATAACTTGCGTAAGGCAGAGTAGCATTATTTATTTGTGCTAAGAATTGCACTTTTAGTCCAACTTCAAATAAAAAAGTATTCCTGGCAGGTCTTAGCTGACACCCTCCTTGGCTGTCCAGGCAAAATGTGAGGCATCCCTGAGAAGTCCCACAGTTTGAGCCATGCTGAACGTGCATCAGTCACAGACTGAAGGGATATATATGTATTTTTAGGATATTTACAGTTCCTTTCACCCCACTTGGCCCCAGTTTCCAGAAATTATGAATCATCATTTTTGATAAAACAGAAAATAGAAGCAGCGATGAAAAAGAAGTCGTCCATATTTCCTAGGAATTGTTGCTGAGCGTCGGTTTGTCAAACACGTCTCCTCTCCACATCTATCTTCACTTTCTCAAAGAGGGCCTGGAGAAAGCTTTGGGTCTGCTTTTTAAGATACAGAGGTTACTGACAAATTGCAGAACGGTGATAAAAAACCGAGATGACAATGAGGAGGACAGGAATACTGCAGAGTTTGGGCAATAAAAAGAGACAGAGCTGAAAAGTTACCAAGGAATGTTTCAGAGAAACAGAGGATGTGGTCTTGGGGTCTCCAGAGAGTGCCGTTATTTTATTATATGCTGTTCCTATTATCACTTTTGTTTTGTTCCAGGGAGATTTTCAGCAACTTAAGGAATAGATTTTGGGGCCAGCTATGCGTGCACACGATTCCACTGGAGTTATTTGTGGGCAACACAGGGCAAAATGCGGCCTTTGGTGGAAAATTTCTGTTGCCAGCTTGTAGTGTCAATATATCCACACAAAAATGCAAGTATCTAAAAGCGACTGCTTTAACCTCCCATTTACATGAAAGGCTCTTGAAGTGATGGGGATGTCTTTCTTACATTTTTTTCCATCAATAACTCCAATTTTGAGGCCCTGTCTATCCCTCATGTGTCATAATCACAACTTTTTTATTTATTTTTTTTAATTCACTGAACCAGCAAGCACACACAGTCCCTGTAAAACAGCCTCTAGATCCCCTGTCAGGTACTGTTCCAATTTTACAGCAAATTTCCTGTTTTATGGATTCTTTTCTGAAAAACTCCTCATGGTATTCTCCAAAGAACATGAACTTTCCTTTAAAACAGAAGAAATCGCTGTCCTGTAAATTATATTTTGCTTTAGTCCTGAGTTAGTCTTTATTTTTAATCTCAACAATTGTTGGTTTTACTTCTTAAATGTTTTATTTCTATTTTCCATGTTTCTTATTAGAGTTGTTATTTTGGAGCTTCTTAAAAATGCATATTTTATTGTGTTCATCTAATTGCATAGATGCTCTTTAGATATGAGAATAAATCTTATTTGCAAACTCTTCCCTCTGCTCAGGGTGTAGTTCAAACACATGTACAGGATACCACAATTTGAAGTGTGCAAGGCATTTGTGTTTTAATTAGAATCTTAGAGGAGGAACTTGTTCACATGAATTACTAGCTGGATTTTTAGCGGGTTGTATAAATGGTGACAAATTACATCTTTGTATTCAAGGAGAGTGTGGAGTTACTTGGTGAAAATCACTACATATGTTAAATCTTTTCAGTGTCTGCTATAAATATTGAAGATATGTGGGTATGAAATTATATGAGCGCAAACGACCCAAGAGTAATTAAAATATTTGATCTGCTTCTGTTTGCTGAAGAAAGGGAAAAAAAAAATCTGATTTTTAGACTGTCTTTAAAAGAGGGAAAAAAAGGTGAAGAGAAGAGAAATAACTTCCTCTTACAGCATCGATGTTTGTGGTGAAGTAGACAGGGCAGATAAGGCTCAAAGCAGTTAAGGCAAATCCTTGCAAACTCTGAAGGGCAGCACTTGGTTCATACCGTGATTTCAGTGGTGAGGTGCCTGAGACACTTTCCCTGTAAACACATGGATTTATCCCAGTGATTTTTGTGTATATTTATTCTCTACATTTGCTTTATGTACGTATTTATTTTATACAAGAGTCTGTCTTGCTGAAAATACTTAAAATTTTCCTCCTCAAAAAAGAGATACTGCTGAAGGTGGTTCTTGCAGGTCATATGCTAAAATTTTGGGTTTGTGAAGGTCTGTGATGTCTTAGTAACTTGAACTAGAGCACTGGAAGACTCTGTTTTTCCACCAAAGAAATTATTGCCTGTCTGTGTGTTTGGTGCAGCCAGAGAAATTAAAACTGCTGGCAAGAAAGTGGCTTTTGAGAAAAATGGAGAGTTTTGAGATTCAGTGGAATCTGCAAAGGACAGTGCATGGTTATTGGTGAACCTCTCATGCTTGGAAAAATACCCTAATACGTCTGTCTCGAGTACAAGTGCTCATCTTCAAAAATGACACCTCTATTAAATTAACTTGTTTCTGCCAGCCTCTTGTTTACTTAGGGCTGCTTTCACTGTTCCATAAAATGCCAATAATGGAGATGGCTGACGTCATCTCCTTCAACATGTGCTCTTTGATGTGTTTTTATCCCATATGTACAAGAGACGATTTAGGTCTTCTGATTAGCTCAAAAGACTTGAGTTTTGCTTTTTGCTTGCAAGTCCTTGTGACCTCCAGCTTCAGTGGTGCTGGATATTTCCAGAGGCAAATTGAGGAGAAAAGCTGCAGCAGGTACCTGCTTGCTGGGAATCAGTTTAGCTATATAAGTGTACATGCACCTATAGATAAAGAAAAATATATATTTAAAATATATAAATATGTGATCTAGTTTTTCTAGCAAGGTGGTTATGATATTAAAATAGTATATGTCCTTAAAGATTAATTTAATCCCTACAAAGCTGTTAAAGGTCTTCAGACAAAAGGTGATACGACTCTTCTTGAAGGAAATGGGAATTAGTTTCATTTCTAGGCATAAACTCAGCAAGAGTTTCCACTGGTAAACAACTCTATGGGAGTTGTTCCCAGGGCTTTTGGACAACTTTAGGCAGCAAATCTCTACTGCTTTAGCTCTCTTCTGAATAATTCTTACTGTGCTGAAGTGATGTATGCCCCATGTGTGGAGTTAGCTGTGAGTACATGGAAATTTACTTTGCTTATAATACATTATTTTTCTAATTTCATTCTGGTCTCTCAGGTTCTTCAGACTTCCCCTGGTTTGGAGAATGCTTTTAGTGAGGAGTAAAACTTAAGATAGTGCTTTGCCTGTGCCCTAAAAAATCTTAGGTGGTGGTAGTGACATATCCTTAAATACCAAATGAAAATTCAACAGGGAACAATCTCTTCTTATTCATTTAAGGAACATACGTTGAGGGCAAAGGTGTTTGCCAAATTATGGATAATGGTTTAATGCCATGGCCAGTGGAGGGAGGGCTGCAGCCTCCAGTGCACACCCTGGACGAACACAAGGATTAGAGCAAAGAACTTTTTGACTGCAGGAGGCACTGAATTAATCCCAACACCAAAGGAATCTCCCTAGTTTGCTCTCTCTTTTTAACTTATTGATGAATTCATTCTTGTAAACCTACTTAACAATTATTGGTAAACCTACTTAGAGGTTCTTTTACTTTTTGCTTCTGATAAGCTTGCCCTCTGTGTTTACAGCAAGTTTTGGTTTTTTCCACTACTTAGGAATGTTTCCCCATGTTCAGGAGCTGCATTAGGGAGGCAAGTGCTTTTACTTCAGTATTATCTCAGGAGCTACTGAAATTCAAAATGCAGCACTCAGCAATAACTCTAGGTGAGAAAAAAAGGAGTTAAAACTGGGAAGAACAACTACCCCTCCAGTGTCTGATGTTCTGTAGCTATGACTCTGTGAGGTGTTTTTTGATTTTTTTTTTTTTTATTGTGGATAAATAACTCCTGAATATCTCCATGGCAATTCCCATTGCTTGAGTAGGTCTCTTGACTCTGTGCTTTCCTGCTTTCCGGTTTGAGCATTTACAGACAATCTTGGCAAAGCCTCTCTCCTACACTGGCTCTTCCATGAACATCTCCCTCCAGATATCATGCAGAGGAGGAAAAAGAATTGATGCCTGGGTTTGTTTGTTGTGGTTTGGGTCGCGCTGCCTCTCGCACTGAGCAGAGACATGAGGTTCATCACTTTTTGAGCGCCAGGAGAAAGGAAGCTGCTGCTGCTGTGGGGAAATCTGTGAGCTTCCTCTTCCTGCTGGTCAGCTTCTTTCTTCCCAAGGCTGGCCCCTTTCCCAATGGGCTGCTAAGAGCCCAAAGCTCACTGGCTGAAATCCTGGCCTAATTAAAACTGGTGCCAAGCCTCCCATTGACTTCAAGGCTCTGGCCCAGTGCGTCACCGCGTCCAAGGGCCGCCTTGTCCCATTGTTTATGGGATTGTTCTGATGGCTTTTCTTGGGCGGCGCTCAAACGGCTCACAGCTCTCCTCCCCTGCAGACAGGCAGACAGCTCCAAACCCAGCTCATCATCAGGCAGCGTTTTATCAGTTTTTAGCACAATATCTTTGTAAATTAGGCCAAAACAAGTCCCGCATTCTCCGTAGCTGCAGTCTGGAAGTGTGAACTTTTCTGGATTTGTTTTGTTCTGCTTGTGCAGAGCGGTTGGGAGATCCCCATGTGATGCCTGCTGCATTGTAATTACACACACGCAAATTTTGGCAATGGGAATGCATTGAAGAGCCAGTGGAAATGGTAGGAGGATAGAAAAGGAAAGATTTGAGTCCAGAATGTGTCAGATGCAGCTTTGACAGAGCAAAAAGTATCCCAGTTCTCATATGGTACAGTACAGTGGAATGTTCATGCTGATGTAAGAATTTTGTAGGATTTTATTCTTTGGAGTTGTTGATGTGAAAAGCAGTTAAAAAAAACTTGAAGAAATCGATTATTAATAACGGAAAAAGTATGTTGGTTTCTTACAGCTTTTCTTTTATTTCCCCTTTGACTTTCATAATATATCCATGTTGGTTTTGCTTTGGTTTCTTTTCGTAAGGAAGAGGGGCCTTTTCATTTGATTAAGCCATCTACTTGAACTTGTTTGGTGCCATGTGTTATAAAAACAAAAGCAGATATAAACATAAAACAAACGATTAAGCAAGTGAAAAGTATCCTGAAATGAAATATTCAGACTTGATTTGTGGGTGGGTCACTCTGTGGTCCCTCTGACCTCAAACACAACAGCAAAACACGTTCTTTAAAACCACTGGAAAGTAAATAGTGCTCTTGGCTGGTGATGGTGAGGGAGTGGGTCCTGCCCATGTTCTGAGCATCTATGCTGACCTCTGCAGATTCCTTGTCAGGTTGTATTCCCAGGTTCTTCCACCAGGAAAATGTTTTGTAAACATCTCAAGAAATGCTTTTAGTTTAA
>JANPWX010000104.1:125000-373719 GCA_024734555.1 Trochalopteron elliotii
TTTCCAAAAGAGCAAAAGTGTGCTGTTGTAATAACTTGTATTTCATCAGCATGCTCAGCATCTCCTCAAATGACCTTTGCATATGTTTAATTTGGAGGGGGGGGGGAAAACATAAGTGAAAATCTGGAGTTTGGGTATTTTTTTTTTTTTTTTTGGAACATGTGAACCAGTGCATGGCACAAGTGATTTACATGACTTGTGACTCTGTCTGCGTTTCTACAATAATTATTATATTAATAATAATAGAAATGCAATGAGTAACCACAGTTGTAAAGGCAGTCCCTGTCCTGGAAAATTTTGCAAACTGAAAAATTTTGGAAGAGAAAATAGTAGAGGGAAAGGAGGGAGAAACAGGCTTGGCTACAGGAAGCAGGAGAGAAGCAATGTGGTGGGAGCAGGATAGGACCTGGCACCCAGTCCCATCACCTGTACTCTGCTCCTGCTCCTCATCCGAAAACTTAAAAAATCTTTGGGCAGACTGGAGAGAGGAGAAAAAAAACACTGTGAATGAAAGGATTTAAAAACTGATCTCATGTATTCCCTATTTCCTTGAAGGAAAAAAAACCTCAAAAACAAACAGTCCAAGAAACACTGCAGAGAGCCCAATTATTTCAGTTAATTACTTTTGAAATAAACTATTCCTGATATGTGCAAAGGCGGGAGATTATGACGCGTTTTACAGCTTTTTAATTTGTATTTTTTTTCTTTTTTTATTTGTATTAATGTGACAGTACTGATTAAAGAGGCCTTCATGGAACATTTAGGACTGCCAAAGAAACCTGAAGGTCTGTGATATTGTGCTAAGAGCACTGATCTGTGTGCTGGGGTTGTTTTTGTTTTTTATTTGTGTGAAAAGGAGAGGGAAATAAAACCCTGTGTTGTTTGGGGCTTGGAAGCAACCTGGTCTAGTGGAAGGTGTCCCTGCCACGGACAGGGCATTGGAATGAGGTGGTCTTTAAGGTCCCTTTAACCCAAACCATTCCATGATTTCCAGCTGCTTAGTGAGAGATCAGTGAGGCTCTTATGGTGCACCGTGGTGGAGTACAAGCATGAATAAAAGGCAAAATAAAATTATAGGAAAGTAATTTCTTAACTAGAACTGAAAAAATATTTTAATCAAATCATTCAGAAGTGGGAATGATCTCTTACAAGTCTGCAGAAGTCTTTTGAAATATTATTTCCTGTACACTCATGAGAGCAATCTGGTAAAAAGAAATGATGATTATGCATATAATTTAGGAAAGAGAAGAAAAACTTGGATATTTCAAGCAAAGCTGAAGGATTCGTACTTGTCAATCATTATGAAAAGAGAAACTCCTGACTTTGCACTTTTATGTTTACATGAAATCATTTTGTGGAATAATCACTTTCTGATTCTAGACCCTTACCAGAAAAATTGGGAAACTTGTTCAAAATGATGGCCTGACTGTAGTTAAATTTTAGATTTATCTAAAGTTCACTTTCCAGGAACTTCCACAGCAGCTGGATGGTAGAGTTTTGTATCCAGGTGACTCCCAGTAGTGTAAGACTGGACAGGAAAATCTCATTAAATATCCCACTTACATGCAGAAGAGTGAAACTCAGGCTAGGTTCTAATTGCTTTTTATGATTTGTGATGTGAAATTAGGCTTTTAGCAATTAAACCATCCATCTATTTTAAAGGGATAGGGAGCCCACTCTACTCATCCTTTATTCCTGGGTCTTCTATGCTTGGTGCTGTCCCCTCTTATGTTTGGCTCACAGTGTAGGAACAACTTCTGGGATATTTTATTATTAAGATTTCAGTGATTTAAATAAAATACCTTACATATCAGGTTATCATGTGAACAAAAAGTGAAGCAACCTCATGAAAGCTGCAAAAGTACCACCTATATGCAAGAAATTGTCTCCATAATGGAAAATATTAGGCATAAAAAAAAAAAAAATAATGGAAGGTTATAGTGGTTTAAGTTAAATAAATTGAGGTTTATCTGCTCCTACAACTGCATCTCCCAGTTAGTAAATTGCAATGAGATGCTTGAGATTGTAAATCCCTCCTTCCTTGGGTGAGTCCTGTGAGAGAAGTAGCCTTGGGAGACTCAGGCAGGACCAAAGGGACTCAGCACTGCAGGGAGCCTGGATCTTCTTCTCCAGAGGTCACCTCCTTACCCCAAACATATGCACACTTCCCTTGAGCAAATTTTGTTGATGTCTGTTTGCTAAACAAATGTTGTCCTAAACACACAAACTGTTGCATGGTTTCAAAGAAAAACCAGTTTGGTGCTGATGATTCACTCCCTGAGGCTCTGCCCAGGCAGAGTGATTCCCTTCTGATTTTCTTTTCTTTTTTTTTCCTTCTTTTTTTTTCCCATGAAATTTCATTTCCTGGCAGTTGCAACATTTCTGAGCTGTATTGTTTGCAGTGGGGACTCCCTCTTTTAGAGGCTTGTTAAAGCAGTTGGTGTCTGGGTGTGCTGGAAACGTGGGTTTAAATTTAAGTTTTCCTTCACTCGGAGGTCAGTAAAGATAAAAATGCACTCTGAGTCTGAAAGGATGGATATTGTTCTGGGTGTGGGTTAATTGAGGGCCCTCATGCTCTGCATGGGGGGAACTGAGGCCTTGGAATCTTGGAAAAAGGCCTGGTTGGATGGAATTCTGAGCAACCTGGTCTGGTGGAAAATGTCCCTGCACATGATAGGGGAGGTTGGAATGAGATAAGATTTAAGGCCCTTTCCAGAAGTTCTGTTTTGTTTCCAGTCCAAAGACATTTTGGGATATGTAAATTGCTGTTAAAAGAAATTCATTCCATAGTTCTGCTCTTGGATCCTCCTGCAAGTTCAGGATTGTGTGAGGGCTTTGCATCTGTATCTGAGCTTCATGTATTGTTGTTCCAGCAAGGCACTGATGGGGAAGGCTGTCACTTTTTGGGTAGAAGTTTATCACAGGGATATTCTTCCTGCTGCTTTTTCTCATCTTTATTATTATTATTATTTCCCTTTTGGGAAATAAAGCAGTTTGCAAGTGACAAAATTTCTAGAGGAGCTAAGGCGACAGAGAAAATTTTGGTGTCCTGACACCACATTTTGGATTATTTTTGACTTCTTTTTTTTTTCCTCTCCATCTCTGAAATTGCTAATAACAGATGCTTGAATTCTAGTCAAGTGAAAAATTCCAATTGATTTCAAAAGAAGTTGGATTGGATCCTAGCATCAGTTTGGCACCTATGAAAATACAAACATATGCAAGGGCCTCATTTTCAACTGCACTCAAAAGCAATATTAAAAAAAACCCAAACCAACAGCAAAAATTTTGAAATTACTGATTTAGAAGAAAATTTAAAGCCATTTCAGATAGGAAACGTAAAGCATTGATAACAGTTTTGAACAAAAATTTGAATAAAGGCCATATTGTCTATTTGTCATGGAATAGCCTTTGAGCTAAAGATCCTACTTTTTTTAGGGTTTTATGTTCAGGAGTCCTTGATTCTGAAGGCACCACACTTTGGCCCAGGGTTCCTGTGTAGATGTTTGATTTGGGTTTACTCTTGGGGTTTCTGTTCGTGCTGGGCTCGAGCATATGGTTTGATTTTCAAGTGAAGTGACACCACTTCTTACACATGCACATTACTCATTCCCCCATGCAAGTTCAATAAAATCATGGCATCTTTTATTTTTTTTTTTAAAGCTGACAAAGAAGTCATACTTAAAAACCAATCTAGGAAATTACTTCATTGTCAGAATTATTTCCTCTGATCATTTCCATGCTTTAATTTTTATATTATTCTTACTGTAGCTGTGGTGGTGGACTTTTACCACTGGAATGAATGGGAAAATGACATCATAGTAAAATGTCATGTTTTTTCAGCTCTTAAATGGCTGAACTACAATTAATCAAAATTGGTGTGATTTTTATGAAGTGATACGACCAATAATTTAGGGTTTTAATTGCTACATGAAAAGTCTTATTTTTTTTTTAAAGGCATAAACATTTAGGAATACCTTTTTTTTTTTTTAATAAGAGCAGCATGAATTTGATATTATCACGTGACTCCAACATCAAATATTGCCTGCATGGTGTGAAATAGTAAATATAATGTTGTTAAAAGATGTCTACTTTTCTTTGCGCTGTCTGGGAGGGTGATGTGGATAACCCTCTGCAAAAGATAACTTGTCTGATGTAAAGTTGCACTGAGCAGTGTATGGGATGGCAGCCTGCCAGTTAGTGACCCATTTTCTAGAAACCGAGTTTGAGGCCGTGCCAACCAGTCACATACATCTTATCTTCAGCATCGTGGTGCAGCCTCGTAATTCGTGCAAAATTATGTTTGACGTTAAATTATAAACCCTTAGTGTAATAATAAAAAAAAATAAATAACCCTAAAAGCAAATTAAAAATTATGTTTTCACTGGAGCAGGTTATAAGCCCACTAGAAATGCGATATGTAGCCATCAGTCTGTGGGCAAAATTCCATTTCTCAAGTGTTGCTTTTTTTTTTTCCCCTCTCTACCTAGCAAAAAAAAAAAGCTGCAATTCAGAAAATTAAGTTTGGGTAGTACAAAGAGTCCATTTTTTTTTAATTTGAAGTGATGGATAAGACCCTTTTTTAATTAAAAAAAAAAGTCAGATGTGGTGCAGGGGTGCTATCTCTGCTACATCTTTACCTTTCACAGAAGTTTTAGCTTTGTTCTGCAAAGTGGGGGTTTTGCAGAAAAAAAGAGTGAAGAGGTAAAGCAAATTCTTTCCAGATGCTGTCCCAGGACCAAAATCTTGTTCTGTGACTACTGCAGTGGTCCAGTGTCACCAGTGGCAGGTTTGGGGAGGCAAAGCTTCTTCCTGCCCATTAAAATCTTGGTGATCTTTCTGTACACAATTATAAAATGTTGGTCATATAAGCAAAAAAAATTAATATATATATATAATTAGAATACTTCTGAACAGTCTAAGATTGTTGGCATGTAAAATTCTTCTCATTAACTAGAATTCAGGCTCCAGTGAAACTGTTTTTAGGAGGCCTTCAGTGCCCAAACATATGAAAATTAATTCAAAATCACTTAAAATGTGACTTTAACTTACTTTGCAGAGCAGAATTCACTCTACACTTGTACCTGGAAGCTTTGTTAGTACCTCTAAGTTCATACTTATCACCATCTTCTCATAAAGCTACCTGAGGTGTTCATGTTTATTTATAAAATCCTGAAAAGAGCTTATTCCCTTTTAATTCGTTCTTAAAATAATTTGTTTAAATTGTTTTTAAATTATTTCTTTGTGTGGCCATAAAGAACATATTGTGTTAACACCAAGGTTCAGAGTTCATCCATTTAAATGCCCCGGCTTGGTCCATTGCAGTCTTCTCCTTGCCTGGTGATGCCCATCATTCCCAAATTGAAGTTCATTCCCAAATAAATGGGATAAGCTCCATTCTTTGGGGGCAGGCATGGGACAGTGCAGATTTCCATGGCACTGGTGTCCCTGAGCCTCCATGAGGTGGCAGGCACCTCTTCTCTGCGTCCAAAACAAGACCTCCAAATCATTGTCAGGTAACTCCAAACAGTGCTTTACACATCTTCTAGTGCCAAATTAATTCCAGCAATGGAAATTAATTTCCTAGCGTGTTTTGGGAAGGAAGAGGTGAATTAATCACTGTGGACACCACGGCACCCTCCAAAGCTTACAGTTCTTCCGTGGGCTCAGATTAGCATGAAGCCAGTTGTAATTGGGTTCCGCTTCTTTATCATTCAAGAGCTCTTTTACATGACAACAGGACACTCACATCTCCAAGGGATACCTTTGGCACTTCCACTGCTTTCATTTCTTTGCACACCCCTGTTCATTACTGAAAATCTTGGAACCAAAGCAGGACGTGGGGAGGTCTGTCTGTCTGTTTTATTTCACCTAAGCAAACTCCGTGCTCCCTCGTTGGCACAGGAAGCATTTACAAAAGTTGTTTAAAGAGCAATTGCTCTTCTTCACCATGGTCTTTGCTCGGAATTTAAATCAGGTTTGTGGCTCAGAAGGGGAATGTGAGGCTTCTGAGCTGTGTTTGTGAGCCCAGTGCTGCTGATGGGCCTCAGGGAAGATCTCATCGGGCTGGCTGTGTGTTTAGGCAACTCCAGAGCCCCATATTGCTCTTCACCATTAAAATTGTGAGCAGAAGACAGAATTAGGAGGCTTAAAAATTCATAATGTAAATAAGCTCTGAATGCTGTCAAGTAGATGCAATTGTATTGCTGAAAATGGAGATCCTAGATCTGTACTGGTGCAGAAAATGGGCCCTGCGTCTATGGCAAAAAAGATTTAACTCAGATTGCAGGTCCACAAGTGAGGTCTGCACTGCCTGCACTTGTTTTTGCTGCTGCCTGTATGTTTCCTGCATGTTTTGCTATGAAGTCTCATTCTCTTTATCTGTCTTGACAGATGGAATCAGTAAATGTTACATTATCAAGTTTTATCTAAAAATGTCTCCCATTGATAGCGCATTTATATGGTGTCATAATAGCTCTTTGTACCAAAGCAAGGAGAGATGGGAAAATCCTAACTAGTGAGTAAGCTTGCATTTTTAAAGTAGTAAAAAAGTTCTTTGTTCTACAGCATCCTATTTTTAGAGTGAACTTAATTAAAGTGAGTTAGGAATTTTGAAATCTGGAATAGGAAAAATTGGGTCATTATTAATTATTATGTATATAATAAATCCAGGGGCTGTGGTCTTTTTTCCTCACAATGCACGTATGTCTTCTCCTTCCTCACAGGCATTTTTCATTACCAGAGGAATCAGCTTCCCTTCTCCAAGGCCTTGGTTTAGCAACTTGCTGAGCTGAGAATCGAGCTGTAAGCACACAGGGAGGACTTTTTTGGGGGGGGTTCACTCCAGACCTTGTCAAGGGCATTTCTGTGCTGAATTGCACATAGCACCCTGTCAAAACCCAGTTCCTCTAATGCATCTCTGCAGCCACATTTCCTCCTCCCAGTCCTTCAACACCTTCTCCCTTTCACCTGCTCCCTGTCAGTCTGCAGTCAAGGAATGCAGGTTTCTGTAAACGGGAAGGTGAAGCTCTCAGGGCCACAGGGAGTAATAATGTCCCCAGCTCATATTATTTTCTAGTGGTGTTCATATCCCCTAATCAATATAATTCATGTCGGTTTTCTCTCCCCTTTTTCTTCCTCTGACTCTTTTTCAGAGTCAGCAATCCTTTTGTCAACTGCTTTTGCTTTCCTGTTTTCTTTCTCCCCATCACCCCCAGCTCCTGAGCTCCCTTGTCACCTCTCTGACTTGGATTCTTTCCCGTAGATACTTGGGACATGCTCACCTATTGTGAGTTCCCATCTGCCAAACCAGCACCTCTGCTGCTGCTACATGTGTACAACAATGTGTTCTGGGGTTGGTCAGGACAGGTGTGGCCTGTCCATGTCACCTGGGCCTTTCTTTGTTTCTGAATCCCTGGGGAAGGAAGTGCCCAGGTGAAGCAATGCAGAATTGTCTCGAGGCAAACAGCTCATCTGCAATTCCTGGGTTTGGAATAGCAAATAGGGTCTTTTCCAACTTGTACCATGATTTCTATTCCTGTGTGAGCCAAAAAAGACTGAAGAAAGTTGAATTACTTTTTTTATAAATAGTTTTTAACAAGAAAATGGAAATGTCTTTCTACCTTTTCTTTTTTTTTTTGAGTGTAGTTTTAAAAACTCTCAAGGTCTTATTGCATCATCTTTTGAGAAATGAGGAAACACTGGGACATCAGTGGGTTTTCTCTCCCCTTCTCTCAAACTTGTCTGTACACTTCAGTTGGAGTTCAGTACTGTCTGCGCTTTCCACAAAGATTTCCTAAATAATTTGTTCTAACTATGCAATGTTGGTACGAGATTCTTCTGGTTTTACAGACATTGCTAAACTGCCAGGGCTGGACTGGTTTGTGCTATTCAATATCTGTTTTTACCCTCATAATTCTTGGATTATTCCCTGTGACATCCTGTCAAATCTCTTCAGTTTGGACTCTTGTAAATGATGCCCCTTGGGTTTCTCTGAGTGCCTACAAACAGACAGGAAATGTTCAGCAGTGATTAAAGCCCATCAATATACTCTGTCAAGTAGCTGCTGTATTTAAAACCATAGGTGGACAGATCTTAGCAGTGGAAAAATTGGTGAGGTAAAGTAATTATGATGTTTATTTCTAGGCTACATAAAAGGACACAAATACCTATATACATGTGCCTGTATATTTATGCAAAAAAATACACTTAGAAGACTGAGAAAAATAAAATAAAGAGCAAGTAACTCACAATTTATATTTTGCCTCATAAAACTCTATTTTATTTTCATTGTAGGTATTAATTACTATATGAATACTAAAATATATAAGTAAATATGAAAAGAAAGAAAATGAAGATTTACTGGAGCATAACTTTTTTTTTTCACTTGAATATTTGTTTTTCCATATGTGACATGCAGTTGGAATGGAATAACAGGTAGATTGTTGTTATTATTATCAGCTTTCCAGTAACAGGTGAAGGGTAATTCTTTCCTAGGCCAAGACTTCTCTGTGGCAAATATTAGTTTTGAACTGCTGATCTCAGGCTTCAAATTTGTATCTGATGGATGCAGAGAAAAGATTTTTAGTCTTCTCTTACATGACATCAGAAGGAATTCTTCTAAAGTTACACATGGAGATCAGCTAAGTGTTGAGAGGAAAAATGGGAAAAAAAATAAGTAAAGGTTGGTTTTCTCTCCAAACCATATATAAATCTCTTGATAAATCCAGTGCTGAAGGTCATGCTTTGCACATGCAATAACACACCCTCTGAATAATTTTTACAACTCATCAACAGGTATGTTGCACTCTCTAAGGAGGTGTGTTCATTTTGGTGCCGTTGTAGCAGATTTTCAAGGAAGAGACAGGGGATACGTCTCTTGTTTGCTTGCCTCTGCTTTTGGATCAGAGGGTGCAGCTTGTTTTTAAAAAGCCCAAACTTTGCTTTGACTGGCCTGTCCAGGAATGAGTTAGCCACAGCCCTTCCTCTAGTTTGATTTTTTTCTCACTTTGGAGCTTTTAAACGTGAATGGAAAGGTGGTTGAAAGGTAAATAATGTTGTATTTCAGGTTTCTAGAGCCTTTTTCAGCAATCCCTTCCAGCAGTGTGTGTCACCTCTGTGCTGGAGTGTGAAGGTAGCTCTGTGTTTGGGGCTGTTCATTAATTCACCTTCAGAACCCCAAATTTTCAAACTGCTCTTGGAGGTGTCCATCTTTTCAGGAAGGAAGAGGGTACAAAGTGATTATGTCCAAATTTTAAAACCAGAGCTAAATTTCAAGAGTAATTAAATTCAAGGGGTGTGACTTCAGGTGCAGGTTTGTTTTAGAGAGTGGCTGACAACAGACAAGATTTACATCACTCAGACTCCCAAATTTTGGGATCAGGGCTTGGATTTGGTCAGGAATTTAGACCTCTCTTTTATCTTGGTGTATTACTCATGCATAAAACGTCTGTCTTTTACTAAAGCCTTAAATACCTGCTGCAGACATTCCTTGTTGCCTTTAGACAGCAATATTCAGTTTGCCAGCCTATTACTCCCATCTAGACTTCACAATGACTGCTTAGATACATTTAATTAAAATGATAGACTAGAGTTCAACCAAGAAGTGTTGAGGTAATTCCGTAAGGGAAGAAATAAGATTAAAATCCAGAAGGGATTCCCCCCTCCCTTTCCCATTTCTCCAGAATTACCATCAACCATGAGATTATCTCCAAGGTTTCCTGGAGATGCATAAGCCCAAAGCATGCCAGGAACATCTACCCTTGAATGGAATGATCCATCACTCATTCAAACAAACAAAACCCCTTCTGAGTCTAATATCCTTAGTGTCATCGTTAATTATAATATGCAATCATAATCATTTTGGAGGTAGACCTGGGGTTAATTTGGCCAATCAACTGCTGATCATTAACAGGGGCCTATTGAAGTGTATGAAAATGATCCCCTGTAGTTCCTACACGTATAAGGGAAGTAATACATTGTGTTCTTTTTTCCTACAGGCTGGGTGCCAAAGTATTAGTTTTCCCAATTCACAATTACTGGATACTTTTAACTCTTGTCGTTTTTTTTATGAACAGGTGGATAGGAAATCATTTTGGCATAAAATAAACAGGGAGAGGTGCTGCAATGGGTTGTCTCTGGTTTAAAGGCTTGTTGCCAGCCTTTTATTTATTTTTTTTTTAATCTTTCCAGGTTTCTTTTTATAGCAGGCTTTGAAATAATATGCAAGTTTGTTTTGCCAGAAGTAGGAGGAAGGGGTCTTTTGTGGCATTCAGTTGTGTCACTCTCCTTCTACCTGAGCTGACACTGTGCTGCTCCTCAGGACCTTTGCTTCATTTGAATGGTAAAAACTGATCTTAGCAAAACCCCAAAAGTACAGAAAGATGTGTCAAAATCTTAAATCTGTTTTTGTGTTTGAGCATCCACATAGCATTTAGGGCCTGTTACCATTATGTATGTGTATGCTAATATACCTGTAAAATGGAGGAGGATGGTTACTTGAAAACATAAATAAATACAAAATATTTTTCCATTTCACAACACCACAGAGTACACAGTTGTGAAGACAACAGTTTAAAATTATGAAACTTTGAAATATTCCTGTGGTATTTGAGTGGATAGGCCTGCAGGATGCATCTTAATTGAATTAATTGTGTGTCCTGTGATTTGATTGCCTTTAGTGAAATCACAAAGTAAGTTGTTGGTATATGAAGTTATAAATGAAAACAAGTGGATCTAAGAGGTTCTTTCCACTGGTAAATTAATAAGTGGTGGCCAAAATGACTTTAATAAAAGAGCTGATTCTCAGATAGTGGGAAGCTGAATAAAATTTGATGTCTACATAAAACATTTTTTTCCTGTGTCTAAAGAAAGATTTCCCAAATCAAGGCCACCAACCACACGTTATGTTTTAATTACAGTGAATTGAACTGGTTCAAAGTAATAGAAGGAAAAAAAAATATATGAATGATCACATCAATTCTTTCTCTTCTCTGTTTCGGGATTATTGTCAGGGAGAAGGGATGCTGTATCTGAAATGGAGCAAGGTACTGATGTGGTGAAAGGCAGAAAAAAGCTACAGTCGGAGGGTATTTTGGTTTTTAAAAAAACCCATTTTACCCATGTACTAGCGCTGAGGAAACATGAATGGGCACAAACGTCTATTTTTAATGAAAGAAAAAGAGTTGATTCACTCTGAGGCAGCAGTAACGTAACTTATTTTATAACAGCAAGAGCCAAGCATATGGTATTCATCATTAGCAGTAGCAACAGAAGCCGTTTCTGCGGGGCCGTGGCTGCACAGCCCTGCTCCAGCGGCGAGCCCGGCCTCGCTGGGCTCCCCCTTCCCCTGCCAGCCCTGACCTGGCACCACTCCTACTGGTGCCTTTTTGGGCCTTGCCTAAAAACAGAGGCCAGGCAAGATTAAGAGAATAAAAGGGGATATATTTATTGAAGGGCCTTCATTAAGGGCAGATGAAGCCTCCCCGAGGAGCTGCACCCAAACAGGACAATGGGTCATGAGTTTTTCGTACTTTTATAAGGTTTGGTCCAATGGCATACTGAGGGCTCATCAGCTTTAGGTAACAAAGTTTGTTACCTGAAGCTGTTAGGCCAGTTTGCTCCTCCCCCAACTCACTTTTGTTTATACTTTTCCGGGCCTAAGACAGAGAGGGATCCTTGATTCCCAGGCCTAGAGAGGAACTGTTTTGTCTAATCAAAATGTGTGAAGACAGTAGCTGACTCCTTAAGTTTTAGCTTTCTTGTTTTTCAGATTCTGTGCTGCCCAGGGGTGCAGTTCTGAGCCTCACATTCAGTGTCACTCAGCTCTGCACAGAGCAGGTAGATAAAACAAATCCTTTTCCTCCTGGAGACCAAGGACAACTTTCAGGCCCAAAAGCACAAACAAGGGTGGGCTGAAGGGAGGAACAAGAAGGATGAGACCTCACAACCTGAAGCTGGAATTGGACAATTAAACCCCAATATGCAAATGGACAAAAAACTTATAAAAATGTAAGACCTTATGACTGGTCAGCCATTTTTGTGGCCATTCTTAGTCCACCCTGGGTGCAACCCATCTCAGGCCCTGTCCTGCCCAAGGTGGATCCTGGAGGCCTTTCAATAAATACCTACTTTATTCTCTAGCTCTGTCCAGTCTCTGTTTCAGGTAAGCCTTCCCAAGGCATCGGCACTGTATATGGAGTTGAGAGTTATACACTAAAGAATTGCAGGATTACAAATATGTGAAAAATATAAAAGCTAAAATCCTACAGCATCACTACCAGTGCCCGTGGCCCCAGTGTGTCATCAAAGATTCCAACCCCATCAGCTGCTCTTGTATTTCTGGCCTTCTCAGTGAAACCATAATTAATGGTGTTCCATAGTTCTTAGTTCCATAACTAATAGTGTTTTACCTTTGTTTGCCCCTGTTTCATGCTACTGGTTGTAAGCTGTATTCATCTACAGGGCTATCAGGTCTATCTGAAGAAATACTATGTGACAAGAAGAGCTTTTTATTTATTTTTGCCACCTCCTCCCTTAGCAATTGGCTGGGCAGCTTGGAGATGTGAATCAAAGCTGGAGCTGTCAGTGAGCAGCTTTTAAAATGTCCTTACCATTCCCCATTATCATTATGCTTACACACTACACCAGCAGCTAAGCTTTGGCTTGATAGTCACAGCCATCATCTCTATTTCTCTATAGCTTTCAAAATGTTCCTCTAAAACAGAAATTCCTGGCAATGCATCAGCATGGAGACAAATGTTTAATATCCATGTTACTGATGGTAAAGCTGAGACACAGCTTGTTCTAAGTGGCCAAACCCAAGTGTGTTATGCTGTGAGAGGTCTCCATGTGGGTAGCAGCCCTTCTAGGTCCCTGTCACACCAACCCCTGCTGCCAGAACAGCCCAACTCCTACCCCTGCAGACTCCTCAGTTCTCTCATCAGTGACTTTGGGTGTGCTCTCAGCAGTTATTCTGGTGCTGCATTAAATTCCACTCGAGGTGGGAGGAGGTTTGTACAGCTATTTGTGTTCAGGTATCAAGCTGGATGGCAAACTTTTTGCTGCCTTGCATTGGAATTTGGAGTGGTGAAAAGTTGAGCCCTGGGCTTTATTGTATTTGTGAGTACTTAGCAATTGGAGATGAGGTGCATGTAAATTGTTTATAAAAGAGTAGAGCAGCTAAACTTGCACATAAACTACAAAAAAATGTATGCTGAGACCGTGGCATAGGTTGCCCAGAGAAATTGTGGCTGCCTCATCCCTGGCAGTGCCCAAGACCAGGCTGGACAGGGCTTGGAGCATCCTGGGATAGTGGAAGGTGTCCCTGCCCATGACAGGGGGTGGAATGAAATGAGCTTTAAGGTCCCTTCCAATCCAACCTATTCAATGATTTTTATAATCAATTATAACCTTTATTACCTGTTAACATCCTCCTTCACAACTTTTATTCTTATGAAAAATCACTTATTCCTCAACATCAGGCTTTCCTCTGTTCATTTCTGTATTCATTGAAACTGAGAGAGATGAATCCAACCATGGGCTGGCCCATGAGCACTCTATTGTTGTTGTCCTCAAAATTCCAATTCAGTTTGTGCTTTGTTTTCACAAAATCCCATGATATTGAGTAAAACATTGTTATGTCATGCTGTTACTAGATTGTGTCAAATCAGGGAAATAATTGGAGGCTACCATTCATCTCAGAATAATTTAATTAGTGGATTTCTTTATCTGTCTTAGATTACTAACAACTTCCTCCTTGAAACTAGAAAAGTATGGAGGGCCTCATTAGTTCTGTTTCTGTATTACACTTGAGCACTACTACAAAACTAAGTTAGACTGAAACGTGAGTTTTGCTTTCAGTACAATTATGTTCTAGTGTCCCCCTTCCTGCACCATCCCCCAGTTTTCCATATGAAACACAATGCTTCTGTCTTTCCTTTTCTGTTAAAGGCTAGTTTGCAATGATGATGGGATTTTGTGAATACTAATACAGGTATTTGTATTCTCTACAGGGAAGGCAACATCAGTTCTGGTCTGTAAATATGTACAACAGTTTATGACTTTCATGAAATATTGGAGGAATGCAGAAATGAGAAGTTTACTAGTATGGTAAGAAAGCCAAAATCCAAACAATGCTTCAAAGACTTTTACAATAAATCTTTATGTTGTTGTTGACAAAACTGAAGTAGTGCCATTTGAGACAGACTTTTCCACTGAGAGGCAATTTCAAAAGCACAATTATATTCATGTTTGGCCAAAGTGGTGTCCTATCTAAGGCCACCTAGGTGCAGAGCAAGCTGAATTGATGCACCAGCTTCTATCCAGAGCTGAGGGACTTTTGTTGCTTCCAAGGAAGATTTCTCTCTCACATGCAAGCTTGCAGAAGAGCTGATGATTTATTCTACAGTAAAAAACCTCCCAGGTACTCGGAGATGAAAAAAATTCTGTATTTCTGCTTTGGACCATTTTGTTCACCAAAATCTGGGTATCTGCTTGGCTGAGGCAAACCATAAGCCCTTGTTTGATACCAAGGCCTGAAAGTCATTAATGCAACAAATATTAATATTTAATATTAATATTTAACAAATATTATTAATTAATAGTTTAGGGCAAAACTTAGGTGGGTTTTTTTTTGTTGTTATTGTTTGGGTAGGTTTTTTTTTGGTTGGTTGGTTGGTTGGTTTTTGTTTTTGTTGTTTGGGTTTTGGGTTTTATTTTTGTTTTTTTTATGATAGGTTGTTTCTTCTTCATTCCCTTTGAATTTTTTCCAATCCTTATAAATATTTGTGAAAAAACTGAATTGACTCAGTTTTTCACTTGAAAAGGAAGATGTGGTTGGGTCCAGCCTCTGTGATCAGGTGATGCTGAATGCCCATCTAGGACAACCCTTGTTCTGTCATCCAACAAATAAGGTGGTCACTTTTTCCTGTCAGCCCCAGAGCTTGCAGAAAAGCAGAAGCAATTAAGATAATTAGTGAAATTGGAACATAGTAAAATGCTGGAGAAAAATATGGGAAGAAGAGGAATTTCCCTTGCAATTCTAAGGATTTCCATCCCTACTTGCAGCTCTTGGGGAGAGGAAGAGGAGAGTGATTGGAGCAGGCAGCTCTGCTCTGCCCTTTTATTTTCTGGGGAGGAGGGGATGCAGCATCCTGGACCTTCAGACTTGTGGCTGTGATGGGATGGTCTGAGTGCTTTGGAGATTTGGTAGGAGCAGGCAAATTCTTACCAGTCTCTGTTGCCAAGCTGTACACCACAAATGTGTCTGTAAGCCCTGAGAAATAAATATGACTGCAGCTTTGTTTATAAGTGGCATAAAAACAACAGAGACAGACAGTCAACCAGCTTTTATAAATTATAATTTCAAGCTGAAAACATAATTTGAGGTCAAGGCTGTTGCTCTGATTTCCAGGAATTTTTTTTTCTTTTAATTCCCTGATTTTTACCTCTTCCTCCTTTGTGCACTTTTACCCATGTTCAAATATTCAAAGCAGAAATAAATGAGGAATAAGGAGTGCTATTCTTCAAAGGTAAAAGACAAGGATTTCAAATTAAATTGTAGGGTATTTTAGCTCTTTGAACAATTTCATGTTTTCCTGAGGTAAAAGGTGTTCAGCCCTTCAGATTTTGTTGCTGTATTTTGGGACTTGAGCTGCAGACGTGTTTGTGAGCAGCCAAAATGGCCTTTGCAGCACATTGGGGAACACGGATTTTAAATCAGTTATTTAAATTAAAAAAAAAAAAAACAACCAAATCCCTAACAACAATTCCACTACTGCTGTAAAATTCTCCCAAAGTAAAAGGTGTAGTGGTTGCATTGCTGATATTGGTAGTAGATATAGGAATTTGTATGAACTTCTACTAATTAATCTCAACTGTTTATTTAAATTGAACAATATTTGCTTTTGTTGTTTATCATGCAGATGTCCTCCCTTTAGTTGTGGGGTTTTTTTTTTCTTTCTTTCTTTTTAAGCTTTTAAAGCTTTTTATTGCTGCCTAATCCCTTTAAACGTACCGTATATCACATTTATGAAATGTATGGGTACCAGAGAGAAGCAGACAACTTTGTTTTTAAACAAAGACCCCAGGATAAGGGGCAATGTTTTTCCCCTCACAGGTGATGGAGTACGTACAAAGAATGCAGCGGATAATGGCAGTCCTGTCCTCTGAACAGATGGTGATGGTCCTGTTGCTAGGATAAGGCCTGAAGAATTTAGTTTTTAATTCCACATTATTTGCCTCAGTGCCATGAATATCCCTAGGTTTCCTCAGGCAAAAATACAACAAATACACAGAAAGAGAAAGAGAAGTGACATGCGGATAGAAAAGGAGACAGAGCACGGGAAAGGACTGGAGCCAGGTCAATAGAAGCTTTTGGGAAAATGTCTGCTCAGCTGTCTGCAATCACCTGGGTTTGAAAGGCAGGCAGGAAGGAAGATTGGTTTGGCATGAGAACGAGGCCTTTGATGCTTTAGATACCACAGAGAAAAATACGCATTTCTTCCCATTAGAAGTCTGTTGACTTTCCTAATTAAGATAAACATGTTTCTGAAGAAGTTAGCTCTCACAGTACTACATTTGTAAAAACAACCATGCTTTTAAAATATATACACAGACAAGGACGTGTGCCAAGAACTAGTGCTGGTGTGGTCTTACAAATCACTTTACAGGAATATTTTTAAATCATTGCTTTATTTAAAAGTGAGTGGATTTCATTCCCTCCAGTCAATTAAATATCTAATTTCAACTCAAGTAGATAATAACCAAAGTATTTTTATATAAATGAATGAACAGTTAGAAAACTGTTAAACACACAGCCCTCAAGCATGAAAAATATATTCGTTTAACTGTTTTATTCTTTTATGACTAATTTACTACAGAGATTTTTGCACTTACATCATTTTCAGTTTTGGCACTGGGGGAAAGAAATCTTATTGAAAAAAATTAATTCAGATTGAAATTCTCAGGGATCCCTGTGCCACCTGAATTATTCCATCAACCATATTAAGGATGTGGTGGATGGTGCTGGTGGAGTTGTGATTTTTCCACAATTGCAGTTTTGAGGAAAAAAACCCAAAACTGTGAAAACTTCCAGTGACCCAGTTCCCACAACAAAGCACATGTTAAATGTCAAAAAACATGTTGAATTTATAAAAGGACACAGTGCCTGTAAAATGTACAATACATTAGGTTTGGGGGATTAATTGCAATATTCTCCCCTTTCTAGGTGCCTGCAAAAAGCCAGACTGTATTAAGTGATTTAAAGGAGCCCCGTATCAGATGCTCTGGGATTGGTGAGTGTCTGGTTCAAATTGTTGATTTTTTCTCCATAGTGATTCTGGTAATTGGGATGTGATCTGTGCCATCCTTGTCACCATTTATCACACAACAATATACTGAGAAGGAAATTACATGATGCAAACATCTCGTATTTTGTGCTTAAAAATAAGTTGAGGAAAATGTAGATGAGATTATATGGGACAGAAAATGCACTGTGTACCAAAATACATTGTATATGTTATTTATATGTGTGTATTTATGCATATATATAATTCATGTTTTTGTCCTCAAAAATCAACAGAATTCAATTTTATCAATAATGGGATGTTATGTTTCAGGAAGGGTTTCAAAACCAGCTCATTTGGAACAGAAACTTTTATGGTCTTCAAGCAGTTTCTGTTTTCATTATCTATCCATAAATATTATGAAGTAAAATAAAATGGATCAGGATGTATTAATGTTCAATTCTCTGGCTATCACATTATCTTGGAACCTCATAATCACCAAACAGGCAAGAAAATAATCACCAACACACTTTCACCAATATATTCTATTCCAAAGCACTCCTTTATTTTCACCTCAATTTTTGGTGAAATTGGTGGTTGGTTCATAAATTTCTTCTCCCTCATATTCATCATCTTGAAAAATATTCAACCAGCTCACTGAATATTTGTTTTCTTTCTTGGCACCTATAGATGCTACCTGGCTGTTCTCAATTCTTGTTTATTTGGGGCATAGTCACTTGTTCAACCACATTCAGAGGATTAATAGAATTTTGCTTAATATTAGATGTTCATCAGAGGAATGTCTTGGGTGTCAATGACATCTGACTGCCTGAGGGACACAACTCCAACCTCTACATGTCTTGGTGAGGCTGCTGAGTGGATGCATTTTTCAATTTATTGTGCGAAATGATGAGGTGAATTTGGTTCACAGCCCTTCATGTGTAAATAAATAAAAATACCTCTGGAACTTGATCAGAGATGAAAGAAACCATTTCCGTAGGAGAGAGGGAGAAGTGGTTTCCCAAGCCTTGTGCTTTGGGATTCACACAGAAGCCTTTGTGGCTCATCTTGTTTATCCTTCGTATTCTAAGCAGGAGCCAGACACATGCCTTAAAATGGGATAATGTGTCACTTCTGACATTGCTCTTTTTCTGGAGTTTGTGTTCTTTCCCTAAATACTGGCTGTTCTTTTAGAAGCCTGTCGTGAAGAAAGATATGTGTGTTATTCTTCTTGATTCCTGGTTCATAAAGTATCATACTCTGTGATCTTTTCAGATTATTAGAATGGAATCCAGATTAGAAAATGTTTTCTGTTTTAGTCTCCTTACAATGGTACATGAATTTCCTTAAAAAGTGAGTTTTCTTTGCTTTCTGATCTTAGACCATTTTTTCTTAATACAAAAAGCAAAAGGTGCCAGTGGCACAGCTACCTCATGTAATGAAACACATAGATTTCTCTTCTACTTATTTTATTTCTCGCATTCATCATTCATATTTAATGCCACAGGCATTTGACTTCTTAATTCCCTATATTGAATTGAAGAGGCATGCACAGCATGCACTCCAGTTTAATGACTTGTAATTCTTCTTCATTGATGACACACTTTTTCACCTGGAAAACTTGTGGTGCCAAACTTCCTCTCACATGTGTCATGCAGTCAGTACCCTTAACAAGGTGATGATGGCTGGAGAGTGGAATGACTGGAAAGTGTAAGGTCCTAACCTTAAATGCCTCTTGGACTGAGAGAACATTGGCCTAAGGGTTTTTCTGGTGATATATATGTGTATATATATTTTTTTTTTCTATAATTGAACCTCAGTTGCTGACTTCTCTCTTGCTGGCTCTAGGACATTCCTCTTTGCTTATTCCTTCTCATTTTGTGAGCCAAATTTCGAGTAATACACAACTTTCCCTCCCTAAGCTAATTAGCATTAATCTACTGAGTGGGTTTGCCAATAATATTTCCAACAAAAAGGTTTCGTAGACTTCAGCAGAACTAGAAGACCATATGAATGATAAATTACAATGTCTGACATCAGTATTTTGGACTAAGATATGATGGGCTAAGCACTATCCTGAATGTTATTGTTTATTTACAGACATCTCATAGGATTGTCGTAGTTAGGGTTAGTTAGTTAGTTGTAAAAGCTGAAGATTTTGGAATAAAGTATTCTGTAGATCTACAAGGCATTCAGGCCATTATAAGAACATTGCACCTTTCCAGGTTTTCAAAGCACTTTAGAAGCATTTGCCAACCCTCGTAGCACTGAAACATGGGAAGTCTTATCTTTTATTGATTTCCCAAATGGGTTGACTGAGACATTGAAGAGTTCTGGTTTGCTAACTGTGAGCACTCTGACAGCCAAATGCAACGTCTGAAGGAAAACAAAAAATGACACTGAGTTTCCCCTCCAACTATTACAGGGAAACCTTTTGGAGAGCTTCCCTCAGGAAAACAGAGGGAAAGAGACAGAGAGGAAGTTGCCTGGTTATTCAGGCAGAGCACTCCTGAACGGGAACAGGAGGATGTGGAGGGATTTTGCAATTAAAGTCAGCTCCAGAGTAGAGGAATATCCTTCATTCAAAACTTGTTCGAGATGTGTGTTCTTCATGAGAATGGGTGGCATGTCGATGGAGGGGGAGAAGATGTTTTTGGAAGAGGAGGGCTAGGTAGGAGAAGAAGTCCAGTTTTCTTCCTTGTGTTCCAGGAAAGGTGGATGATTCTGGTCCTTTTCTATCTAACATCAATTTTTCAGCAAGCTCCAAGAAGTGAAGGAAGTTATACTTGAATGAGTGCAGTGATCACAAGAAAATGAGTGCAATTCTGTTCATGAATGGTGATTTAACTGTAGTCTTAGTAATAGCCTTGAAGTTTTCCTTTGGAATATATCCTAAAGGGTTAAAAAATAAATTAATGGTACATGTTGGAAAAGATCTTCAGACATTTCAGCATAGAAGTACGAAGCTTATGTCTGGGAGGGATTTCAGAGGTCATCCAGTTCTAACTCTAGTGTCTGTCCCAAGGCAGGAGCAGCTCTACCTAAAATGTGCTTTGGTTGTCAGGTGGTTTTTTAGCCTTGGAAATTTTCCATTATTTTCACAACTTTCCAATAGTTCTCCCTTCCACCCCCCACCCTTGAAGATCTTAATGTATTTAGTGTTCTGATTTCTCTTTAGCAGTTAGAAATGTCTCAGAAAGTGGTTATTAATAAATCATTAAAGGTTTGCATCTCATTTCATTTCCTTGCTGCTCTACTACTCTGTATTTCCAACCATAGTACAAAGTCATTTTGAAAACAGAAGGAAGAATCTTTCACAGCTGAGTCAAATCTCAAAGATGGGGATAAACCCAGAGCTTTTTTTTCCCTTTACCTGGAATGCTCTTTGTTATTCAAGCTATTTGCTTAGATTAAAGATTTCTTAGCCTGATCTTGTTTTATCTGGCATTGCTGGAGAAGAAATAACCTTGCATGCAAGGCTTTACATAGCTTTACAAGCTGCATATCTTGAACATGGAGTCACTTCACCAATAGGGCTTTCCTGGGAATAGGGAATAGCAAGGTTGAATATAAGGCTTGATAACTACAGATATTTTCAGTAGCACCAAAGGAGGTATGGGAAGTGATGAAAAAACTTATGAAAGGTAAACGGACTATAATTCATACTAAATATCTCCCCTTGTGCAGAAGCTCTTTTTAAATTACTCAGATAAATGAGCTCATTTATGGAATATTTTGTACTGCATGAACTTATATGGGCACCTGTCATGTATATATATTTTTAATACTGAACTCATATAGATGGCTTAAAGTCCCCCTTGCCCTTTAGTAAATTTAAATCTCCCACAAAGCTGCTGTACAGTAGTCATAAAGAAACATTTATGGTTCAACATAATTTCCCTTCATTTCTTTTTCTCTTTCTTTAAAAAAAAAAAGGCAGTTTAAAAGTAATAAAGCACTTCCTTCTGTAAATCTTTGATCTTTTTTCTTCCTAAGGGAAGATTAATTTGTAAATATGCTAATGGATTTGTATAATATGAAACCTTCATAAGAAAAACTACATTAGTTCATATGAATGAACACATCTATCTTATTCAATTTATAAACTAATGGCTGAGAGCATCAACAATGCATTCTGCTCAGTCTCATGTCCAAAATCACTGCCTGTGATTCAAAGACAACACAGAATTCTGTGAAAAAATATAAGTTTGACCAATTTTATTTTTCCCTATTTTTTTTTTTTTAATTTGTTTGCAATAGTGAGATTTGCTGCTGCTCCAGCCGGGTGAGTACCCTGCTCTGAGGAAATCCCATATGAGGGGAGTTGCATTATGTGCATGTAATGCATGCAGCTGCATGCCTTCCTGATGAATCCTGGTGGTTTCCAGCAGGGTGCTGAGCCTGTAGGAACAGTGATCCCCCAGACAGGCACCCTCAGAAGCTGAATGACAGCAAAGTGTCATAGCTGAGAAACTGACCCTCACCAGCTCCTCACTGGGGTAGTGATCCTGCCACTTTCCTTCCAGCTGGAAGACTTGGAGGACTTTGGCTCCATCACTGCAGGAGTTGGATTCAGTGATCTTTGTGGATCCCTTGCAGCTCAGGATATTCTGTGCTGTGGTGTCTCTCCACTTGCCCAGGCACTGTGGCTGCACTGGGCCCAAAGTGCTCTCTCTGCCCCATGGCAGGAGGAGATGGGACATGAGTATGGGACTTCCCCACAAGGACTTCATGGGGGGATTCAACCCAATGCAAGTGCAGCTAAAAGTGGGTCACCGGAAAGTTTTCACACTCTGTTTGTGTCCTGGATGCCTCTAGGCAATGCAGAGCTCCTTCCTCATACCCCTTTCCCCCCTACCAAGCCTACGTTTCGCCTCTTCCCGTGTTTTTGCCTTTATTTGGTTTATTTTGGTGCTTAGCTCAGCAGCCACAGAGGGTTGAGGTTTGCTCTAGCCCTGCCTGCCAGTGAAGCTGTGGCACCTCAGTGTGACAATGGGACTGGCAGTGGAGAACACACAGAGAGGCTGGGGCAGAACCTCCTTGCATCCATCACTTTCTTTCTGCTAAGGTCTCTTTACAATTTAATTTTCTCCATGATCTTTTTCTCCTGGTGTTCCTTTGCCTCTTCAATTTTCTGAACTAAACAATCCTAATAGAAACTTGACATTATTAAGTGAATGTAAAAATCAGAGTCTGTGTGCTGATTCAGAGGGGCTGTGCTGTGTGACAGCGTGGTCATGCCGTGGCACCCCAGCCCACAGAGAAATGCTGCTCTTTTGGCCATGGCCTCATCTCTCTGCCTCTCCACAAGGAAGAAATCCATGTACTTGGGTTTCATTCCCTTCAATATCTGGCATATTTTAAAATGAAAAGTGTGGGGAGGGGGGATTTAAATTGATTTTGAATTTACCCCTAATTTTGATCCGATTTTGTTTGCAGAGCGGAGCTCAGCGCCGGAGGAGTCTAAGTGCTGCCCTTGTACCTCTAAGCACCTCTAAGCTTTATACGGCGATTTTTCAGGCCTGGTTTATTAAGGTAAGCACAGATACGTCGAACTTCAAGCCAGCATAGCCAATGAAGGATTGTTTGATGTGCTCGGGGTACTCGGCGCTGCCGTCGTTAGCAGCTCCTTTTCCCAAGGGCTGACAGATTTGTGTCCGGCTCCAGCTCGTGGCTTTCATCCTGCTGCCATAAACAAAAGGTGTGCATTTCTCCAGGCGTGGAGCTTACCCAGACTCCTTCCCTCGTTTGATGCTATCGTGCTCGGGATAAGAATAGAATTGTAATGCACACCTTGAGGCTGGAGAAAAAGGAGCACAAGGAGGCAACCCACGGCTGATTCCTAATAGGGGTGGGTGGGAAGGAAGTGTCAAATGCTTCTCGGAATAGATGAATATTATAAAGGGGTCTGGAAAGATCAGAAATAAGAGAGATTCAGATCTTTTTTTTTTTTTTCCCCCTCTTTCTTTTCTGTCCAGGAAATTCTTTCCAGCGCTTCTCAATAAGAGTGGGAATGGAGGGTGAGCAGAGGGAAACTGGTGGGAGAGACTTTGCTGCTGTAATGAACAGAGCTGAGCCTGCAGTGCCAGAGAGTCTGTTCTCTTAAAAAAAAAAAAAAAAAAAAGCTGGCGGTGGAGGAAGGTTTAGGCCTTTCTCTAGCAAAGTTTTCTCCTCAACAGTCAAAAATAATAGAAAGTAGACATGGAAGAGATCTGTTAATTGATCTTGTCCATATCTTGCCCAACACAGGGTTATTCCCTGCAGCATATTTACTAGTGCTGAGTTCAGCTTTGTTTTTAAAACCTCCAGTGACAATCTCCCGAGGGAAGTGGTGAAAGCCTGACTCTACAGCCTGCTACATCTCCTTGTCGATCTGCTTTGCAGAGGGAGACTCTCACAAACCAGGAAATATTTTCTGACGTTCAGCCTACACCCCTCACTTTTTTTTTTTTTTCATTTCTGTCTTATTAATTCTATTTATACTCCTCTGTATCATGCAAAATAATGTCCTTCCAGGAGCACATCACAAGTTCTAACACCAAAAGGTTGTGTTCTTGAGAAAGAAGAGCTTTGCCTCATGTTGATTCTTTCTCAACCAAAGTAAATGCATAATTTAATTCCCTGATCCATTGCTGGCTGATAGGTGGCTGTTACACAACTGCAGGTAGAATTTTAGGTAAGCCTCTAAACTCAAGATATTCTGCATGAAAAAGCCCAATAAATCCATAGGATGAATCCTCAGCACTTTTTAAAATTTATTTTCTAGTATCTATGTTTTTTTGTTTCTTCACTTCATCAATAGCAGACTTTCTGCAAAGCATTCTCATTGCCTTTCCCCCGCTACTAATCTTAGCACTAGATCACGATTTGGTCAAGGTCCTATTTAAATAGTTTTGGGGTTGCCAACATGGTGTGTTCTGATATTCAGATCTCATAATCCAATTTTGAAATTAAAGAGCTCGGGGCAAAAACACTCGCACAACTGAAATGCATGTTTTTGAGCACTGTGCCAGTGTTTTCTTAAGAAGAATATACCAAACCTCCTCTTTCTCTTCCCAATTAATACAACAAATGTCACGCACAAAATCTCCCTTTTTAACTCGTGCCCCGTGTGAGCACAAGAGATAGAGTAAATGTAAGCTGGGCTATGATTTCAGGGAAGGTATCTGAATTCCAGCTGAATGCAGAAAATATGCAGAAGAGCAACTGATTTATAGTGACTCATTTGCTGTCTTAACAGAACGATGTTCTCTGTATTGCCGACAATAAAAGCAACAGCAAGGAAAAAATAAGTCAGCGTGTTTCCCCCCCCATACCAAGGCTTTTTCTCCCCTCTACCCAAGTCATTATTTCAAGTTTCTCAGTATTAAATCTAGAGGTTCATCAACTCACATCTTTACAGCTCTGTCTTTCTGTATACAGGACCCTGTCTGCCTGTTTCCTCTATTGCACTATTTTGTTTGTACTACTGTAATCATTTTGCTGGCCCAGATCTGTGTGGGTGTGCTGGCAGCTTTACAACAAAGTTACATGGGAACTGAGTTAAGGTTGAATATTTATTAGAAGAAGCCATCTGGCGTCAGGCTGTCTGTACAGGGGGGCTTATTTCTTTAGTAGTCTCTCCTTTTTCTTTCTAGCTCTTCCTCCCTCTCTCCCCGTTTCTCATTTACGTGCCGCGTACATGTGAAAAGTGGAACACACATCTTGACATATTGATTTGATTCTTGATATTTATAGCAATTAACCCCTCTCATGTGATTATCCCTGTCGCCTCACCCCATACCTCTCTCTCTCTCTCCCCCTCTCCCCCTCTTTCTTTTCCTGTGGTGGTGTGGGGGATGCTGGGGGTCTGTTCCCATGGTGGCAGCCCCCCGGATGCTGCAGGGCTCCCACTGCAGCCCCTTCCTCTCTTGTGCTGCTTCCCACAGGCTCCAGGCAGATCCAGTTCTGCTTCAACATCTCTCTCCCTCCTGCTCCTTCCGCACTTTCCCTCCTCCAGCTCGTGAGCTCATAAAGAGAGAGCGCAGCGCTCCAAAAAACTCCCGACTCACCATGTTAAACAAACTAGCCAGCAGAAGGGTGTCCGTGCTATTTCACCATTTGTGTGACATCGCCAGGCTTCAAAGTGCAGCCCTAAATTGCCAAAAGATGTTTACTTTACTTGCTTAAGAGCTCCTCGTAATTCAATTGTTCTCTCTCCCGCTGTAGAAACACACATGCATCCTGAGCTGTGCTCTTGTGAGCTCCCACTAGTTATTTACCCACGGGCTTTTCCTCCGTGGTTTTTTACACCGCTTGACTTTTTTCATTTTTTTTTTTTTTTTCAGGGACTTCTGCCTCAAGGTAATTTGTTTTTTCTGGGGTGCTCAACTGCAAGGACCTTGAAACATGCAGCTGTCTGGCTGCCTTTTTTTTTCCCCTCAGTGACGGACATTTATTGTTTTTTCCAAAATAATTTTTTTTCCTTTTTTCCTTTTTTGTTTTGTTTTGTTTTGTTTTGTTTTTGTTTTGTTTTGTTTTGTTTTGTTTTTAAATATGCACAAAGTTGGACATCCAAAACTGTTGGTCACCTTGGGAAACCTTGACCTATTTTTCCTAGCAGGCCAGGGAAGCTGATGCAGTCAAGCTGGCAGCCCTTTCCCACCATTCCTGACTTTTGTAAGTTAATATTCCGACCTCGCAGCCTTGCATAACCTCCTTGCTCGTCGGTGTGGTGGTTTTGGTGGCGATGCCAGGTGGGAGAAGAGGAGCACTGGGCAGCAGAGATTCTTTCCACTGACAGAAACAGTGAGTCACTACTGTCCTGTGATTATTCCCTGGCCTTTTCTTGGCCAAAAGTTGCCTGTGGGGATGAAAGGAAAGTCCTTTCCCCGTGACCTGTCCCGGGGGTTAGCAGCCTCCCAAGCCCTGGCAAAGCACAACACGTGGGATGGTTTTGAGCAGTGCAAAGGAAGGAATGAGGGCTAGGAGCCACGGTGGCTCCAAGGACACAAACTGGGAGATGTGGTGGTTCCCAGCTCCAGCCTCCCACTGCCTTTCTGCTGGCTGGGTGATTGGCAGCCTGTTGTCTTCTCCCCCAGGTGGTGTCTCTGGGCTTGTTGGTGTCTTTCTGTATGTTTAATCTGGGAAAGAAAAATATAAGGATTTTTCCATGTGCGATAGAATGGATGAGCAGCAGCCCTGATTGAGGGAAAGTGGTGGGAAGTGAAGCAAGGAGAAGGTTGTGAGGGATGGGTGATGAAGGAGGAAGGAGAGAGGAGCTGCTGAACTCACCTTCCTTCCTCTTTTCTGAGTTTAAATGAAGGAGGCTGCTCATCTTCACTCGCCAGTGGTTACTCTTTCATCTGTAATATGAAAGGGGGCCAAGACAAATACTCTGATGAGTACCAGTGGTCTTAGCTCCTGTTTCTCCACCAAAATGGGAGGGAGTGAATCATGTAGGCTCTGTTTTCCATGTCCTATGTACAATGACATGAGCCAACCCTGGATCTGAAGCCCACCAAAGTTCCATTGTCCAGCAGACTGGAAGAGTTGTGCTTAAATCAGTGGGCAAGAGACATTGACTTTGTTACTGCTGTTAATTCATTTGTCCTTTGGCAAATGAAGTCACCTTAAGCCATCCTGTCTCATTTGTAAAATGTCTTCTACAAGGCTGCTGTTGGTAGTAGAATTCTGTGAGATGCTTAGAATAAAAGTTGTGTCAAGGTGTGTAGCCCAGTTTCCTTTGTCAGGCCTACGAGTTTGGCAGTGGTGCTTTCTCACTGATATAAACCCTATTTTATGTACCAAAGGACAGGCAGAACTGCTCATTTCTGGTGTGAACAAAATATATAAAAAGAGGGTTGAGTTCAGGTTTGCTTTAAAGCTTATTGTACTTATCAACTTCCCATGCTCTCTGGACATGCAGCCTGAGTATTAATCTCTGGTGAAATATGTCAGTGCTTGCCCTGGGCTGGTGTTACACAGACCAGACCAGATAATGCCTGAGCAAGGACAGTGATGAGGCAGCAGCTTCTGACAGGGATGAGAAAGCAGCCCTGAGACAGGATGAGTGCTCAGGATGGAGCAGGACATGGGAGAACCTCGGTGTGCCAGACTGAGTACTTTCAGCAGTTGAGTACTGTCACCAATTAAAATAACCATAAAAAGCCAGACATTCCTCACTGGAATAACTCATAACAGATCCCCAGCACTGTGTTACCTTTCAGCAGAGCTCTGAGGGAGCCCTGGCCTTTGCATTGTGTAGATCTGATCAGGAGAAGGGACAGAGAAAAGCTTTTTCCCATCCCAGACCACACCATCTCATTAGTATCACTCTGTGATGGCCCTTCTCAGGCCCTTTTCCCATTTCTAAAACCAACACAGCTTTTCAGCAATCCCATTTTTAGTGTCCCCTTCCTTTCTAGGACAGACACTCACAGAGAATAACCTTTTTGGCTGACCTGAGGGTAACACACAAAGCTGGTGACTGGCAACATCAGCTCTCCTGTCCTATAAAAACACCAAATTTGGCCCACTGTGCTCCAGGCACAGATTGGGAACTCCCATAGAATAGAGGCAAGGAGAGATAGAAATGCAGCCCAAGAAAGCAGGACCACTGAACCCCCTTAACCCTTTGTTTAAAAGAAATTACACCCAGAAATCCCCAGAGAAGTTAATCTAATGTGTACGCACAAAGTCGGGGAGTGTGTGTCTTAATGTGTGCCTTCAAGCTGACAAGCAGCTTGATTTCCAGTACCAGCAATGAGTAAATACTTTAGATTTGTCTGTTCCCACTTTTCCAGGTAGTTCATTAAAAAGTTTCCATTGAGCCTTTTTTCTGTTTGATCAAATTTGCCTGTAGCTAAACTTACTACTTTTGTTTTTAAACACACGAGTACAAAGGTGCTGGCATGCATTTGAATGAAAAATACAAGCTGAATAATAGTGATAATAATAATAGCAGAAAAGTAAAATACAGTCTTCAAAACATGAATGCAAGCACTGTGATTTGTCTTGGAAGAGCTGAGGGTCTGAACTGTAGTAGGACCATGTGGCCCCTGTGGTGGAGCAAACCCTCCCAGCCCAAGGGTTGTTCAGGGAGGGAGCCAAGTGACACAGTTAAATAACAACTGTGCTAAAATCCTCATTGCTTTAGTGCTTTGCAGAAAGGGATGAGGTTGTGACAAGAATGCATGTATTTTGAATTTTTGTGTATGAAGTGTTTTGATACCAAACCCAGTCAATGCAGTATCCACATTCTGTTCTAATGGCTGTTTTTTTACAGCAGTGAAACATCCTTGGGATCCTAAAACTTTTTTTTTTTCAGATGTCAGTGTGCCCAAACGGGCCAGCTACAGATAAGACCCTTTTATTAGAGGGATTTTTGCTGCCTCCCTCATCCCTCAGAGCACCCTGGCTGTTCCCATGGGGCTGCACCAGCCCCAGATATTCCACTTATGAAACAGAACATGGTTTAAAACCCAAACTCTTCTCTCTACTGCTCGTTCAGTCCAACAAAATGTGTTTTATTGTTGTTTCTTGACTTTTTCTTTGCAGACACAATTCCTCTGGGCTATTGTTATTTCAACAAAAGAGGGGGAGGATAGGCTTAGCAAAGTCACTCTGTGGCTTTCTGGTGAGGAATTAAGAAATACTCTAACAGTTTAATAATGATAATCTCCAAATAGTTCATAACAGCATTAAGGGTAATTAATGACATTTGAACAGTAAGAGTACTTAATCCCTGGGGAAATGTGATAGCCACACAATTTTATTTACATCTGAAGTTGTTTCAAAGGTAAAGGGAAAAGAGCAATCTGTTTTTAAAATGGTTTCGTACTTGCACTCTTTCAGATTTTGTCTTCATTTGTTATAAGCAAATAAAAATAATAGCTTTTTTCCCCAATAATAAAAACTGCATTACATGTTAGATCCAGCATTAGGTTAAAAATAAAGAGGAACTCTTATATGCTTCCTGTGGGATTAAGATTTTCTGAAAATTATAAATCACCAGTGATACTGTGGTTTACAAAGAAGGATAAGTTCTTCTAAAAGACCCACATATTTACATTTTAAAAACATTTTTCATAGCCTTTAAAGCCATTAAAAGAACTTAAATAATTTTGAGGATAAATGCTGTGTGCTTTACCTTTTATGTTTTAGCAGCACTTCTTATTTTCTCTCCACGCAGCTGACCTCCCTAAACCTTTGAAAAATGCTGTTACATCCTTTTACGTTTTCACAACTTTACAATGAGGGGAAAAATAACTCCTGTGATAGTTTTCGAGATAATACTCGAAGCAGCCCTGATTCAGATGTTTAGCTTTCGAAAGTCAACAGAAGGAAAAGGGCTTCGTTGACCTTGGGTTTTGAGAATAAATAGGATAACACCTGATTCGAGACAGGAAGCTTTAGTTGGGGTAAATATGCAGAGCAAAGCAGAGGGTGTCAATCCAGTTTAGCATTTGAATGCAGCCTCTGCTCCTTTGGTTATGCTCTGGAGCTTGTTTCTACTTTTGGCTCTTAAATTCCACAGAACTTCTGTAAAATCAGCAGGGACAGTGCTAATAAATTTATAATGTTGTTTTGTATTTCTGAACATAGTACCTCAGTAATTAGGTGAAATATTTATGATGAATATAAAACAATGCAAATTCATTTGTTTGCCTGAAAGCCAGCTTGTTATTTATTTAGATTTATCTTTGAATGATTCTTAAATTGAATCACAGTATGAATGAGGGTGATATTTAAAGCAGAGAAAAATTGCTATAGTGTATTGATGCATTACACTGTATTAGCTAGTGTTAAAGTTATGCAGAAGATGATTAAAAAAAACCAGAAAGCAAAAAAAAAACCCAACCCACTTTGATCTGAGAATATTTCCTTTTTTGTCTTATTTTTGGTCGGAATTCCACAAGCTGACTCAATTCCCCATTGCCGAAATCTTTAATAAATCTTCTGTTTCATTATAGCAGCCATACATATGGGAACTGGATCCTGAATTACAGGACAGGTAGGAATAGGTTCAGGGTAATGTAATCTAATTTTCACCTCAGCTGGCTGTGTTTTCCTTCATGGGCTACTACTTCCAGTAGTTTTTGTCATTTACTATTTTCAGTCCTCTAACTAATTCCAATCCAATGGATGTAGTTGACCTATGAGAGGAAATGTCTGTGCAAAGTGTCCCTGTGTTGATGATTATGAACTAAATTGTTTACTTCGTTTGGATTTTTTTTTCCTTCCCTAAGTGAAAAATATCTTCCAAAAATAACTTCCTTTGCAAACATAATACTGTTGCTCTCCTCAGCTTTCTGCTTGACAGTCATCATTTTCATATCATGACTAAAGAAGTTTATCTTAAGGCAAAAAATGAAAAAGGAAAATATATATATTCAGTTTGAAAAGAGTGATATTGAATATTTTGAAGCCCTTATGTGAGAAAGTGCATCCACTAATAGGAGCAGCTATAGATTTTTATGATATTTTGTCTAATTTTGGGAGTGCTAATGTGCTGAAAATTTGTAGAGGCTCACAGGTGGGCAGACTTCACTAAAAAGCACTTTAGCAGTGTGTGATGTGAACATATCTTCTGCTTCTTGCTTGATCCTGGTTTTGGCAAGACAACCCTGAGCAATCAAAGGTGACCAACTCTTACACGAATTGACCAAGTACACTTTCCATAAGGTTCTGTCTCCCTGGCAGATCTACAGCCAATGCCTGGAAGTTTGGGGAACATATGGCCATTACTTGGGAGCTTTATTCTTTGATTTTATCACCATTTTACGTTTATTTTATGAGCGTATAAATAGATTTTAAAATAGCTCTGCCTCATTACACGACGACATCTAGGCTGTGATGTTCAGACCGAGAGCAGGGCTCCTGGACAAAAGCAGGGAATGAAGTTTCTACCTTATGGTGTCTTATGTTGCCACCAAATGTGCTGCCACCAGAGCACATGGACTGTGATATGTGAGCAGGTGGGGACACAGGAATGAGCTCTCTGTGCCAGGGCTGATCTGTGACATGTTCAGCCCAAGGTGGAGGGAGGCACCTGCGAGGATTTGCAGGTTGCAATTTCTGGTTTTTGTTGGCTTCCCAATATCTTAAGAGAGAGATAAAAGTAGGGCTGGAGAGCATGTGGGCCCTCTCCATAGGGAAGTGGGAAATCTGATTACCTGGGATGTGGAGAAGGCCAAGCTACTCCAGCATATTTTTTGACTGAGTTTTCACTGGGAAGTGCTCCAGTCACACCACCCAGGGTGCAGAAGGCAAAGGCAGGGACTGGGAGAATGGAGAACCACCCGTAGAAGATCAGGTGTGAGATCATCTGAAGAAAAAGAAGGTGTACAAGTCATGGAACCTGAGGAGACACATTTATGTGTGATCTGAGGGAACTGATGGCTGGAGTTGTTGGGACCTTGTCCATCATGTTTGATAAACCACGGCAGTCCAGCAAAAATCCCACTGACTGCAAAGGTGAAACAGAACCTCTGTTTTTAAAAAGGGGGGAAAAGGAAGGTGCTCACCTGGGCCCAGCAAGATGATGGAGGGGATCCTCCTGAAAACTGTGCTAATGCACATGGAAAATAGGGAGGTGATTTGTGACAGCCAACAGGGATTCACTTACAGGCAAATAGTGCCTGATGTGATAGGAATAGATTGTTGTGGATAAGGAAAGAGTGACTGACATCATCTACCTAGAATTGTGCAAAGGACTTGACACTGTCCTGCAGGACATCCTTGTCTCTAAACTGGAAAGATTTAAAGGACTACATTTTCAATAAATCACCCATGCCTGCTGCTCACTTTCTGGGCTCTTAAAAATTATCTGAAACATGCTGAAAACATAGAGGAGTGCTCAGTAAATTTAGTTGGCTTGAAATGTGCTACTGCGTGTTACTATGAGAATGCTGTTCGGAGTCTCTTGCTGCCACATGCGTCTTTTTGGAAAACAATTTCCTTTTTGGAAATGCAAATCAGGCGCTGTGGTTTGATGCCATAGTAGGACTGGGAAGTTTGAGTCTGATACAGAAATATTAGTCACAGAAGACGTAATTTAGTGCTGTGCTATAACATTTGTTACTGAAGAAATTTCATTTGTGATTCTGCCTTAGAAAATTAAAGTCCACACATGATGTGGGGTCCTTGTCCCTTTTCCTGTTCCTATGCTAAAAGGTCTTGTTAAAATTTCCTTCTTTACAGGCATTCCCAGGAAAAAGATGAAGTTGCCAGCTTCAGTAAGTACAGCAATGCTCCTCCTCTTCAAACCTCAGTGGCATGAAATTTTCAGTTTTTTCATTTTTAAGATATAAAAAATTATTTCTCCTGGTGAGTTGCCCATATGGAGAAATTTAAAGAAATATATGAGGCATATTCATAGCAAAGAACAAGCAAACATTCCCACTCTCTCAATTACTTTTGATTAAAAAAAAAAATAAGGTATTTTTGAGCAAATCTCATAATTTTAGGGCTGTCTCCAGACTGCAGAGCCCTGAGCTGGCAATGGCACAGAGGTGGGGGGGGTGTTCTGTGGAATGATATGGGAGATGAAGTCCTGTGATCGTTTCCATCCAGCTCCAGAAAGGAGGCTAAAAAAACCCTCTATGAAGGAATATTTTGGTTAATGTTATATTTCCTGATATTCCCGGATCACATGTGCCGCAGAGTCACAAGACTGTTCAAAAATCTAAAAATAGAGCTCAAAATACTCAAAATAGGACTTCAAGTGGTATAAATAACAATTTAAACCAGGGTGCAGAAATAGCTCATGCTCAGCTCCTTGTCTCGGTGGCGGGGCAGAGGTGGCAGCAGGGCTCCAGCCCAAACTGTCACTCCTCAGGCTGTGCTGCTCCTCTGGGCTCCCCATCCCACTCCAGACCCCAAACTCACCATGACACCCATGGCTGTGGTTGGAATTCACAGAATCATAGCTTGGTTTGGGTTGGAAGGGACCTTAAATATTGTCATTGTAACCTGCTCTGTCATGCCCTGCCATGGGCAGGGACACCTGCCCCTATCCCAGGTTGCTCCAAGCCCATCCAACCTGGCCTTGGACACTTCCAGGGATCCCGGGGCAGCCACAGCTTCTCTGAGCATCCTGTGCCAGGGCCTCACCACCCTCACAGTAAATTTTCTTTCCCTAATATCCAGTCTAAACCCATTCTCCTTCAGTTTGGAGCCATTCACCCTTGTCCTGTCACTCCAGGGTCTTGTAAATAATCCCTCTTCATCTTTTCTGTAGGTTCCCTTCCGGTTCTGGAAGGCTGGAATTAGGTCACACTGAAGATTCTCTTCTCCAGGGTGAACATTCCCAATACTTTCAACTTTTTTCACAGGAATCCATCCCTGCCTCTTATTTTCTCCTCTAGACTCACTTCAACAGCTCCATGTCCTTCCTGTGCTGGCGACACCAGAGCTGAAGGCAGCACTGCCTGGACTCACCAGGGTGGAGAAGAAGGGCAGGATGACCTCCCTTAACTGTTTGGTCAATATAAATAGTAATATTTTACTGAGCAGACATACTAAGTTTTTGGCCTTGGTTTGCTGATGTCATTTTAGAAAAGTAGCTGGAAGTGACCCATGAGAAGTTAAAAGTTCATTTATTCTTAGAAAAAAATTAAAAAAAGGAAAATTGACAATATTTTTTTTATTATAATGCCTTAAAATGCCGGATGGGCTTTGCTATTAAACCCTCAGTATGTTTTTAGTAAGGGGACTACTTGTTCTCTTTTCACCCCCACAAGAAACCCACCCCAAACCCACATTTATGTTGTTAATAGCATAACTGCTTCAGCCCCAAGATGTGATTCTCTGCTGTGGTTGACAGTGCTGGGGAAATAGCTGGCTAAGTGATTCTTGGATTTTAAACCACAAAATGCTGATCATGGGTCCAACATTCACTTTTCAGCTTTGGGAGGAACAGGATTTTGACCTCAGAAAAGGCACAGTGCCTCTACTCATTTACATCCTTGTGGATATCTTTTTCTTTCAAGGAAGGTCCATAGGAATAGGCAATAAGATGTAAAGAAAATAGAACTCACAGACTATGGGCTAGTAGTTAAGTCGTGGTAATAAAGAAAAATGACAAAGAAGTAAAAATGAGAACTCAGAACCCAAATTTTACACAGAAATTGAACTGCAGATATTTTCACTGCTCTAATTGGCTTTCTGAAAGCCACTTGTGCTAAGAGTTTTATGTCCATACATTTAAGTGCAGATCAGATACTATACCAGTGGCAAAAATTTGCTTTAATTACAAGACGAAAATAATTTTTAGTGGAAATTGAAGTCGTTTAGGTCTCAATCCTGCAAAGAGTTTCATGTGTGTGTTTAATTAGAGTTAATGTCTCTAAGTAGTCCCATGATGAATCCTATTGATGAAAATGGTGCTGCTCAGTTTGGGTACAGCTAAACATAAAAATATGTCTTTGTAGGGTTAAAGGCTTGGTTTGCAATTGCACAGATTGATTTTTTCACTCGAGCTCCTAAAAGCAAAAGCTTGAATTCTGTGTTCCAAATACATTTTGATTTCAGTGTTTTATTGCCCTGGTCACTAAGGGAAAGGCTGGACACAGTAATCTGTTGATTCAGGTACTAAGCTACACACAGTCCTTGCTCTTGTCCCTAAGAAAAGGTTTTAAATCCTTATCATTCCTTATTCCCCTGGTCCAATTCCCACCCTCTCTTAGCCTGCCATTCCCACCAACAAAAGTATTTCCACCATCCCTCAGAGTAAAGCAAAGCAAGAGCAAATTATTCAGAGTAGCCACCTGCTTCTGTAGTTTAGATCATGTAATCAAAGAACAAGAGCACTACAATGATGGAACATTCATTTCAGATAGCAAATAATTTATGAAATATTGAGAGGAATAGTGTCCTCAGTGTTTTGGGAAACAGTGATCCCTGCTTATCAGTTGGTTACCATGAAAAGGTCAAATATTCTGAATTTTTATCACACACTGCATTTGTTGTAACTCAATACTTCTCCCAAATTAAAAAACAAATGAGGCCAGAAGATGTTTGTCCCATTAGCAATGTGTAAGTGAAAGTCTGCAAATAATTAGATATCTAGGATACAGTAAACTGGTAAACATTTTAAATTATTAAAGATATTAATAAGGAGCACTGAGGAGTTATTTTTCCAACTAAGAAATGATTTTATGATGAAAGGGAGAAAAATTATTCTGTGTCAGTGAAAACTTTGTACATGTTGATGCTGAAAAGCCCATGAAATTAAGTAAATTTTCAACTGATAAAACTTTATTGTTCTGGAAGAGCACATATATATATATTTGAGAGATATCTGTACACACTTATTCTCATCATCTCTCTCAACATTTTGAATTTCTATTACAATTTCCTTTAAAATTCAGACTATCAAAGTGACTCCTTTCACTAGGAAAATGCGGATGGAAAACACAAGGTTGAGAAGCTTTGGGTGGCGATATGTGTCTATGGGTATTTCATCATAAGTTGTGTCAGACTAAAAATAGAGTTTTTCCCTGCCTGGTGTTCCATTTGCCTTTGTTCTGAATATAAGGGGAGATATTAACTTCCTTACATTCAAAAAAAAGAGCATGATATTCTTGTTTTGCTACCTGATGGAGGCTGGAAAAACTTTATTTTATTTATTTTCCTCTTGGCATCTTCCCAGTGCTATTTTACCTATTATTTTGCTAATATTTTGCTATTTTACCTATTGTTTTGCTAATAACCTAATATTTTGCTATTTTTAATGTTGATTATTTTTAACTACTTGCTTCTCTCTCCTTTCCCTCAACCACATCAACCAAATCTACAGGAGTTCTTCAGGAAAAACCCTTTCACATATGAGCACCATTGTTTCTCTGAGACCCTCGTGATGGACCTGCCCCAAATTTCCTCAGTGGTGAGGAAAATGATTTTCCTTACAAAACTGCAGTCCTGCCACTGCACTTATTGCCAAAATCTGAAGGCTTCCTTGCTCTTTCATGGGATTTTACTGTCCCAATGCAGCCTGTGATTGTGCTGGAGAAGAAATGTGGATGTGCTGCAGAAACTATTGCAGCTGAAAGGAGAAGCGGGTGAAGAAATGGGTGGTGTCTTCATCAATAGAAAGCAAAACATAACTGGAATTAAATGCACATCTACCAGTGATGGTAGAGGCAATGTAAAATTATGAATATTGACAAGAGAGATCATGTCCTGCCTTGGCTGGCAGGTGAAGTCACAGAGACAAGAGTTGTACCATCAGCTTTGGTTAAGATAATTCAATGAACCTGGTGAAGAGGTGAAATTTACTTCAGTGCTGAAGACAAATAATCTTTCTTACCATCTCTGGTTACTGGTATGTTGGAAAGGAACTTTTTAGGTAACTTCATCTGAAGTGTGATGTCGTCTGTTATATTTTTTAAAATTTACTTTGTAGTTAGAATAATGTAGTATATTGTAAGCATGAAGCATGTTAGGGCTGCACTTCACTCTCTGTTGGCTTATTTTAAACACTGAGTTAAGTTGAAGAGATCTGTGCTTTTCTTCTAAGTCTGCAACCAAGATTTTAAACTGAAATCAAGGTTTCAAACCAAACTTTTTAGTCTTTGTTCTTGCATTTCAGGTAATAACCAGTGTTTTATGGGCAGTATAGAATAAGTTGCCTGAAAATTGTTTGCCTTTGTTGCCAGTTTTCCATGGTTTCTACAACAATGAAAAAAAAAATCATAGAATATGATTTTTTTTAGTTTTTAATTCCTCAAAGTGGTGAAAATAGTACCCTTTCCATCTAATTTAGAAGGGCATTGAAAAGACAAATATGTTGAGTCTTGTTGGATATTAAGATCCTTCCTTGTGCAAATAACCAGTGTGTCTTCAGAGGGAATTTCTGTGAAGGCCTGTGAAAAGGCTTTATCTCTCTTGATTGCTGCTCTTCTATCACATCCTACACATTCTGTCCTACCTTTGCTGGCCACAAGGTACTTGAAATGTCTTTTTAAAATCATTGCCTGACCAGTCTTCATTTGCTTGTATTTTTATGCAAGAAGACTCTCCACCAAGGGCTGAATTTGGTGCTTGGCAAGGTGAAGGATTTGAAGATCCCCTGGTGAGGTGATTTCCTTGTGAGCAGAGTGAAAATCAGGAATAATTCTGCAAGAAATTTGAGCTGATTTAAAGGAGAATTTGGGGAGATGAGAAGTGACCATCTCTGGGCTGTGGAGAAAAGGACAGAAGGGCAATGAGATGCTTTGAGCAGGAGGGATAAAACGTGAATTAACAGGGTCAGAACCATTATTTGTCACAAGAATATGTGTTCAGCCAAACATATCAAAAGTTGTGTCTTCTCCAGCACAATGTGTGCCCCTTTCTTCCCTCACCTGATGTTTAGCAGGAAATCAGGAATAATTCTGCAAGAAATTTGGGCTGATTTAAGGGAAAATTTTGGGAGATGGGAAGTGACCACCTCTGGGCTACAGAGGGATAGAAGGTCAATGAGATCCTTTGAGCAGGAGGGATAAAACATGAAATAACAGGGTCAGAACCATTATATCTCACAAGGCTTTGAGTTTAGCCAAGCATATCAAAGGCTGTGTCTTCTCCAGCACAATGTGTGCCTCCATCCTTCCCTCATTTGGTGTTCAGCCTTTCCCTGTGGTGGTGACTGCCCTGTCCCAGCCTGTCACACACAGTGTGGCACCGAACGGGTGGCTGCTCCTCACCCTGTGACTCCCAGCTCCTCCTGGCTTTATCTCAGCCAGTTCTCTCTGATCTCAATGTCCTCAGCTGTTGTCCTCCACACAGGGCACCCTCGTGTTTGGCAGCCACTGCTGGATCAGGCCCATGGAACTGCTACCATGGTTCATCTCCTCCAGCTTAGCTCCAGATTATCGGTCTGGGGATGGAGTCAAAGGTCTTTGATCCTCATGGAGGAGCAATGCATGTGACACATGCACTGGCAGCTGGAAGGCAGAGGGGACCAGGAGAGGTTTCACCAGGAAAGGAGCTGAGAAGTAGAGAAAGAAATTGTTGCACTGCTGGTTCTGAGAGAAAAAAAAGCTCTCCAAATGACAAAAAAAAAAAAAAAAGAAAGTTCTGCAGTTGATTTATATTTCTATTATAGGCTTATCCTGTTAGCTTGTTCTTAGAGAAGAGCTGTTCCCTGAGGTACAATTTATCCTTTTTAGAAACTCTCCTCCCCCCAAGAAAGTTGCAACAGTGGAAAGAACAAAAGTTGGGACGGTGTTTGAAGGAGGAATCTAAGAAAAGTGATTGAGCAGCTGGATTCAAGGCTGCATGCAAAGGAAAACTCTCCTGGGTGCAGGCACTCAGTGTAAATATTTGAGAAACACTTGTTTCTCAAAGAGAAGAACTTCATGAGAGTTGTAATGGTCATTTTAGAGGTTTCCCCAATGACAGCATTTTGCCCAAATGCTGTTCAGGTGGTGTTTTGAGAACTACAAAAAGAAAATTAGGAATAGTTCTGGCTAGTCAGATCCTTCTAGTTTGCTGATTCTCCATGGAAGTCATGGGGAGCACAGAGGATGTAAATGTAGCAGGGGACTGGATGGGTGCAAGGGATATGAAAGATAAAGCTGAGTGAAGAGCTTGCAGAATACAGGAGACATTTGCATCCATGAAGACACGGCTGCTGAGTCAGGCCCCTGGCTACGTGCACACTCAAGAAATACACATGTGCTGATAGAAAACAGATTTAAAAGGTAATCGTGAAATTGCTTTAGAGCTCTGGATGTGTTTGGAAGTTTGTGACTGGTTGTCAGTGATGTCATAACCATATTTATTATAGCTCATAAATGGATGGGTCTGACTGTTTTCCTTATTTTAATGTATAAATTGCAGTTTATAATGGCAATAAAACACGCCAGGCTGTGCATTTCAGGGTGATTATTGCATTTCTCAGGTGGTTAAAGTTACTCTAACTGCCTTTCAGCTCAGATTTCAATAGTATTTGCCCAGTGTTCAGGCCATTTTTACTTGTATTTTTATGTACAAACCTCAAATTAAAGTGTTTTATTGCTTTTTAATTAAAATGTTGAAGTGTAAAGAAGGAATGGTCACAAGGCAGATAGAGAGGCACAGTAGTAGGTGTTTTGATGTAAGAGGGGAGTGTGTGAGAAGGGAGAGGAGAGGCTGCAGAGCCTGTCACTGTGTTTGGGTATTTCACAGGTACCCACTACTGGTTCCAGTAAACACAAGGCTGAATGGAAACATTTGTGAGCCAAAGGCATCGGGTGTCTGCCTCGTAAAATCCCAAACTGAGAAATGAGGGATTAAATGGCTGTGAACCCTTAATTAAGTGCTCAGCACCAACGTGCCCTCCTGCTGGAGGCTGAGACGTGCTGGTAGCCCCTGCACAGGAGCTTGTGGGGAGCTCAGGCTCATGGTGTTCCTGATTTTCAAGGCAGAGAAAAGTCCTGGACTCTCCCTCTTTGAGACACCACCTCATGCATGGCCAATTCACAGGGCAGATTCCAAAACCAGTGACAATGGTGGGTTTTTGGTGGAATGCAGTTATTCTGGGAGAAGTGAATTCCTGGGTATGCAAGTGAATTAATTCACCAGTTTGGGCCATGTGCAAAAGGGTGAAAGCTCTGCTCTTGAAATCCTTGTGGGTGATGTCATGTCTAAGAGCCTGCAAAGCACCAAAGTCCTCATGTCACGTGTGTGTGTGTGGAGTGGTGGCCTCTGTCTCTGTGTGAAGGAAGGAGAGTCTCAGCAGGACACTGGAACTGCTCCAGTGATGGATCCACCATCATCCCTCTCCTCCACACCCTTATTGACACACCTTGCTTCTCCTCTTACACCTAGTCCTGGACCAGCCCACCAGTGTAAAACTGGCAGTGCCAGGTTGGTGTCAATGATCTAAGAGGTCTTTTCCAGTCCAAGTGATCCTGGGGTGCTGTGGGATGCTGCCAGTGAGGCCCCTTCCACCTTGGGAACTCTCTCAGAGAGTGTTGAAGATGTGGCACAGGAGGACAAGGCATCCACAAGGTTCCTGCTCCTCTGTAACGCACCAAATCTGACAAAAAATTATAGTTATTTCTCAGGTCTGTGGTTATATTTCAGTTTTAGGAGTTTCCTTCTTCAGACACGGTTACTGTAACACTTTGGGTGTGTTGGTTTTTGCAGTCCATGATTGGTGAACGGTTAGATATTTGTATATGGAATTACATAATTATTTAGGCTGGAAAAGATTTCCAAAACCATTGAATCCAGCCTGTGACTAATCCCCACCTTGTCACCCAAACCAGAGCACTGAGTACCATGTCCAGCTGTGCCTTGGACACCTTCAGGGATGGGGACTCCTCTGCCATCTTCCTGGAGAGCCTCTTCCAATAGTTTAATGCCACACACGGTCCAAGCTCTTTAATTGGGATTATCTCTCCTAGTGCATCTTTACAGGAACAAGTGTCAGAGGGTTCTAATTTGTATCATATTGGTACAATTTTAAATAAATTAAAAAACAAAATCATGACTCTTCACGTGGGTAAGGGCATGAGTATTATAAATTTAAATTACGGATTGAGCCTTTCATTAATGAGAAAAAAAAAAATCACTACCCGAACAGACCAAAACCCAACTGGTCTTGTTGCCTAATTTTACACAAAAAATGTACATAAAATAATTTTTTCAAGGCAGGTTTTTTTTCCCTCCATTGTTTCGCCATCTTTATTTCTATTTCTCCTGTGCAAAATATCCCTCTTGCATACCTCCTCTCTCTTCCCATGCAAGAATGGAAGAAATGCTTAATGGGAACCAAAGCACATTAGGAATATTAAGGAAAAATTACAGTATATACACTATGAAATGAAATGCATCTTTTGTGAATAAATCCCCCCAGAAATCTTATATTTCCAGGCATCCACTTACATACCTTCATGTAACAACTTATACATTCGTAAAACATTCATTGAAAGCAGCTCTGCAGTTTTATAGAAAACAACATGCCAGGGATGCAAGAATCTTGCCAGTTCTGTGAAAAATGACACCAATTAAAGCTTAAATTGCTTGTTTTCTCATAAGGTACATATTTTCATAACTTTGAAATCAAATAATTGCTGCTTTTATATTAAATACAATAAAACAAAAAGGATGCTAGTTTAGAGGAACTGCTACAAGCATTTTAATATAATTTTCCCACCATTTAAAGTCACAAAATATGGAAAACAAGTCAAGTATGCAAAGTTCCAAGGAGATAGAGAAACTCCTTCAGATTATTACATCATTTGTCTTTTGTGTCAGGAAATGTGTATGTGATTTCATTGTTTGATTAAATGCCAAAAAAAAAGGCATATTGCACTTATCTAACTGATTACAGATTTTATTCATCTGAAAAAGTATTTGTTCGTACTTTGACATTAGAAGGCAATATTTTTTTTAATGCTCCAAACAAGCATTTTCAAAAAATTATAATCCTAACTTCCCAGGCTTGCTTTTTATTTTGTATTAACAATGCACTGTACTAAAATTTCCCATACTGAAACACAGTCCCTAGTGGTTTTCAAGCTATAAACTGAGTAAACAGTCCCTTTCTTATTGAGTGTCTGTGTGAGTGCATGTTGTTTCTGGAATACATCATATTCATTTGCAGAAACCCTGTGTATGGATCTTTAACACTTTTTTTCCCCCCCTTTTTTTTTTTTCTGAGGTACCTAAAATAATAGCTTTTTAAGACAGTAATATAGCCATGTAACTTGTGGGGAAAAGCACACTGTGGCTCACAATCTGAATTAAACATGTATCATTGGGGGTAAGTTTCATTTAAAATACCTATTTCTGCTAATTATTCAAAATGTTAATGTTGTGCTGCTGTACTATCTCTGATCTGTGTTAGCATGTTTCTGGCAATGCTGCGCTAAGAATATAAGAAAAATCAACTAAAAATATTTCCATGTTGAGTTCCTTGGGTTTTTTTAGTAAGAGCATAGAAAGGTGGCACTTATCGGTGACATTTTTTGGACTCTCACCATATCAGGGTTGAGAAAGTAAGCTTTACATAATGAAGAAACCTTAAAAAAATCTCAACAGAAATAATTTGAGGAGAAACACGAAGCTTCGTCTGGGGACTTCAAGGTCAGATACCATTGGCCTGGCCTCCATTAACCCCCACAGGAAATCTTCCAGAATCCTTATTTTATCTTGAGTGGGTGTTCCCAAACTATCAGTCTTTTTCTTTTTTTTTTTCATTTTTTTTTTCTCCACCAAAATAGAGACACAGTTTCCTTTAAAAGACATGAATTTCATCTGGTAGAACATTTTAACAATATTTACATGCCACGGAGAAATTTGCAGGGAGAATGGTGATATTTTAAATTGCTCTATTAACAAAACTCTGCCTAAATTTGGAAGAGGGGAAAAAGATTTGAAAACTTAGTAAGCGATTAATAGTAAGATATTAAAAGACAGCTAAGCGTTCTCAGTCACTGGGGAAAATAAACTGGGATGGTATAATGAGATCCCCACAGTCTTGTGATCAATCCAAAGTAGCAAGAATGTAATACCAATGGGTTAACTAATTATTTGTATATATTTAAAAAGTCTCTCAGTAGTCTGAATCGTGTCCAATGTGAATGCTGAGGATTACACAATCTATTATTAACCCATTAGTACTGTGCTTTCGGTGTTCTTTGGCAAGGAAAAAGCTCCAACAGGAATAAACTGTCGAAAATATGTCTTTTTAATAAAGTGGGTCATTTTTTTTTTTTTTTTTTGGTGGGTAGGGAAGAGCGTATCTTATTTATAGTGTCATTTTAAACTCAAGTTACAACGTCTTAGATTTAAGAGACAGGCCAGCAATGCAGGCAAGGGTGTCTCCTGCAAGGAGACAGAGATTAATGCCATGTGTACTGATGATTCTCCACCACAATTTAGGATTCTGGTGGCGCCATGACGCCCGTTTTTTATGGTGGTTTGCCAAGAGAAAATTACTTAAACCAATTGTGAATGCATTCCTGTTATACTTTTACACAACCACATTTCTGTACATAAATAGCATAATGAGTATTTTTTAAATGATCTCTCGTTCCAGATTCACCTACTTTGCATAAAACGTCAAGCACAGGAAGGAGGGGAGTTGAGATTTTGTTTGTGTTTTTTCTTATTTTTTTTTTTTTTCCCTAGCTGAGAAAGGTTTTCACATGGGAATATACTTTTTTCCCCCCCTCCTTCTTTCTCCATGACAACTGACCACAATTGAAGCAGATTCTTCTTAACATAGTGTAATGTGAGAATTTTCTTCAGCTGGAGGGTGTTTTAGTTCCTAAATTGAAAGCTGTTCTACTTCACTGCATAAAATGTGAACATGAATGTTAGGATCAGTACCTTTGCCAGGTAAGAAGTGGGACAGGGGCAGCTTGAAGGCCCTCAAAACCAGAAATTTTTAAGACTTTACACACCTGAGGTTGAGAAGAGTTTGTAAGCTGAAATGTTCAAAGCCCAACATGATTTCCTGATTATTAAGGAGAGTGTACATCGAGCAAGCAGAATGTTTTAAAGTGTTTTTGCTAACTTCACAATTGTTTTTTATCAATTTACTTGTTTCAAAATTTTGCAAAGAATGCATTTATTCTCTTTTTTGCCCCAGTCTATGAAGAGGGGTTTGTGAAGCTGTCTATTTCATGGTGTTATTTTTGTGAGCTTGCTGTAGGTCAATAAAGCAAGATTTATTAGTGGCTTTTAGAAATGCTGGTATTCTAATCATTGCTATATTTTTAGGAGTAGAGTCTCTTTGTTGCCTGAGCCACTTAATCTGTCTCCACAAGTTTGATTCTTGGTTGTGCTCCTATTTGAAGGCAATTCTCAAGTGCAAGTTGTGTTCATGCTGAGTTGAGGGAGCTCACAGAGCTGCTCTGTTCCTCTGAGGGTTTTGAGAACTCAAAATGAAATGAAGTATCCACTGTGATATTTAATGGGAGGAGAGGATGATGGGCTTGGAGGCCGCCTCTGCTTCTGGTTTTGCTGTGCTCTGAAAGATTTGTGATTCTTTTAAAGTCAGTGGCTTCCTACTGTGACTGTGAGAACTATGGTAATCAAGCCTGGAGCATTTGAATGACAATGTTGTCATGTTTAAATATTAATCTGACTGGAGCAGATAGAGATATAATGCTGGGAGAGAATAATGTGTGTTTATAAATAAGGTCTTTGTCCAAGGCCAAAACAAGCACTCTTCCTTCATCCTTAGGCATGAAAAGTTCTTCCTGCTCTGACAGAAAGCTTGGAGGGATCTGATTAAAAAAATCTTTAGTCAGAGTTGTAGTTTTCATGAAGAAAATGCCAATGTGTGTGCTGAGGAGAGAGGGTTGTGTTTGCTTTCTTATAACCATTGCAAGAAATAGCAGGGAGTTCACATAAAACACAGCAAAGCACCTGATCTGTCCATATTTCCATTTTTATGGTGCTCATGGCAGAGAGGTGTTTACTAAGCAGACCTCTACAGGAAAAAAAAGGCTGTCTCCAGCACATCTCTATGTGTTCATTAGCATAATATTTTGGTTTGGAAATTGGAGATTGACTTAAAATTACAGCACTTGAAAAATAATTTCTTCTTGATGTGCAATTAAGTTCAGTGTTTAAGTGTAACTTCAGTGTCAGAATAACATATTTCTAGTGCTCTGTGTGGTTCCTGCAGTTAATACATCCAGTTGTATCAATATTGGCTGTAACACCGGTGTAAATACATGGTGGGGTGGTCTTGGAAGTACAATTGCTCTGAAAACTGGAGAAATATTCCAGAGAAAATGAAGAAGAAGGGATAAGAGATTAAACAGTTTCTAGTCATGGCAGAAGAAGAGGTTTTCTGGCAATTTAGGGGCAATTATAGCCACTGGAAACTCTGAAGGTCTAGCAGTGTGGAAGGGGAGAGAGAGAGAGAGAAAGGACTTTGGAAAAGAGATGGAAGGGCCAAGTACACAGGACAGAGAGGTCAAGAGGAAGATTGGCAGGACAGCCAAAGAGTTTGCCTCCAGAGAGAAGCAGAAAGGGATGAGTTCCTAAAATAGAAAGTCCAAAGAGTATCATCAAAGGATTCAGCTGTGGGAAACCTGTCCAGCTAAAGAGGCAGCAAGTCTCAGATGTTTATTATTTTTTGGAAAGCTGCAAGATGTAAAGCAGTCAATTTCAATTAAAATAAAAACATGTTTAGATTCAGACTAACAAATTTGCCTTTCAGATTTTCTTCAGAAAACTTCTGCTGCAGTTCAAAAAGCCCCAAGTTATCTCAGGGTCTTAACTTGTCAGAAACTGCCCAGCTATTTGAAGCACAGTTGAAAATGGGGGTAGGGGACTGCTTGTATGGAGTCTTGTAATAAGAAAAAAGTTGGAAATTAAATTATCAAATATAAAGTGTAGTCCAATGTGACTCTTATCACCGGATGACATTTTCAGACTTATTCCTTTTTTAACTGCTCAAGTTATGAGCAGTTTATGATCACCTGTCATATATGTGCCACTACTTATGTCAGTTTGAAAAGTCAGGGCTTGCTGATAGAATTTTGCAGCAACAAGTAATATCTGTTACTTTTTTCAAATGTATGAGATAATACAGGGTACATCACCTGCTGCTGTTGGAGAAATGTTGACTTGTGATGTAGTTGTGCTTGATAGCTTAATTATTCATAGCTTTGTTACTTTTTGCTTTTATAAAATTGGTTCCTGTCAGGTTTGAAGTATGTCAGCTCAAGACCCAAACATGGATCATACTTGCAAAGTCAGCTGTACAAAAGTCTTCACTTAATGAACACGTTTACTTTACTTTTGTGCTTCTATAAATAATGTATAATGTAAATGTCCAGGTTCCCTTTCCCAGGGGAGGTAGTTCTGGTGCAGGAATTGAGAAAGTTCAATTGTTGCTGCTTTTGCTGAAGGCTCTGCAGCTTTATATGAGAAGTTCTCTAGAACACCTTAAGAAAACTTCCATTTTTGGCTTCCAAATGTATGGAAAGGAGACATATATTATAAGGCAAGGTTGGGTGTTTATACCCCTATCTATCACAAAGCATTTTTCTACAGGCCTCTACCTTGTACCATGCTTTAAGGGGAAACTAAAAAATTCTACCTCTAATGCACAAATGTTTGTTTGACACTTGTCATATTATCAGGGTAGCCCCATAAAAACTTGATGCCATGGTTTTTATCAATTTTATATTGAGAACAAAGAGGAAAATGTTCCCATTTTGCCAAAATACACATTTAGGTCTTCAGCCTTTTGGTGAGAGTTGTGACATTTCAACTCTGGTACGTAAGAAGGAAAAGAAATTCAAAATGCCCTTGTAAGGAAGCAGCTGTTTACTAATGATGCTTGGCTACCCCAAAGTCAGCCCTGTGTACTGGGCTGATTATAACAGGATTTCAGAGGAAGAGAGGCAGAATATTTGGATGAATTTACACGTATTTAGCAGAAGCAAATTTTAGTATTGGAGACTGACCTGTGTCTGAGTTTCTGGGAGCTGCATGAAAACTGTGTTGTAGAACAATAATCCTAGAACAGTGACACCTAGGTTGCTTTCAGTGGAACCAAAGCCTACATTTGCTTAATTAATCTACTAGTTAACCATGAAGTTTTGCACACCATCTCCTCACCAATCCAATACAGGTGTTAACCATAAGCATTGGTTATTTCTTGTTTGAGGAGCAGAGCTTTCAGGGAGGGCTCTGGGAAAGGAACAACCAAGCCTATCTGTCATGTTCAGCTGACACAGCTGTTTATTGTACAACCTCTCCTCCCTGTTTGGACCTTTGCCATGGATGATTTAAGTGTGTTTGGAGTCCTGCTGGGTGCAGGAGCCTTGCTGGGCTGTCTCTACTGGGACCAGTGACAGGAGAGGGCATCAGTTGAGCTCGCTGCTTGGCAAACCAATGCAACGCCAAGAGTGAGGAAATTAAAATCTAATGCTCTTCAAATGGGCAGCCTGATACATAATGGAGCTGGGGCAGCGAGCCTGGGTATGTCAGGAACATCATTTTAACCCAACAAGACACATGTAACCAGGCATGACACGCCACCGCGCTGACACGGGGACAGGAGCGTCTGAAACAAAGGCAGTTTGCTGAAAATCTGATTCCCCTTCACCCTAAACAAATTTCAGTTTGCAGGATTGCATGATTAACAGGCTTTCTAGGATATTTACAACTTTCTGGAGAGAGAGCCTTTTTTTTTTTTTTTTTGGTAAGAAAAATGTTAAATGGAACACACACATTGCCTTTGAAATGTAGCCATAGAAAGGTCATATATTTAGGTGTTACATATTAAAATATTGATTTTTTAGGATATAAAACCCCTGCTTACAATAAATACAATGCAAGTCATAACCTTTATTATAAAAATATTCCAGTGTTCCACAGTAAAGGGTCATTAACATTGCTATACTGTAGCATTTGATCATTACTGGAGGATACTATGTTTTGTTTTTAATCAGGCAGTGATTTATATAGAAACTTATTAAGAATTAAGATATGGCTCATTTCTGATCTCTGACATGCTTAAAAGATGTTGCAAATTAAGGGATTGATCCTGTAGATCTCTGAGCTGATAGGAAGAAATGCCAATAAGCAAAGTGCTCGCTCTGTCACTGGCCTGGACCTTGCACATCAGTAGATGTGCAGCACATGCTGGGGGAAACTGGGATGCTGAAGCTGTCCTGATCCCAGCCATTCCAAAGCCCCTGCACTCTAGGGGAAGTGAAGCATGTGATTCTTTCTTTTATTTTAATTCTGGATGAAGGGTTGACAGTTGCTTTTCCTTTGAAGTGGAGAAAGCCTCACCCCTAGGAGTGCACTGGGTTGTTCTCACTTGAGGTGTTGGCTTGGCATCCTCTGGTACTCAAAGTATGTGGCCAGACATTGTGAAGGGGCACCTGGGGAATGGAGAGTTTTGGGAAGGACTGATGGTGAGCAGAGTTGGCTGGGGCTTTCCTGTGAAGCTGAGATACAACAGGGAGATAGTGTCCATCTCACACACAGATTCTCCAGCTCCTCGTGGTGAGGACAGGAGCTCATAAGCCTCTTTACTGGAGAAAATGGGCTTTGATGGGGTTCTTCCAACTAAAGATATCCTGTGATTCTCAGGGTTGAAAATTCAGCCACGCAGTGACAAGGGGAGTTCCAATGAACAGCTTTATGTGGCAACTTATCATGCCTTCAGTTAATTAATTTAAATTATTGAGGTTGCATTGCATCAGTCTCGTGGAGTAGTTCAGCCAGAAGGTTTGTGCTGGGCTACCCTTGGCTCCTGTCAGCATCACCAGTGCTCACAGAGCCATGCTCAGTGATAAGAAATAGTGTCCCCTACCAGTGTGACACTGATACCTTCCTGGAACATGGATCTACCTGCAGTGCTGGGACCTCCTGGGATGGACATTTCTGAGGCCTTTGGGATGGCAACAGCAGAGCCAAAGGTGCTGAAGGGGAGGGAAGTGCCACATGGTAATTAAAATAGCTGCTGGAAATGGAGAGTTCCTAGCAGAAAAAAAAATTGGCTTCATATAAGTCCCTTTATGTGAGGAAATCTATGAGCAGTGTGATGTCAAATGTTACCCAAGAAAATTTCATAGAGGGGAGAAAAATCTTCCTGTGCCAGAATGATCCTGCTACACATGCATTACTTATTAATGTGGGTGAGTTTGGTTTGAGGTTTTTTTTTAAATATATATATTTTTTTAGGTAGTGAATGTTTTCCATTATTTTAATTGGGAAAAGCCTGATAAAAGCAAATGTACACTTCACGTGTCGAAGAACCCGCTACAGCTTTTTTATTCACATGTGAAACCTGCTTATATGTCACTTTATATGATTTTCTTTTTAAATTTTATTAGCTGAGTTTTAGTGCTCTTTAAAGTAAAAGTGATAGCAACCAGGTGCATTATGGGGTAGATGACACAACCCTGCCAACACACCTACGTGAATAATTCCCACATTTCCAGGCTCTGCCGTTTGTGCAGGACCAGGCAGATGTTTTGTGCTGTTAATACACAGAAGGCTCTCAGGCAGACACCAGCAGTCTGATTTTGAGAACTATAAACTATAAATTGAACATAAACTATATTTCATTCCTCTAAAGTGAAATATAATAATTTAAAAAATGTTTCTTCACTGATTTTACATTTTTGTTCACATTTCTCTAATATTTTTCAGTTCTGATGAGAATTTAAAAAGTTAAACAACATATCAAACCCCTCTGCTTTACTTACTTTCAGCCATTTGAAGCCTTCCCTCGGCTACCCAAATAGAGAGAGTGCCAGTTTGTCTCTTGAACAACCAACAATAAATATACAAATTTTTGAGGATTATGAGAGGCACAAACTGTACCCCATGCAGTCACTGCTGCCTGTATCTACACCAGCCTGTTACTGCTTAAAATTTTATATGGTTATTTCTTTTTAAACACCTCAGCAGATTGAAGTAAAGGCTTTTGCAACCTGAGTTTAAAGAAAAAAAAAAGGAAAAAAAAATAAACCCAGGAAAAATCTTATATTCTTTTTTCTTCTCCTTTGATCCTGACTCTGCAGTCGTGGGAACCAGGAGAAGTCATCTCCTGTGAACTGTGAGTAGGAAGCTGCGAGGGAATCAGCAGATGAGTTTGAAGGCTAGGCCTTGTTTATGCTGGGGATTAAGTCATTTGTGGTCAGTACCCAAGGCAGCTGGGCTGCTGCAGGCTCTCAGCTCCCATCAGATGACATTCCTGCAGGGACAATCAGGGGCATTCCACTCCCCACCAGAGCAGGGTGAATCCAGACCTGTTCCTGGTGTTCCCAATGTGTTAGATGGGAGCAGCACTCCTTGAAGGTGAAGGGAAAACATCAGGCAATGAAAGGGTCCTGGAAGGGATTGATCAAAACCATAATTTTATGGGTGTAGCAATAAACAGCCAAGCCAAGCCCGAGCTGCAGAAAAGCTCAGCTGCTGCTACTCCGTGGTTCTCGAGGTCCTGAAGGAAAAAAAACAATCAGCAAATAGGGAAGTGAAGGGGAGGAAAAAATTGCTGCAATGCTCTGACTGGGAGACCATTTCAAATATCTGCCTGCATTTGGGAATATCCTGGGCTGTGCTCTGAAAGTTTAAGACTTTTTCCAAAGGTGGTTTTATTGTCAACCACTATTAGGGTCGATTTATTTTTTTCTAGCAGGCACATGGTTAACATCTTTCTGTGCTTCTAAATATAAACTGGCTTCCCAGTAGTATGATCCAGGTCTCGTTCCTCCTCCATTTCTCTTCCTTTTTTTCCTGTTCCTCTCCCTCTTTCTCCCTCTGTCACTGTGGATTTGATGAGGCTCCAAGTTACAACTGTGATGCTGTGAGGATGGATTGCTGTTGAGGTCTGTGCCGAGTTGCACCAACACTCTCTGTAAAGTTTTACTTTCGTGGAGTGCTATACAGTGACTTTTTATGTGTCTAAGAAATGGAAACATTTTGTCTCGTATAAAAAAAAAAAAAAAGAAATATTTTTATACTGTGCTCCATTCACAGACCACATCAGAGGTATTCTAAGAATAGAATAGATCAAATATATTTTATGGAAATATAATGAGAAAAGGATGTGTTCCCAAAACTCACTCTGAACAAAGGAATGCAACATAGTCAGGAATACTTTAATGCGCCTAACAATTTTCTCATGTGAAAGGCTGAAGGAACAGTCTTGGTTTGAAGAAATCTTCCAATTCTCCCCAGGCACCCTGAACTTGAAATCAGAACTAGGAAAGCTATATATTACAAAAAAAGAAAATGTATGGAAAAAGTGACTGAGGGCATTAACCATAAAAGACGTTTTGAAAAGAAAAATAACATCAATATGAAACATTTTGTCATGTTTCATTTCATTGATCATATATTTATTTTATGTGCTCTGGAGCGCTGAAGCTTAGATGTAACTACATTTCAGGAGCCTCATATTAGACCTGTCATTTTCTTTGTGGTGAAAACTAAATAGCAAGGAAAAAAAAGTATAAAATAGATTGCAATTATTAGATTTGGGTTGGATTCCATTGGATTCTGCTTAAAAACTTTAAAAAAAAATGGAGCTTGGAAAAAGAGACATTACATTAACAGCTATTAAAGGCACTGCCTGTGTGACAGATAGAGAAGTAGGAGGTACACCTACAATGTAAAATAATGCATCTTTTCCACGATAATGCAATATGTTCACCTTAAATAGGCTTGTAATTAAACCTGCCACTGTTGATTAGATCAACCATGCAGGAAAGATGCATTTGTATTAGTTCTAATTAAATCTATTTTAAACAAGTTGGAGTTAGGGACTGGTTTTTCCCCTCCCCAATACAATAAGCGTGCATTTCAGATGCCGCACGTGGCTACCCTGGAGTAGATCTCTGCTTAAAAGCCTTTTCTGTAGCTGGTGTCTGATCCCAGGTTTCTTCTGCCTCAGGTCTGAACTTCCTTTCTAGGCAAAGCCCTCAGTGAATTAAATTTGGGTTGTTTCAGGAACATGATGGATGGAATCAGGCCAGTGTGAGCACCATAAGAAGTTTGTTTTAGTGTTGGTAAGGAAAGATATTTATTTTAACTCATGTTTTTGAGTCTTAATGTGTTTTCCAATAAACATAAGGTTGGTTTAGAAGTTCCTAGTGGAGAGAAGTGAGGTAGGGAAGGCCTGAGCTGGAGGAGCTCTGGCAGGTTCTGGCACATTCTTGCCACTTTCTCCAGTGGTGGGTGGCATTACTCACACTCAGCATCTTTGAAGGTTGCTGGTGTAAAGCCCAGTGAGATCCACTGTGTTCTCAGAACTCACTGCTGGAGTCTGACACCCTGTTAGAGATAAAAGCTAAACTCTCCTTGGATTGTCTGGAGCGAAGATTTTGGCCCTAAGTGGAAATTTTCAGGTATATCAAGCAATGCAATCTATAAATGCTAACAAAATCCCACTGTGGTGGTAATTTAATTTATTTGGAACCATTTTGTGCATTATTTTGGGTCTCTGAGCAGGCTTATCAAAGGTGTAAGTACAGGGGAATATCAGCAGCCTTTCTCGCAGTTCATCATCCCTCCTCTCAGTGCACAGCAGGGTGTAGGTACATAGGGAAAATGAAAGGATTGGAGACTTTGGGCTCCTTTCTGGTGCTGAACCTGTTGGGCTTTTGGGCTTTCTCCTTGTCATAGTCCTGGTGGCTTTGTGTGGGGACATGCCAAATCCCTTTCTCTGAGGCAGGATGTGTCTGGAGTGCAGAAATCCATCCCTGGGACTGTCCCCAGGATGGGATGGTGGCCAGAGATGCTGATTCACCTCTGGGCACAGTGTGGCTCTGCCCCTTTGGGCTCCTCCTTTACAACCAGCAGCCAAGTGGGTCAGGAATTGTGATCGTGGCTCTGGGAATGCCAAACTTTATTTCTGAAACAACCCAAGTGCACTGAAAACCTTCAGGAACCGAGAGCGCTCTGTTTCGCATTGTAACACAACTGGAAAAAAAATAACTTCTGCTGTGTTTTCATATTGATTTTCCTTCTCTTGGTGCAGCATTTTCAATTTAAATGGCAGCAAACTGAGGTACAGAATGGGAAGGAATGTTCTGAGCTCTGCAACTGGGAAAAGAGCCTGGTTTTCTGATTTTGTGTCCGTGTTATCCAATTAAATTTTGTCACTGTCCTGTGATTTCATGTCCAGTGCAGTATTGCTTCCACAGAAAAGCTAATTATGGAATAAGATAAGTATGAAAGTGCTCATATTTAATTACTACTATATAGTATATTCAGTAAGAAGGTTTTTTTTTTTCCCTAAAATTGTTTTAATTAACATGAAGGAAAAGTTTCTACTGATTTTTATTGCCACAAGATAGAAAGAAAATTATTTAATGCTAGCATTGAACTATATTTAACTTCCATCTTTCTATCTACAACAGAAAACTTGAAAATTATTTTGTTAGATTTTATTGCTCCTTTTTATCGCATAAATGTTTTCTTCAAGTACCATTAAATAATGATACAATTTTTGGAATATCAGTTATCAGATGGTAAGAATTTAATTTTTGTTTGTAAGTCATGTGTTTTGTCCTTTTTATATTTCTTAGCTGAGAGGGAAATCAACTACCTTCCAGAAACCTGATATTTTGGACCAGATCCCTGTCTGAACAGGTTGTATGTTGCCCTTTTCAAAATCAAGCTATCAGAGGATGCCCTTCAGCAGAAGTGTTAAGAGGACTTGGTGAGCTTAACATGTTTCGCCTGCTTAATTTAATTTGGAAAAATTCAACCAGAAAATGAAGTTATTAACAGGTTGGTACATTCAGAGATAAGATGATGTCACAGGAAAGCAGTCAAGTGGGCAGCTTGTCAAAATATAAAATATGTATCTGTCAGAATCAAATGATAGATAAGCTGTGGCTGGGTGTGGGATGCAGTGAAAATAGTGTGCTAAAAATTGAAGCTGAATCCCACCAGTCTGGAGCACAAGCTTTTAGTAACTATTGTGGTGAGCAGAAATACAACAATCCTGGGGACATGAACTTGTGCTGTTGAACACGGTGTGTGCAATTCCTGGCCAGTAGCCAGAAGCACATTCATCACCATGAGACCTCCAAGGGACAGCAGAGACCTTGGAAGTGTGGCTCTTCCAACAGATGAGGAAACCAGCTATGGGGTCCCCAAAGTGAGAGGATGTGGAGCTGGTGGAGAGAGTCCAGAGGAATCCATGGAGCTTTTCCAGGGCTGGAGCCCCTCTGGAGCCAGGCTGGGAGAGCTAGGAATGCTCCCCTGGAGAGGAGAAGGCTCCAGGAAGAGCTCAGAGCCCCTTGCAGGGCCTAAAGGGGCTCCAGCAGAGCTGGAGAGGGATTTGGGATAAGGCATGGAAGGACAGGACACAGGGAGTGGCTTCCACTGCCAGAGGGCAGGGATGGATGGGAGATTGGGAAGGAATTCCTGGCTGGGAGGGTGGGGAGGGGCTGGGTTGGAATTCCCAGAGAAGCTGTGGTTGCCTCTGGATCCCTGGAAGTATTTAAAGCTAGGTTGGAAGGAATTTGGAGAACCCTGGTCCAGTGAAGGTGTCCCTTCCCATGGCAGGAGGGTTGGAACAAGCTGACTCTTGATGATCCCTTCCAACCCAAACCATTCAATGGTTCTGTAACTGAGGTTGGGGCACCCCATTAGCTCAGCTATGTCAAAATGAGCATTAGTAAATCTTTCCCTGAGTAACTTGGAAACTTTTTAAGGCCTTAAAATGTGAAAATAATCTGTCTGGCCAACGTAATGAGCATTTCTGTGTTGGAGAGGTCAGATGAAAGAGAGGAGTCTCCAGTGTATTCTCCAGGAACATGTACATGTCGTGTTCCATCACAGTGCCCTTCCTGCCTTCTGGCTTGTCATCTCAAATAGCTGGCAGCAGGAGGTTAAAGTTAATAAACTTGGGAATTTTAACTGGCAATTTGGACTCTTGTATGAGCAGAACAGAATAGGCCACTTAGCAAGGAATGCAGTCGAACTCCCAAATATTGTGATGGCAAAATGAAAGAAATACCATTATAATAAAAGTTGGTATTGTGCTATCATTGAATTTGGGAAAATGATCTCGTTTGTGTGGAACTTCATTCATTGCTAGTTGCAAAACTGAGCTTAAAGGCTGTAAACTCTTGGGGACAACTCATGAAATGTGTCTGTTTGCTCGGGATCTTCCATGATGCAGAATTTAACTGTGATGGAAATTCTCAGGACTAACAGAATATAAAGAGAAGAAGCCCTAAATAAAATGCTGCTCTTATATTTAAAGGTCAGAAGGGACTGGTCTGACCCTTTGATCTATAGGCCATAGTGCTTTGTTCATTAATATCACCATGATAATTCCAATTTTTGCTTCAGCTTAAATAGTTCCTCAAGACTCAGCTAGAGATATTCTTCCTCTGGAAAAAATAGATTCTAATATGTTGTTCTATCGTCATATTTTTTCAGTATAGAAAATCTGTCTCGCTTAAGTTTCTTCAGTGTTCTGACCCTCAGAATTTGATTTTTATTATTAATGCCTGAACAAATTTAACTTTTATCAAAATCCTTCTCTTTCATAAATGAAACAGGTGGAGTTTAAATCCGTAATGGCTCTTAAAAATTGTCATTTTGGGGTTTTTCTCCCCTGAGTTACTCAGCAAGTTTGCCAGGCATTTTCTTGTGTTATTTGCAGAACTGAGGATTTTTTGGGTTTAGTTTGGTGGGGATATTTTTTTGTTTTCTAATCGTTTCCCCAGTGCTGAGGGAGATATACGGAGGAGACAGCAACACTCTGCTGTTATTATCCTCCATTTTATGTACTCAAGGATCACATTCTTCCTTTGGAACTTCAAGCTGTTGGCATTTTATGTGCTATATTTAGTCTATACCATGTTAATTTTTTATTCAGCAATAACTGTGATGGTGATATAGAATGATCTATAGTGCTGCTGTACAAATTTAAAACATCATAGATATGTATCAATTCTTAAAGTGGAACATATCATGCATTTTTTGGTTAAAAACTGAAAATAAATCACAAATCTCCCAGCACGAGGAGCTCTGTTTTAGACTTGTCTAACGACAATGCTCTCGTAATTGAAAGAAAAAGAAAAGGAAATTTGGGAGACTGTTAGTCTACATGTGGCATACTTTTTTTCCCTTGAATTGAAAATAAAAAAATAAAAAAAAATCCATTGACACATTTGGACTGAAAAACTCTTTGCTGCACATGTTTTATATATGTGGGTTTATTACACAGATCATGTGTCTTAATTAGGTAATTTATATTGTGTTATCCAAAGAAGATGTTCTTGTTCAATTGGATACACAATGAAAGTTTCAAGAAAACTCATTAATCCTGTGTTTACAGAGATCAGAGCATGGCCATGGAATAACAACAACTGCAAATATGTCTCTGTATGCTGAGGGAGTTACCTACTATGTTGTGTTGCCTGGATAATTGTGTCTATAAATATAGACATTTAGACAGTATAGGTAGGGATGAGTCATATTTTTAGTGGGACTTTTTCTTCCCAATTCTCTTCCTGAAATTAAATATATTAGATTTATCCAATGGGCATCTTTTGAAACAAAAATGTAATGATAAATCAAAGTGATCTCCATGAGGAAAGTTCAGTCATTTTGTTATCTCGGACAATTTGGGCGCTGATATTTCAGAGGGGGGTATGGCAACTTGAATTTGAGCTCTCCTGACCTTTTTTTTTCCTCCTTCCCAGAGAACCTTGATATTTCCTAAATGAGTGTTTTGTTTCCTTGTATTAATCTGACACTGTTCACCCAGAAACTGAATCTAGTTATCGCTGGTTAGGCTAATTAAGATTTCTTGGTTTCTCTCCCCCTTTGTCATTAAGCTGGATTTGAGCTTCACATACCCTTGCAATTACTTTGAAATTCCAAGTCTCCTTGCAAGTACTTTGAGAAATCTGAAAGCTAAATGGTTCCCAAGTTTAAAATAGGATGTTCCCTAGTTGAAAGGCAAAAAAGCAATATTGTTATATTTGTATTCTGATGAAATTCATTATGTACAATATAATTTGTGTCTCCATAACAATCTACTCTTCTTCAATTAGGGATTAAGCCAGATACTGTATTTTCTCTAGATCTTTTTAGTAATCTTTTTTTTCATCGAAAATGCAGAAGGAATTTGAAGTGTTTGTTACTGGCAGTAAAATATATGTTTGCAGAGTTTTTCTTCTGTTTATTATAAACCAGCTACAGAATAGCAATCCATGGCATCAGTCCAGGAAACTGAGATTATGAAGTTAGTCAGTAGAAAGATGAACAAAATATCGTGTTTGTAAATCTCGATGAACATCTTCCTTGCTATGCAGTGGGGACCTGCTGCAGCTCCCTTTGAAGTCAACAAGAAAACTCCCACCGAATTCCAGTGGGATTTGGCTCAGGCCCCAATTTCCCACATTTGTGTCCAGTTTGGGGTGGGATACTCCCAAGAGGGAGTACAGGCAGAGAACTGTAACTGATGGGATTAGTGCAAGGACCTCGGATGCAGTGGGGAAAGAAGGTGAAGAGATAAAGTCATTTATCACACCAATTCCATTATCCATGGGAACACGAGCACTGGAAATGGTGCCACATTGGTGGCCAATTTGTTGATGTGCTACAAGCCCTCACTGCTGTCCACAACTCCAGTCCCCTGAAGAACATCTGAAGTGTAACCTAGGAGAAATCTGTTGTAATTTGCTCTCCTGCTCTCTGTATTTATAAGCCTACAATATTGTAAGTTTTTACTGTGGGTGGACAAGCAACATCCACTCATATCAAAGAAGATACAAGTACAGATAAATATAACTTTATACATTCATTTTTATATAACTTATGCAAATGTATGCACAAGTTAGTCACAGTCCCCAGGCTGGCAGCAGATCTGATGTGGCCATTGTTGTAGCTCATTTTGGACACCAGTGCTGCTGGACAATCCTGCTGCCTCCAAGCAGAGCTTTACATGTGTAAGTTTGTCTGCTGGAGTGAGGTTTGGCTGGATAGAGGTGGAAGGATGAGACATAGAGGGGCAAAATTCTTCATCTCACCAGCCAAGGTGTGCCTTAGGCAAACTGCATGTGGAGGCTCCCAGAGTTTTTTCTCTCGAGGGCATTAGCAAGAAGGGTTGAAGTCTGAAAACAGAGGCACAAGGAGCTGGCTTGTGCATGGGCTGCAGCCCTCACTGGCATCTGTATATTCACAGAATGATTTGGGTTAAAGATCATCTCACTGCACACCCTGCCATAGGCAGGGATACCTTCCACTGGACCACATTGCCCAGAGCCTCATCCAACCATCTCCTTGCTCAGCCTCATCTCCTCATCAGCCACCTCCAGTGACAGCTAGAGTGTTGTTCTCCACCTTTTAAATTAAATAAAAAACTGTCTTTTGCCCCATCACACCACTGGTTGCTCCAGAAAAGAGTAGTTTTCTTTAGCATTTGCTATTGAGTACTACCTGACCATCTTAAAAAACAAATCAAAGACTATAGGCACAGCAGCTTGTTGTTCTTTTCTGTGTGAACTTATCTGTTCCCCAAAGACTAAACAGAACAAAAGGGACAGTTTTGGTATGCTGGGTTCAATTGTCAAAATTAGTATTCTTAATGTTCTTCCTTATTTTAAACACCCATGAATAACTTGGTCCCTACTGCTTAGATTATAGATTTTAGTGTATGAATTTTAATAATTCTAATTAATGGTGCTATCTTTATTATATTACTTTGTACTTGGGTTCACTCTTTCATCACAAGATCTCAAAGCACTCTATTAAGCTGCACCAAATCTTTGTAAAGTAGATGAATTTTAGCCTATTGAGTTTATGTATTGGATAAGTGTAGTAAAGGGAATGAACAGTTTTTCCAAAGTTCATTTCAGAGCTTTGCATTGATTCTCTGCAATATTTAAACACTGGGAAAATTAGGCTCCAGAAAACTTGACTCCCACTTCTACCCGCTAAATTATGGATCTCTTTACTCCCTATTTTGAATTTCAAGTAATCTTTGAAAAAATTTGTATTTGTGAGTCTTCAAATATGAATAGTGATAATTTTATCAATATTATTAATATGCACTATTAAAAGAAATAAATCTACATTTGCAAAGCTTTGATGTGCTTACAAAAACTGAACTTTTAAATGTGAAAGTGTGTTTTTAAATCACGTATGTATTACAGAAATCTGTTAAGACAGTCTCACAAAAATCTGCATGTGCTCAGAGCAATAATTCATGTGCTCCTGCAGCTATGCCCTGGGAGCATCACAGATATATGATGGAACAGACCTGTTCTGCATCTCTCAGGTGTTTTCTTAAACCAGTTTTGTTGTGTTTCCTCCTATTTGTTAATTATGGTAATTTTTAAAATTCTGTTTGAAGTGTGTATATGTGTATATATATATATATATATATATATATATATATATATAAAAATTGTGTGTGATTTTTATGGTGCTGTAGTTGTGTGCTGTGAGAATTACTACTTGGAGAATCTGTCTGCTAAATCCATACCAGATCTCTGTGGTGGACTGTTATCTCTGATAATCTCACCTTTCAAATCCACCAATTATTGCAGATATTGTAGTACTTTTCTTCAAAGTTCTTCCTCTCCTTTCCCACTGCTGTACACCGAGGTGAGAGCTGGTCATTCACCACATAGATTTCCTTCTTTTAAAGGAATTTCATATATAAAACTTGTTAAATAGTTCAAACTGCTATATCATTATTCTTTCTTTTCCATTTGGACATTTTAAGACACTTAACTGGTTTAAAAATAATAAAATTGTGACCTTTAGTTGACATTCCAAGCTCATTTTTTGAAGGCTGTGCTTATATTTTGATGTTGCTGCCTAGGCAAATCAAGACTAACTGAACTGACTAATTCTAAGTGCTTACCTCCTTTCAATGTTTTTTGGGGGGGGAGTTTTACTCTAAAGGAGCATTTTTAAGAACCAGTCTCTGCCCAGGCTGCTGAAGGCAGGAGGTGCCTGAGAGTGAAGCAAAAATGTTTTGAGGAACAGGACTGGACTCCCTGTCTCTTCTGCACTAACCACCAACAGCTGGAGAACAGGCTGCAAGAGGCAAGAGGATCACATCTCATGGACACGTGAGCAAAGGCTTGAGGCTTAGCAAAGTTTCCAGGGGAAAGGTATAGTTTTTTTGTTGCCTTTGCTTGATTGTCTGTATTTAAATGGAATGGAAGTTTTTAAATACTAATACAGATCTTTGTGAAATATGTATATTGTACTCTGTAGACTTTCTGTATCAGGTAAGTGTAGCAATATGTGGGGTTGTTTATTCATTTATAGCAATTTTTACCAAATTGCTGAATAATGCAGCTAAGCAGCAATGGGGGGAGGACTTAGGTGAGAGGGGGAGATAAGAAAAATTGGGGGAAAGACAAAAGGATATCTGTAGGTGTTCAGGGAGTCTTCAGACTTTTGCACTATGACTTCATACCCCGGGATCAGTGGATTCTACCTATTCCAGCAGAAGTTTTGGTCAGGGCAGCAGTATATGGGAGGATGTCCCATTGCAATTTATGGTTCTCAGTAGTGATGGCACAGTGCCTGTACCTATCTAGTTCCAGGTCATATGTGGTTAGAACATGTTTGATCTCCTCCAGAAGACAAGGAGTATCCCACAGCCACCTTAATTTCATCCTCTCTGGCATCTGCTGAAACATCTGGTGGTGGCTGGTGTTGGAGACATTACAGTGGATGTGTTGGGAAACCCATCTGGCTCAGGATGAGAGTTTTTCTGCTCCTCTGTGCTGCACAGCGTTGGGGGATCTGGAAGTCCTTCACACTCTGACCTTTATGAAGTTGAAATGCTTGGTGCAGGGCTGTCACTGAAAAAAACCAGCATTTCCTGCTTAAAACTTTGTGAGGCATATTTTTATTTTAATTGTGTACTTATAACCACTGGTTAAAAATGGGGTCTTTTTAACTGTTACCTTAGACCATTGTATTTTAGTATAAAGACCCACCCTTTGTTTCTCAGTGATACTCTTGTGGAATGTAGTTATGTGAGGGTAGTGTTGACTAGTAATTATTTACTTGGTCAGACTGGTTAGTTTTCCTTCAAACTATGCATTTCATTTTAGCAGTGGCATCTTAAATAGTTATTTTGTGAAGAGCTGCAGAAGATAGAAACTTCACAGAGGAGGGGAAGAAAAAAAAATCCAAATCAAAAAAAAAAATAAAATAAAAAACAAACCACCACACACAAGTTGGAAGGGCTTAGAATAAATTATTGCATGTCATTCTGTGGGAAAAAATCTTCCCGTACGGATGCTGTGTTGTTCACAATGTGAGTGCCAGATCCACTCAGCTCTGCTTTGCACTTCTGTCACCCTTATCACTCATGAGACGATCCTCTTCCACTGTAAGTGCTACCCCCAGCGGCATGTACTCGTTTATAGGACTTGCATGCTTATGCTGAAGTCAGGCACCCAAGAGGCACGGGATGAATTGACAGTATAGGCAGATGCTTTCAGCAAAGGAACCAGGATGTTAAAAAGAGCTTCAGCGTGGTTATTGTTTTGCCAGGCAAATCCATGTACTTGTCATCAAGGTGTTCGGGAGTATTTCAGCCTCGTCGTACAAGCTTGAATACAAGAGCTGTAATCAAGAGTTACATCATTTGGTGAGACAAGACCTTGAGGAATACAGCAAAGGGAAATGTGCATAATTAGAACAGTTCAGTTACAAGGGAAAGGGGCTTTGATAGTGTTAGAAATGCAGCTGAAACATGCAGCCTCCATTGCCCTGTCATCAGGCATTAGATGGTAGATGTCAGTGGGCCAGGGGGGAACTCAGGATCCAGTGAAGGAGTGTGGGGTTCCCTCTTTGAACCTTTCCAACCCTCAGGAAAACATCCATGGTGAGCATCTGCTGAGCCACAGCCTCCTTCTCCATTTGTGGACGAGATTAAAGCCAGAGATTAAAAAAAAGCCACGAGCTAAAAAAAAAAAAATAAATTAAAAAGCAGTTTGTTTTGATAGTTTTTCTCAGAAAAGGATGCTGAGAAATAGGAGCATGACCAATTCCTCTGCCACCTCAAAATTCCTGTAAAGGAAGAGGCTGACATGAAGAGGGGCCAGACGTGGTGACAGGGAACACGTCGTAGGTCGTCAAACGCCTTGGGGCCAATGCGCTTCCCATGGTGATTTCCACACTAACAAACTTGCCAAAATCCTTCCTAGAAATTTCACTTGGGGGAATAGAAAAACCTCCAACTTTAGTGACACCCGTTCTAAGTATGCAACATCCAGCCTGCTTTATTTAGATTTTTCACAAAATATTTATCACTGCCATAGTGATATCTATCCTAAAAAAAGAGACGATGCTTCAAAGCAATTTGACCTTCTCTAGACCCTATCCAGAGACATCTCTATTCTTACACGTGTATTATTGGCAAATGTTTTGAATTTTTGAGTTTGTAGAGGAAAATGCTCAACATCTCAGGGATTCTTGAGCCATGGGAGACTGCTTTCCCCCCACCACTGAGTAGGTTACCAGACAATACTTAATGTTTAGGTATCAAATGTGTTGTAACTATCCCTGGATGTGAAGTGAATTATTTACATTGCTCCTCTTTGCCTTTTCATTATTCTATTTATTATAAGGCAAAGCTTGCTGGTGGGGCAGTGTGCCAGTGGGGCACTTCCAAGGAACACCACTCAGGGAGCACTGGAAAGATTTCAGCACTGATGCTCTTCCAAGACATCAGCACCAACTGGCATCACTGACATTCATCTTTTGGGTGAGACTATGGCTGGAATCCTCTCTCAAGGCAAACACTGCAACAGGAGACTGCAGGTGAGTCCTTCTGAAATTAACCAATTTCGTGATGATACAAACTCAAGGTTAGACATTTTTTTCCTTGAGGCTGCTGGCTGGGCCCTGCTGGGTGCTGTGGAACGCTGGCAGGGCTATGAATATCAGGAATGCTAATAATGGGGTCCCATTTCTAACTTGGGAACAAAGGTTTCATTGCGTGCACATAACTTCCATGGGCAAGCATTCCTCTTGTCTTGCTGGGTGCGGGGTGTGGCTCTGCGTGAATAACTCCAGTCCTTTAAAAGAGTACTGGAAGACAGTCAAAGAATTGTTTCTTTGCCAATAATCGTAGTGTGGGGAGGCGCCAGGCTCAGGTTTTAATCCTGCAAATGATTCCAGTGCAGGGAAGGAGGTAAATATAGAGTGCAATCTGAGATCTAGGTCTTCCTTGGGTTTGGAAGTCTGCTTACTGGGGGTTTTATTGCTGTGCTCTTGGGGTTGTTTTAAATTTCTTTTTTTTTTAGTAGCTTAATTAATTTATCCTAATTTTCTCTGGACAATTCATAGTGTTGCTTGTTACTAATTGACTCCAGGGTGTTTAATGTGTTTAAGGCAATAGCAGAGGTCAGGGAAATGGTATCTAAAGAGCATCTGCATATTTGATCTTGTTTGCACCAGATTCCTGGCTCTCGCTGTCTTAGGGACACCCAAGAGGGTCACAGTTGTCATAAGCATGTCTTAAGTGGGTGCTTCAGAATTGTCCTGGGCTGGTACTGAGCCAATCCAGCAGCTTCCTCGAGCAAAGTATGCAAAGCGGAAGAGGGAGCAAGGGAGGAGGAATGTGTGGCATCCCCCTCCATTTCTCTGGCACAATTGTCCTGGTGGTCCTGTTTCAGCTGGTGGAATCCAGAACAGCCCCGTGGCTCTGCTGGGGCACGTGAAGCTCCTTTTTCTGACCCTTATAAGGCACAGGATTGTAGCATGACTGGCAGGGTGGGTTTGCAGCTCCTTTTCCTCTTTGCTCAGCCACAATGAGCCCGAACGTGATGTGTTTAGGAATCTGGCCCTATATTTCCAAACTCCATGCAAATATGGTAATAATAGCTAAACTGACATTTGCTTTTGCTTCTGTATAGTATGTCTTTAATATGACCACTACCCTCAACATTTAAAGCAACTTTGACAGTTATGTAATCCCTTCAACATTTAAGTACAACAGGAATTTATTATTAAGTGCAGTGGCTGGAAATGGAGCACTTTTTTCATTCACACTATAAACAGTTATGTTGGATTAGTAATCCTGCTTGTCAGAGTTGTTCACTGTTTGATATTAATCAGTGGGTTTATGAAAGGTGCAATAGAAGGCAGAAATGAGCAGTGAAGAAGTTGTAAACCTTGGTTCCATAAAATCAGACTCTGTGTATTGCTCAGGTTCACAACATTCCTTGCAGTGACCTCAGGCTGAGGAGAAAGGAAGTGCTGCATTATGGTAGTGGTGCCTCTATCTTTCGGTAAACGTATATTTAGTTTCTCACTATATAAATGCTGGTAGTGATGAAAGCCCAGACTTGCGAGAACATTTTTAGGTTGTTTTGTAAAGAGTGTGTTTTTCAGATTGTTGTTTAGATCTAGGATGATACAACCTAGCAAAACACTTAATGATCAAATATTACATGACAAAATGAATACCATCTCCTTTTGGTGCTTATCCACTATTAAAATCATGTGCAAATCACTTCACCTGAATATTTCCACCTAATTTGTGGGTTGTTATCTTTGAGCTACATAATTAATTTCTGTATCTTGCAAACACTGTTGCACTGCAGGTTTATTGTTGATTTTTTTCTTTTTTTTTAACACTTCTGAGTCTCTAGTACATATTCACGCATCACGTACAGAGGAACCAGGTCCTCTGGTTGGAAATGTCATCCTGTGAGATCTTTAGATGATCAAAGTGACAATGACACCATTGTAATGCAACATGTCTTCAACAGTGCATAATAAATTACCATGATTGGTTAATGAACATGCATGATTAATGAAACAAAATATAGACATATAATAAAGGCTTTTCTTGTAAATGTCAATCATCTTCCTTTTTCAAATGCTTCTGGATATGTCCCTTATACACCTTGCAGAACAGCTGGCACATGTGTATATGTAGGTATACAGTAGTGGAATCAAAATACAATATATAACCTTTCCATTAGAAGTGAAGTTAAACTTGAATAGCATACTTGACAGATTTCAATACCTAAGTTTATTTCAAGTTAGTTTTTCCCCCTTATTTCTGAAATCTTGCTTATTACAGCTTTGTTTTGGCATTGAAAAGAAAAAGAAATCTTCATTGAATAGCATTGGACTTCATTAAACTATGTATATCTTTCACTGATCACTTTTAAAGCAACGTGGCATTAGCTTTGTAAATTCTTGGGGCTAAATTTAGCACTTGCTTGTGGTAGGATCAAAAGTGTCAAAAATCTGCATCACTGCCTCATTATCAATCACCGGGATATTTTGGGAGAAGCAGTTTGATTTGCATCGTCGGACCTCCTACCTAGCATCACAGAAGGCTGTGCATCAATAAAATTAACTTTTGTCACTCAAACCAAATCGGGCTGAGGCGCCCCTGCCAGAACAGCTCATGTGCGTGCGCGGAGCGCGGCTGATCCCGGAAATGCTCCAACCATGTTTGGGGAAGGCAGAATAAAATAATTCATCCACTTCTGGGTGCTGTCCCAGAGCTTTCTTTATGTCTCAAAAGAAATCCAACAGGAAGGGGATCGGTCCCCCTAGCACAGAGCCAGAAAAATAAAAGGTCTGGATCCAACCAGCGGAGTAATGGGCTGGACCAGACCCGGCCCGCTCCATCCCGGTGCGCAGAGCCCTGCCCAGCTGTGCCTCACCTGTGGAAGCCCTGGAGCTGTGATTTACAGTGCAGCCGCCCTTTGCTCAGCTCCCCATTGCTCTGGAGGAAGTTGCTGCAGCTCTTTGCAGAGCACAACGTACCTCTCATCTCCTGCCAGCCCTGCAGAGCAGAGCAGTTCCCGGCAGCAGGATCACCACCCTCGTCGCCTCCTCCATCGCTGGCCAAGCGGGAGACGCTGCTCTTCCAACATCTGGAGGTCTGGTCTGCAGCGTGGGGTGCCTGGGGTTCACACGCTCTCCTTCTCCATGGATCTAGTTCCAGCCATGCTGGGAGCCTTTCCCAGTGAAGCCCAGCATGGCTGGCTGTCCTTGCTGCCAGCGGGCCACGGCAGCAAGGCAATAAAAAGACAAAAAGTCGCAGCCTTCCTACAACATCTATTATTTTTTTTTGCTGGAGGTTGTATGAGCCAGAGTGGAGGGAGGTGAATGTGTCCTGCCTGGCTGCATCCTGCCTTGCAGCCAACCCACGCAAGAGACAGAGCTGACTTTTCTTGGGCCTCCTTTTGGCAAAAGAAACAATTCTGTTAAGTCTTACCCCTTCTGAAACACTTTGTTTTAAGATAAAAGTGAGTCCATGCTCCTAGGCATCAGTTTCTAAAAAACTGATCATCATCCAGTAGCTGCTTTTTTTCACCTCTCCTCTCCCAAATTTCTTTCAGGTGCTCAACATTGTGCTGTAATTATACATATTAGCTGCTAAAAATATGTCTGTGGTACATCCAGTCCTCCTTCCTGCTGTGAATTCATCCATAGCCTGTTGATATGGTCCTCATCCATGTTTACTGGTAGATTTTGTTATTCTTTGAATTCATGATGAAGAGTGGTAGTTTCCTGTGTTTCTGGGGTTTTGGTTGGTGTGTTTGGGATTTAAGCTGTTCCATAGGTGCAGTTTGCCCCAGGAACTGAAGAAACCACTGAGCTTTTTATCCCCTCAGGAAAAAGGTAACAATTTATGGAGAGACTGCAAAAAGGCAGGATTAGGGGATTTTAGAAAATGTAAACCTTTTCCTTTTCTTGTTGTACAGGCCTTTCCCAAGATGTCATTCCTAAGGAAAATGTGCTACTGTGGTGTAGATGGATGAAAAGTTTAAATTCGAGTTTGAACAAAGTTAGTACACGTGCACTCTTCGTCATTTAAATAATTGTTTCAGTATTGTCTCTGAAACAAATATTTAGACTTTGATCTACTTTTAAAGCCAGATTGTTCTTGAAAATTTTCCTAGGCATTTTCTCCACTTCCTGAGCCAAGGAAACAATTTTTCAAAGCCTAAGTCAGCTAGTTTTATCTCAGAGGAAATAATGTTATTTTAGTGTACCTGGTAGGGCCAACTGAAATATTAAGATACCTCAAATGCTCGCTTTTGTGCAAAGATTTCTGAAAAGGGTAAATCCAAACAGGACAAAATAATTTCTTTTAAACCCTTAAGCAAATGAAATGTACAGATTTGCACTGTCCTTTCAATAGTATTCTTCAAATTCTAATTAGCAAGTAAACCAGGCCACATGCAAATTCAAATGAAATTTTATTAAATTTTATCAAATTAATGGTATGCGACATGAAAGGAAATAATCTTAAAAATATCAGCAGAACACTCACTGGTAATAATGCTAATTGACTTCTCTTTGCTCTATACTACTGTGGGGGCTTAGACAAATCAGTCAGAAAGAAGGAGATGGACTTGTATGGATTGCACTCCGTGCTGGGTGAGAAACATCTTCAAGAGGCTGAACTATTTCATGGCAAGATCTGAGCCAAAATATTAAGAATGTCAGCATTTGGTAAACCAGCTTTCACCTTTTCAATGCTTGTAACAATCAAGATTCAGTTTGACATTACCAAAAAGACCTGTATTTTTCACGAACTTTTTGAAATTTAAAATTGTTTGTTAAATTAATTGCAGGAAGAAAAGTGGGATGCTCCATTTTAAAAAACTGTTCGCCTCTGACATGCGTGGTCCTGGTGAAGGTCATTTTGACTAATTGTGGGATGAGCTCTGCTGGTGTTTGGAACCAAGTTTCAAAGATGAATTAGTGGCATCACTTGGAAACAGATTTTACAACTGAAAGTAAATAAACTGCGAAAAATCTAATCCAGAAGACAAAATTAATTAGTATGGCAGCAATCTATCAAAGCATCCATAAAAATAGAAAAGCTACCACTTGTTTAAAGCAAACAGTCCCTTCCTTTCCCTTCACTGTTTACCCTTTAAAATAGAAGGTAATTTCTAATATTTGCACGGCGTATTTTTTTCCTCTAAATTTATTCCTTTGTAACTGACTCTAAGCAGTCTCTCTGTCTGAAAGGCATTTGTAACACCACCTAATTTCTTTCTAGTTTCTTCAAGGTTAAGAATATCCATTGGTATCCATTCAGGGCATATTTATTCAACGGTTAGAAAGTACACCAAACTGTTGTCTAGTGTAGACTTTATTTTAGGAGCAAACATAAACACGAAGAAACTATAATCCTGGTGTAATGTAGGAATCTAATTAAGACTAATGAGGCAACATTAAATTTAATGTATGATGCATTTTATATGCCTTACCATTAGAGCTGCAGCAAGCTGTTCGTCAGAGCGTCAAACTTTGGTGAATAAGCCCCTCAAGGCATTGTTAAACAATCTGGGCTCAGGCCTTCTCCTGCCCATTAGGTTGTGCTGGGCTTGGCAAAATCTAGGTAGAAATGGAAATTTGGGGTAGGGGGGAAGCCTCAAGAAGTTCTGCCCATCTTTCAATGGCTCAGCAAGCTGATAAAAAGGGAAGATAAATGGATGGCTGCGTGTGACACCCTCGAGGAGGTACCAGGCTGGGACAGAAGGGAGGAAGGCCAAGTGTAATGTGTGAACTGCTGTTTGAGAGGCACCTATAGCAACGGGAGTGGGAGAAGGCTGGGATTTAAGTGACACAGTTTATCAAAAAGAATGGGCATGGTGATCATTGCTTAACAGCTAATTAACAGTACAGTTCATTATTTCCTCTTTTTTTTTTTTTTAATTCTTATTAAATTCAGAAAGATCAGTAAGTTCTAATATGTAGTTAATGGTACAGAAAAATAGGAGTATAGCTCTAGCTATAGATTTCACTCTCCAGAATCCTTCCCCCCAGTACAAATGGAAGACTCCTTCAACAATAAAAACAAAATTTTAACAATGATTTATCACATAACCCTTCATAGAATCTGTTTAAGTCCCCATTATTGGAGGGATTTAAGACTTGTAGATGTGGCACTTGAGGACATGGGTTAGTGTTGGGCTTGGTGGTGATGGGCCAGCAGTTCTACTTGATGATATTAGAGGACTTTCCCAACCTAAATGATTTTATATTTGTCTTAACATGCAGGGAAGTATGCAGGATGCAATGAGGGTAAAGATGAGTCTGAATGAAGACTGGTGCTGAGGAATGGGGAGATTTTTTGGAGAAGCATGTAATGAGTTGACTTCATGGGTTTGCAGTATAAACTGATGCTATGGTGATGGGTCAGAAGTGCAGGCTGAGCTGTAGCTTGGACAGGTTCATGGGCTCTGGTGTTAATTGGTGATTGCCAGCTGCTGTGAGACTGGGCCAGCCATGAGAAGAAGGTGAGGTAAGGAGGATTTAGTTGGCGTGGGGAGAGGGGATGGGGAGGGCCAGTGTCAAAGTGCACTTCAACCCTGCTGCTCCAAAAGCTGAGTTTCAGCCTACTACATCCTGGAAATTCATTCCAGTTTATATTATTGCATGTGTTAGTGATGGCTTGAGTGTTTGAGACTTTGAAGTATTTAATCTACACATGAAATTGGATTTTTTTCTTTTTTTTTTCTTTTCTTTTTTCTTTTTTTTCTTTTTTTTTTTTTTTCTTGTGGAATATAGCCATGGAAACCTGTAGTCTGTGCTGGAAAATAAATGACTGGAAATGTTCCTCGGTGACTAACTTGCTGCAAGACGTTACTGTAAGTGCAAGCATCAAGTTATACTTTTGACAACAAACAAATGTCGTGTGCTAGGTTGGAATTAGGGATTCAGGAAAAAGATGCTGTCAGGATGACTGGCAGTGGTGCTATAGGAAGTTTGCAAACGTATCTATTGCACAGGTTTGGGCTGGGGGAATGAGTGATTCCTTTCAGGAACATCAGGGAGCACCATGAAAGCTCAGCTGGGTACAGAAAAGAAAACAATGCTGCCAGAGGGGCTTCAGGGGGGTGGGAAGGAGCGACACTTGTGTTCACAAGTGTTTGGGGATTGACCTCACTCAGCTGCTTGGAAGTGTGGGTGGGGGGGGATGACTTCAAGGCAAGCAGATGTAGGCTGATGCTGAGAGTTTTTACAGCCCCCTGGTGTGTGGGGGACATGCTGGGACCACCCCATCGTACCTGACCCGGCTGCCCGAGAGATGGAGAGAAAAAGCACATGCAAATGGGGGTGGTTTTCCCACCACAACCTGCTCTGCTCTTTCCCTTCCCAAAATGAATGACTGTGTGCCTCTACCTGTACAAATCTGAGTGAGGTTTATGCTGTTGTGTCTGTTCCTTGTTCAGTGCTGAACTGAAGGTGGATGGAGAATGAATTCAGACAGGGAGATGTGAAGGTCACAACTCCTGTGATCCCTCCATTCCTCATCCCCTTGTGCTCTGTACTCATCTATCCATAGAAAAGAAAAACCCCAGCAAACCACAGAAAGTGCAAATTTATTGCTGAGGGAGTTATTCATATATTTTCATTTTATTTTTCCTTCTTCGACATCTTTCAAATTTCATTAATACCAATTCCTGATCTTTCTTTTGACTGAGCTAGAAGTATGCACACTTTTCAAAGCACAGGTATAGGTCATATTTTTCCTCTTTAAGATTTTGTCTTTTCCTTGAACACGGCACACTCTGCTCAGCTTTTGCCAGCTGGATGCTCTCTTCCTGTGTTTGGATCCTGTGGATCACAGTTTTGGGATGTCCTCCCAGCTTGGCCTCACTGATCTGGCCCCCAGGGCAGCCTGTGCCCCACTGGGGTTTGTAACACACAGGTTTAAACACATATTGCAACCAAAGCAATCAGAGTTTAGACATTTGCAAGGGTCCTTAAATCCCACCACTTGGTGTTTAACCCAGTTCTGGGGAAAATGTGATAGATAAACCTACCTGCCTTTCTTTTTTGTGTATGAGTGTTGCTTGGATTTAGGTCAAATTCCTTGAATGAGATAAACATCCTTTTTATCTCGGCATCCTGTTGCAAATGGCTTTTCCTTTAGGAATGGATTCTCACCCTTCTCTGCAGCCAACTTCCTTCTGCTTTCCCACTGAAACAACCCTGGTATTACCATATCCTGGGATTTCTGTCTGGGATGTTAGGACAAACAAGGATGGTGTAAACCTTGGGAAGCGTTTGGTATGCTATAAAAGTGCTCAGATGAGCTCCAAATAGGATTCATAAATTGTACAGGGATCTGGTGGTTATCAGAAGCCCTTAGTTCTATTTACTGCCAACGTGGCCACGATGCAGTGGGAACTGCTAACTTTCCTGGTGCAGTGTTTTTTCTTGCTGGGATGTGGGTTGTGTTCTCAAAATCCATCTGGCCATTACTTGTTTCCCCATCACAACAAGCAGCCAAGGTGGTTTTTACATAACCAGCCTTCTGATTGAAGAAAAGAGGTGATTCTTGCCCAAAACTGTTACAGGGCTTCCTCCATTCCTGCCTCTTTGGCTGTGCTCATCTCCTGCAGGCACTGAGGGAAGGGTTAGTCTGTGTCTGCTCCCTTGAACCTCTTCCCTCTGTAGGGAGCCTCTTTTAAACAGTAAATCACCAGCGATGATCTGGGAGAGACTGATCCTCCTCACCTCTTCAATAGGTAAATTGCCCTTTTAGAAGAGTGATCCATGCTCCTGTCCTCATTTTTCATATCTCACTTAAAAAAAAAAAGGCAGAAAAGAAAAAATAATCTTCAAGGGACTTTGACTTAAGCAAAGGCACTTTAGAGTCTTTTTCTAATGTCATTCTAAAGTTAAAAAACAATTTGACTTCAAGGGAGATACAGCCCAATTTTTTAAAAACTTAATAGGATTAGTCATGGGAACTATTTTTAGCAAAAGTTCAACTTTATCCATGTATTTTAATGTGGGAAAAGTGTGTCCTTTTCCCTCTGCTAATGTTTGATGTATTCCAGCCCTCCTGCGAGTGTGTTTGAGTATCTTAGGGGCTCTGGAGTGGAGGAGAACTTCCTCTCGGATTCTCTCTGTTTTCTTTCGTGAAAATGACATTCCTAAGCTGTTTCACTTTCTGACAGGAAATGGAGCCTTGCCAAAAATGATTAAAGTCCAAGAAAGCATAACAGTTCCAAAGCTGCAGCAGTTCTTTAGGAGTCCCGAGTTTGACATTGTGTCAAACAAATGTGAAATATTGTTTAATAAATTTGAATAATACAGGGAAAGGGAAAAATGGTTCTTGGCTTATAATGCTGGTGCTCTTTATTAAGTCTGTAAAGGCCTGCCTAGCTCTAATAAATTGAAATATATACATAAATATACTTGTGCATGGATAACAGTTTAATATTGTAATATATAATGAACGGCGCACATGCACCCCCCACATGCAGACATTGATTTATTCGTGCTATGACCATATATACATTGATATGTGTGTGTTGACTCCCTCACAAGTTTGTATATATTTATACATGGAATTACTATTCACAGGCAACTCCTGTGCCTGCCTCATATAAGAAATATCATAAGTGTTATTTATAAGGTGTGACGTGACATTATGACTTTATAAAAATACTAATCTGATGCTAGATAAAATACAATTGTTAACGGTTTCTCAATGGTTTTTAATTCGGTGTTTGTTTAAAGGAATTATTTTGAGGCCTTTGCTTATGCCAAACAACACCTTATCATGTAATTCCAGCATTACTAGAAGGGCTGTACGGAGGCTCAGGAAAGCAGTGGGAATTCTATGGCACCCAAGAGCCTGGCTCTGTCACCTCGTCCCATTTAACAACTCTCTCTGCCAGGAGGGCTTCCAGCCACTGAGAATTTGACAGTTTTCAATATTAGGGTATTAACGCAACAGCTCTATCAAAATGAGCCAGATTTCTAAGAAATTCCTGCGCTGTCAAATCCAAGTGTGAAAAAGTCCTGCCAGGCTCCAGTAGTCCTAAGGTTACTTCTCAGAATCCACAAACACCCTTCAGCTTTTGTAAGTTGGCTTCCAGTTTTATTTTGAATTTTGGTTGTACTGCGTTCACAAAAAGTCATGTTTTAAAGTTGCTCTCCGGCCATGACACCAGGAATTTCTTTTTTTCTTTTTCTTCTTGATTTTAATATAAAAGCTGGATTACATCACCACCAGATTCCAGGAGCTCTAAATTTTAAAATTAGTCTAACTACTTAAGGCTCAATTGGGACAGTTGGCAACTTTTCTAGAAAACATGAAAACTTGCTTTGTTGGTTCTTGCAAGAAAACTTCACTTGTTTTCCCTCTGTCAGATACATTACTCCACCACCAAAATATATCAAATATTCAGGAACTTATAAAATAATAAAAATGTTCTCCTGACACAGTCTCAAAGGCAAAACATTCTTTAAGCGAGGTGTGTTTCAAAGCAAAGCTGTGGGAAAGGTTTCTATTTTTCATCCTTTGTGTGGAACTGCCATGCCATTTGATTAAAAGGAGCCCTCTTTAATAGTTTTTCTAATGGCATTTGAGATTTCACATTGGTGAAGTTGAGCCGGGACCCGTTGCTGCCGTCATTCAACAAGGACAGCGATTCGCGGCTACTCTTCAGACGAGCTAAATTGATCAGACAAGTCAGTCAATGTCATTGAGCACTATTTGTCACTTCATAAGCAGCTACAATCTGCTGCTCCATAAATGCAGAAGGACCGTCGAATAAATCACATCAACCAGTGGGAGTAGATAGTATCCCTTCATCCATAATTGGAGCGGCCCTCTCCTGTCACATCCGCTCATTCCGCGCGATTCCGGCGCGGATTGACACTGACAAAGAAAGAGCAGCCGCTGTCAGAGGAGCTGGAGTCTGTCTGCTGCTCTGCTCTCCCCACTAATAGATATCTATCATAATATCATATTAACATCACAAAAAATATCAGAGTTATAGCTCCGCTATCTGGGTGTATCGATGACATACGTGGAGGTTTCTCCTGGGTTTGCGGGGAAGGCTGATTGATGCAAGAGGAAAGCTCCTGATTAAAGCCACTTACCAAATCTTTCAGCCACAGGAGTATTTGCTGCTGCGTGTGCTGCTGATTTCACAGACAAAAAAATGATTAAAAAAATAAATAAAATAATGAGAACACGATTTTCTGTAAACAGACCTTCTAGAAATTTGTTATTTTTTGGCACAGGGATTAATCATTAATTTATTCCCATGAAGTGGTTTTATGGTTATATATTTACCAAAATAATTACAGAAATGTAGCACCTTAAAAAAATATTATTGTCTCTTTAGCAAAAAAATCCACAAAAAGCCCCCAAAACTTCTCTCTGGTGCCTGGTTTGGCAAGTATGTAATATATAAGGAACATATAATATTATATGTTCATTATATGTTCAATATAATACACATTTTCTAAGTGTACAGATTAAATCAGAAGAGAGTATTTATTACAAAGGTGTGCTAGGCTAGGAACTTTTTTCCTGGAGAAATGCTGGATGGTTTTTACCAGGAATATGTTAGATTAATCAGCTCTCTCAGTCCTGGAGAGAAATCACAGTGGAATACCCAAACTGCTGTGTAGTCACATGTAAATCTCTCTGACAACCTGGAGGCATGGATCATTTGTTCAGTGTTTGGTTCCAACAACAAGCTCGTGGAGGAAAATACCTTGTTTGCTTATAAAAAGATTGCAGCTGAATATGTAATTGCTGACAACAGAGCACTGGGATCCCAGGTCTCCAGGATGAAGATCTGTGTCCTTTCTCTTTATTTTGGGGGCGAAAAAGCCTTAAGTCAGTTTGCCTGTGTGTAAGCAAAGCTTTATGTTGCATGTCTTGTAGGAAAGCAGTGAAACACTTTCTTTTTAAAGGTGCTCGGTGTAAATGTCATGTTCCTGGCTGGAGTCTTTGCTGGGCCCAAAGGCAAAGCATAATATCAAATGACTGCTACAATTTTCAGTCTGGGACGTCTCTTGACCCGTGTGCACAGATGATGAACAATTTCTCCTTTCTGGGTTGGCTTCTTTGCCTCTTGGTGCAGAAGTTGTCCTGAAAACATGCCAGGAACCTAAGTCATAGGTAAGCAGTAGAAATGATTTTATCTATAAAAGACGCAATTCTGTTAATATTCACATAAATTCTGCTAGAAGCACAGTTCAAAAGAAAACTCAAAGCAGTAGATCATAAAAGTATTCATCATTAAATACAAGACTTTGACTTGTTTTTAGATGAAAAATAATAGAAATGTTACACTTAAAACCAAAATGTGAGACAAATCCACGTGCATTGGAAACTGAACAGCATCCAGAGGAGGCAGCTTACACAGGAGCACATTCATTGTCAACATCTGATACTGAAAAGGTCAATAGTTAATTAAATAATCCATCACCTTAGGATAGAGAGCCGTCCTCACTTCTGACAATCAATGGCAGAAATATTAAAAGGTCAGAAAATGAGTTACTATATATTGTGTTTTCTTACTGTGTGTTATAAAGATGTGGCTTGTGTTGAGTGGTGTGGGCATGAAGACAGGTGGGAAGAAATATTAGCTCTTGCCCAAATATTTTCTTGGATGCTCTTTTACCAGGCTTCTTTATGTGTGGGCTTCTGAATCGATGGACCTCAAAGATGTAGTAAACTTTTACAATGACAATTTACAACTGTATCACAGAATTTATAACACAATTTCTTTAATTATCAGTGTGTTTTCAGGAGCATTTTTCTCCTGTGCTGCTTGAGGTTATACTGGGATAAACTGGGTGAGCGTGCTGATATTCAGCTTTTGTTTAGATATGGAGCAGAGTTACTTTGGGAGCCCAAGAGGCAGTTTTTTGGTGCTTATTTCCTAGATCTGATGGGTATAGCAGGGCAAACAAAGTCCACTCAATGACTCCTGATTGTATCGTTCTGCCAGGCCGTGGTGTGTACCTGTTTCCAGGGCTAACCTTATGAATAATTATATCACTTATTAGATGGCAATGTTTTTGAACACTGAGTGTTTATAAATAGTTTAAATTAATTATAATAACAGTGTTGCCATAAACATTTTTTGCTTTTTCTGGGTGTCTTTTGCAAAAACCTTTCCCTCACTGGCTGTGAGGCTACTCCTGCGTTGTGTTTGTCAGGGTGAGTGTGGATGACTTGATGCATTTTTCCACTCCTTTGTCAAGATAGACTGAAGTTTCCTTGTTTTCTGAATGGAAACTGGGTTTTCCATATGAAGGGAAACCACTGATGTTTCTGTGTACAGCACTTGGAAGGGCTCCTTTGAGTGATGCCCTTCTCACCCTCTCCAACAGCCCCTTTATGTTGGGACCCTCCAAACTTAAAGGAAGGGCTAGAAATGCACCAGAACAGGGATGTGCTTCCCTCTTCTCCCACAGTGCAGGAACAATATGTATTTGTTTATCCTCTCTCTGCTTCTAAATTTTCTTAATTTTACTTTCCTGGTGCTTAGCTTCTTTACCCTGAGTGTAAAAGTCATGGCGCTGAATTACGGCAACCATTATATGATTATTTTATCTCTCACTATAAAGAGTTTTGAAAGACTTTGTATGAGGGGCAATATAAAAATAAATTGAATTGAACTATGGCTTCACCTCCCCACTTTTTTAGTGCAGAAACCTTTAGAGCAAAAACTGCAATATAAGGACAAAGGAGGAGATTAAGACAGTGTCATGAAAGAGGTAACGCTGGGTGACAGGTCCTACCCTGCCTGAGCACTTTGGTGGATTTGCAGTCGGCTGTGTATTAATTAGATTTTAAGCATGTTCACAACTGGGGAAAAGCCTTGTTTGTATTTTTAGTGGGAAGGTTATTTTAAGCCATGAGAAAGGTATTAGGTATTATCTGCTGTGGTGCATTTATATAAACAAAGGTCTACCTGATGGCTGTGCAAACATCTGTTCTGTTCTTACCCAGCATTGCATGGTTCATTAACACTTACCCTGTTGGCCTCTGAAAGGCCAGCTCTGGAAACACATAATCTTACTTACAGATCCACAGTTGTAATAATTTGACTTTTAAAAGAAAATATTCTTAGCTTGGGGTAATGAGGGGGGTTTTTGCTGCTTTTTGTTTGTTTGTTTAGTGTGTGTGCATCCCACAGTAAAAATATGATTTTATGTTTTACAGTGCAGCTCAATAAATTACATTAATAAATGACTCCTGGTTCATGAGAAGGGCTGTATTTTGACAATATCAACCAACCTTACCATTTGTTTAAGCAGGAAAAGTGGGGAGCCAAAATAAAGCTGCTACAGAAGAAATCTCAAGAATGTTTATGAAACTTTGCTCTAGCTACATTTATTAGAAGTAGAAGCGTAGTCTTAATTTGTCATGCAGGATTCCAGGGGAGTGAGTAATTTCTAGAGCTTCTCTAAATGCCAGAACTTAATATTTTTTCTGCAGCAATTTGTTTGTAAATATGGAGTAAACTGTATAGGTTGCAATGTGACAAAAAGGTATCTAGGATTTGTCATCTTCTGCTAACAGCTGTTGGGTTTGTTTTATAGCATCTCATGGGGTTTTTTGGATAAATGCTCTGCTGATGGCAAGCAAAAGCACCCTGAGGATCTCAAATGGTGGGCATGCACAAAGTTTAACTGTAATAAGCTGTTTGTCAGGGATTTGATCTCCAATGGATCTGCTCCCCCGGGTCTCAGCAATTCCCACCAGGGTGTCCATGTGTCACCTTCAGAGAAACCCACACTGAACAGGAGGCAAACTCCAGGCAAGATGGTAATCTCCCTTCTGGCAGGCAGAATTTTATGATGTGAAGAGGGGAATCAGGGCTTCCTAAGGAGGGTTTTTAAGGGAATGGAGTTCATGAATTTTACTTGCCAGTTTCCCTGCTGCTACAGGAACCTAGGATATTTTTTTTTGTCACCCCCACCTCTCTTTCTAATCTTGTGACATACTATAGTTGTAGACTTTGGTCTTTTATTTGGTAGTCTGAGGCAACATCTTTGTTTGTGGTGCAGAGCTGGGCTCATGGATGGACTCAATGACCTTAAAGGTCTTTCCCAACCCTAATGAGAAGTGGAGATGGAGCTGATTCTGAGGGCCTCAAATCCACACATTTGTTTTTTGGGGCTAGCCTTGGACTGAGACTGGTGTGGTCCCATGGTCTGACTCCCAGGCACTGATGAACTGCTTTGGGTTTGCCCTTGGTGTGTACCAGCGTTTTAGTGCCTTTCCAAGGGCACCCAAAAAATGGTTTCCAGACAGCTCTTTGCAGTGAGATGGGCAACAGGGACTGGGAGATGTCCTTCAGCAGTTCACTCTGGACTCAATAAAAAATTCCTGCAGAAACTCACACCTGAACCTTAGACAATGTTTTGTGGCCTTCCCTTACACAGCACGGTGAGTGGTGTTCTCAAAACTCTTCAGTATTAGATGTTTCTAGCTTGTTTAAAATCATTCCCATGCCCTCACTCAGTCTCTGTCCAGGAGGTAGGTGAATGTCTCCATAGGTGCCATCAGTGCACCCCTAGGCTGAATGTCAGCACAGCAGAAACCTCAGTAAATTAATGGAAACCACATTTTAGGCACGTTATTACCTCGGGAGGGAGATGTGCCTGTCCGTGCTAGACATGTGCTTTCTTGGATCCTTTCAGAGGTTTTTCATATTTGAGTAATGTGGCAGTGAGTGAAGCAGCACACCAGTTCTCATGGTCCCCTGCTCCCCAGATCGATTACACCCTGTCACACCAGCACAGCAGAAGTCATGGTCTGAGGGGAAAACCCACTCCTTTCTCACTGCATTCCCAACTGCTTCAGAACCTCTGCCAGCACATATTAGCCCTGATAACATTTTAAGATAGTGCTCTGCTGAAATGAAAGCCTTGCTTGCAAGGCCACGCTGTCCAAAGTTCCCCCATCCCTCATTCAAATCCAGCCTAATTAGCCCAACTTACAGACCTTGTTGTTATACATGCTGAAGTATAATGGCTGCTATTATAGCAGCTTGCAGCAGCAAAGATATATGATTTTGAACGATATGTCAAGGAAAAATAAACATGTTTCATTTCTTCATTAGATAATGTTTATTTATAGCACAATATATATCTACCTCCACTGTACCATTAAAGTTTTGACTGCTTTTTAACTATAAAATTTGATATTGTTGTGGCAGCTGCACTACTCAAATGATTGCTATAGTACAGCTGTTATCAAAGAGTAAGATTTATAGTTGCCCTACATGGTGTAAAGATATGTGCATATTTACTTTGTGTTTTACTACTTGTGTCCTATATTTTAATGACACAAGGTGAGATGAAATAGTGAAATAATAAACTCTTTTTTGCTGCCGCAAAAGCAAATGGCACTATTTGTTTAAAGTTTGGTGTTAAATTATCTATTGTGCTATGACAAAATTTTTTGTCTCTGCTATTTTGGTTTATTTAAAGGCATTTTACATGTTAGTAGCAATCTTAGGGTTGTTTTATTTTTTTACTGGTTTTACTTTTCAGTGAAGTACTCTGGAACTGGAGTGAGAACGACATGCTTGATGAAACATGTCAAGCTACATTATATTGTAGGTAAGGATCAATATTTTAACCCTTGGATAGATAGAGCACAGTGAGCAGCAACTTCCCTCATTGGTGGTTTTCTAGGAAAATTAGGTGAATGTGTGAATAGGGCATCAATATCCACTTTTATGAGGTTGCTGCCCCACACGACCCTATTGCAGCAGGTCCCTGATAATACACACCATGTATGAAAAGAGGCTCAGAAAATCTCTTGGTAAAGGAAGGGGTGAGAAGGTCTGTCCAGCTCAATGGCCAGATCCTGACCATCAGCACAAATCATTTATAGCCAGTGTTGAGCTCTCCTGTCCAAACCCAAGGCTGGTTTCCATGGGATTCAAATTTTTTAACCACAGCATTTGCAGAGTAGGCACCTTTGGCTGCTGTTTTGATTTTGTTAGTGACCAATGTCTCCTTACAAATCCTTCTTTTTTTCCCACTGGTTGGATCTCACTCAACAAGGACTGCCTAATCAAAAGGGCCTGCAAGCAGGATTGGGTTATTTCATGAAGGTTGAGGTCCTTCAGCAGAAATGTGACATGGATGGAGTGCAGTGGATAGTCCTGTGTATAAGAGGAAAATTTTAAATTTCAACGTTCTCTGAAACTCCAAAACCAGAAGGAAACAAAAGGACAAATCTAGATACAGAGGAGAGGTGAGTGATAGACCCTACATTCTTATTTAATTTTTATGACCTGCTTTGTGCACCTTTATTTGATGTTAAGTCCAATCCTGTCTGTGTGAAATTCAGTTTTGTTGCATTTTTTGGAGTGGGGAAGAAGGGACGCTGTTTTCCCCTTAAGATGATCCTTAAGGCAGTATTCCTCACTCTAGTCTGTGTTGAGTCAGTTGTGTATTTGTATTTCCTACCAAACTCTTTTATGTACTAAATCTATTACATTTATCTTTTTCTTGCAATTCTTTTTTTTTTGAAACAGGAAAACATTAACTACAGCAACTTATCTGCTCTCTTTTGAGCTCACTTCTGCCTGTTGCCTTGAACATTTTCTACACCTGTAGTAGGTACTTTTACCTCTTCACCATATATTTAATATATTTGAATGAAATTAAGAGAGTGTTTGAGATACCTCAAACTGGAAGAGCTGAGCACTGGACACCTCAGTGTTTACAGGTTCTTGCTGAAGATGAAAACTGCATATCATGGACTGGAATATCAGGACTCTGCCAGGTTCTAATGCATGATATCATCTCTTTCAACTTGGTAGGGAAAGTGACTTCTCATGTTTTATGGTTTTTAGCTTTTTTACCTTTTTTTGCCACTGTGTACACTTGGAAAGCCATGTAAAAATGTAGTGAAAACAGGCTTTCTCATGAGGTCTCCTTTCCTTCCTCTATTTTCTCATGTCATAAATCCAAGAACAGACCTTGTTCTTGATATTTTGGCATTTCTTTCTTTTTTTTTTATTTTTTTTATTTTTTTTCAGCCCAGACCAAAAGTCTATGACAAATTTAAAAAGAAAAAGAAAAAATAAAGAAGAAAAATGAGAACGTCACGTCTTGTAAAAGATTTGGCTCTAGGTTTGAGAAAAGCTCCATACTTCCTATTATTTTACTCAGCCATCCCTACCACGAGATTACTTTGCCTTAGGGTGATGGCTTGTAGGATTTACTCAAGCATTACTTCTTATCAAAACTTTGACCAGCAACTTGGTGATCACTGGAGTCCCCAAAGCACAGAGTTTACAGGGAACTTACAGGCTCAGTTAAAATGCAAATTACTGTTAATTAGGCAAACAAGCTACCAGTAAAGCAGATATGGCAAGTGAGTTGACATTAGGTAAAGCAGAAGTGATAATTAATAACCCAACAATTTGGATGGGTCATTGGTTCAGCTCTACTCGATCAATAGCTGCTGTCTCTGTGCATTTTGGCTGAACCTGCACCTAGGAAAAAAAGGGCACTTTTGTGAAAACCACTCTGCCCAAGCCAGACAGATGTGCTACACCACATCTGTCCAGCCAATTCCAGCAGCTTTTTGCAGAGGTAGGGCTCTCCCAGTGTAGGGGCCAGCTCCATAGGTATGGAGACCAGTATTTTGGATTAATTCACCTTAAATGAGCTTAGTATTAGTTTTCAGTCCTTTCAGTGCTTTTTTCCCTAACCCCCTGCCAGATATTACTGAAGATCAGATTTTGCAATTGCAGAGTAACCACATCCTAATCCTGGGTTTTCCTGCTAATCAGAAACAATTTTTCTCTTGTCGGTTGTGTTCCCTTAATTCATTTTGTCTTAACTCTTTCACTACACTTAACAGAAGATAGATGCCTAAAATTTTCACCTCTGCTCATATGGGGAGCTTTTACACTGACCAGACACCAACAGTAACTTTAATGTTATGTTACAAAAATATTCTTTGAGCATCTTAAACACATGATCCTTCCAGGTTCAGGAAACAGGAATGAAAACCAGTAGCTCTGCTATAAAGACCTCTGCATCATCTGTTGAGTCCATTTTCCTTATTTAAAGTAGACAGAGAGAGAAAAAAAGAGAACCATAAAGAAGATAGAAAATAAGTAGCTGAAAAACCCACTGAAATAACACACCCACTAAAATAATGAAGTCATAAACACAAGGAAAATTTGTGTTAAGGCTACAAAAATACTTTACCTCAGTTCCCTTGGGGCTTGTCTTTACAAGACACATGGCCCTTTTCACTTTATGAGAAGAATCCAAGACGCTCAGCTGTATTTCCAAGGCTGGGCAATACTTTAAGAAAATACTGTAAGACTGCTATGTCTGGTCTGACCCAAGACCCTGTTTGAAAAAGCTTTACAAATATGCAGGAGGAGAGGTTTGACTCGAAATATATCTGCCATCAGCTGATGGTGCACCCTGGCCCATTAGCTGATTAATTACAGAGCTGATCCCTTAATGAGGGACCATCATCCCAGAGCACTCCTTTTAAAACTCAGATGTTGAATATCTCAACTGGGTGATTCTTTTTTTGAGGCTGAACAGAAGCAAAACTCATACAGCAGTAATTTGTTTATCCTTTCTCAGGCACCATGTCACTCTTTTGTGCTTCACAAATATGTTCCTATCACAGAAAGTTTTGTGTTGGAAAAGACCTTAAATATCATCTAAAATAAAATCTCCATCATTCTCTCTATGATCTCTTTGCTTCTGCATATTTTCCAAGGGATACAACTCTACCTCTTGCTCCCACATGCTGATGAGGTGATGCAGAAGTATCTGCAGAACTAACACTGACTGTGGTTTGCATCCACTGAAGCTGTAGTGATACAGTCCTACATAGCTCTGTCTTTGCAATATTTATGCCATGGTTGTCTCCAAGGTCTTAGAAGTCCTTCCCAGTGTCACACAAAATTAGCATTTCCTGTGACCGGAGTCAATAAAATTACTTATGTGAGTAAATACTGCTGATTATGAAAAGCAACTGTATATTTTAGTGATTATGACCATATTTTGACCAGAAGTATTTCAACACTTCAGCAAAGTGCCAGATTTCCAGCAGGGTTTGTAATTCGGTGCCTTTGATTTGAAATCTTGTGGCCAGTTTTTTTTTTTATTTTTTTTTATTTTGATGAACACCCAAAGAGCTCTGGGAGTGCTGAGCTCTGTGCTGGAGAGGGAAGGGAAGAAATCCTGCTCTGCTTTGGGCAGCCTGGCTGTGGCTTCTGGGGTGATTCCTGCCCAGGCTCCAACCCTGCAGTGCATGAGAGCCAGGCTCAGCTCTGTCCTCCAGGAATGACTGCACATGGGGGTGGCACAAAGAGGAGCTTGGAATGTTTTTAGGGAAGTTTCCCCTTTCTTCACGTGTCACGTTGGACAGGGTTGCAGCGTTATCTGATGGAGCAAATCTCAGCATCTCTTTGAAGAAAATGCTTCTGTGAGAGGGTTTTTGCAGATACATAAAGCTGGAGTTGTGTTTGAAACCACAAAGAGGGGGCTGGACACAGCTGTAGAGGTGACACAGAACTGATTTCACAAGGCCTCCATCTCTCCCTCTATGTGACAGTCAAGGATGTGTTGCACGAACAACATCCCTGTCCTTCTTCCCACTGAAAAGCTTTCCCCTTTTCATGACCTCATGGCAGGAAAGAACCTTTTTGACTAATATCCACTAGGGCAGTGGTTCTCCTTAGAGATTCAAAATGAAAGTAATTTTGTCTTTTTAATCGCCTTTTACCAGTGTAGCAAAGCCATTACTAAGTTGAACTGAAATTATTTTCTTATGGTTGTATAAAAGAGGAGAAAAGTGTTCATTTTGTCTCTGGACACTCTTACTTTAGTGACAGTATTGAGTATATACTATTATGAAAAGACATTTATAATCTCTTAAATTTACCCTTTCTCTATCTGATCTGGCATTTGCTGCCTCTGTGCTGGTGACCATATGTGTGTGCTGTGGATCAGTGTGCATGTGTTGCATGGAAGGAGGAAGAGGGCTGACCAACTAAATCCATCAGAAACAAATATGATACAGCACCGATCTGCTACAATGCTTTTCTCTGTGTCCAGAAACTCTCCTTTCCATCAGGGCCTCTCAGTTCTGCTGCATTTTTCCAGAACTCCCTTTCCACCCTGACAGAGGGGTGAATGTAACAAAAAATGTACTTTGTCAAGGCTAGTTCGGGAAAAACTTTGGGGGTTGAGTTCAGTTTTCTGTAAAGTTTCTCTTTGTTCTGTTTTTGCTTTTATTTGTTTATCTGTTTGTTTGTTTGTTTGTTTGTTTGTGGGTTCTGTCTTGTTATGATTTTCTTCCATAGGTGAAGCAGGACAGGAATTCTGTCTCAGTCATGGGAAGTGTCCTTTTCCAAGCACATAAGGAAGGAAGTCTGTTTTGCACCAGCAGGTAAGATGATCCATTGCTTGACACTGCAGAGGGTTATCCAGTATCACACAGGTCAAGGGGCCGTGTGTCCAACTTGTAAAATTTCTCATCTGCTCCTTTTGCATTGGAGGGGGAGGGAGTTGGTGCCCATTGCCCCTTCTACTCTGCAGGATTTCTGCTGGAGATTTAAAATATGCAACTTTTCTACTCCTGCAGCAAAGTCCAATGCAAATCCTATCCCAGAGATGCCTTCTGCAAAAAATAAATGAGTAAAAAAAACCTGTTATAAATGAATTTTTTTTCTTAACACATAGCATTGGCTGCATTTTCTTTACTGTTTCACTCCAATATTTCTCTGTCTGAAGTGGCCACTGAAGCTAATGCATAAAAACCCCAAGAAATCACATTTGTGTCAGTTTTCTGACTTGCTGTTCAGTGGTCTGCAGCTTTTTCATAGCACCTGGAGATAATTTAAGATGTTGGTAATTCTCAGTAGGTGCAGGAAGTGTGTGTCAGTTGTCAGCATCTGTTGCTCTGTTATGAACAAATACCTAATTTCTGGACATAGAAAATTCCCAGTAGTTGTTTTTTAGGTGAGAGACAGGTGAAATCGTGGAATCATTAAGGGTAGAAAAGACCTTTAAGACCCTTAAATCCAATCACCAACCCAGCACCACCACCATGTTCTCCACTAAACCATTTCCCCTGGTGCAACATCCACATTATTTTTGAAATCTCCAAGGATGGTGATTCCATCACTTCCCATTGGAATCCTGTTCCAATACTTTTCAACCCATTCCCATGAAAAACATTTTCATAATATCCAACCTAAACCTCACCTGGTGCAATTTGAGGCTGTTTTGTCCTGTCCCTTGCTACCTTGGAGAGGAAACTGATCCCACCTCACCAAAACCTCCTTTCATAGAATTGTAGAGAGTTATAAATGTCCCCCTGAGCCTCCTTTTCTACAGCCTAAATAACCCCAGCTCCCTCAGCCACTCCTCATCAGACTTGTGCTCCAGACCCAAACCCTACTGTCTTAAATTAACATGGAAAAAAAAAAGAGGAAATTACCTACTTTTTCATAATAGCTATCATTTATTAAAAAGCACACAATTTTCTAAATATTTCATGTGATTTCTCATTCTGAATCTACTGTTAATCAGGAGGATGGAATTTTAAATAAACTGTTTCCTGTTTTTGCTGGGCTGTTTTAATGTTCCTGGTCATGTAAGTTGCAGGGAATATGTAAACTGGAATTTGAAGCAAGGATGGCATAATGCATTTCAGGATACACCTTGACAGAGGCATTAATTCACTGCAGGTTCACTCCACATGGAATCTCTGTATTTTTATGACATGTACAGTTGGTTGTAATGCCATACTGGGTATCATGTATAACATCAAAGAGCTAAGTAAGTATAAAGGCATGTTGTATTTCTTCAGTTCATGTCAACAAAATCCTTTTCAACCTTGGATACCTCTTGCTTAAAATCTTTAGCTTGTCCTGTACTTTTATTTGCAGCATTTCTGTCCAAAAATAATATTTGTAACAGGAAAATGGAACTACTAGGACATCTTCTTTTTTGTTGTTTTTGTTATAGGCTTAAATGATTTAACTCTTAGGTGTCCTTGGAAAGCAGACAAAAGTCTACCAAATAAAGTTAAGTTCTTGGAGTATCATCAGCTTGCTTTCCACGCTGTCATGAAATTGTTTTCTCAAATTGGGCTGCTTCCCAAGCGAAATTTTCCTCTACTGAGATAACGTCCCACAGCAGATTTTCTGAAGCCTTCAGAGATTATTCCTGGGCCAGGACTGCAGGCTTTGCTGAGTGAAAGGCAGAGGGCTTTTTGTGGACACGACCAAGCAAGGCAGAGAAAAGCCAGGAGTGACCTGGGAGCTGTGGAGATGCTTTTCAGGTTTTACCTGAACCCAGGGTGACAGATCACCCTGAGGAGGAGGGATTGCTCCCAGTGTCATCCTCTGAGCAGTTTGTACCATGGGTAGAATCATATAATCATGGAGTCTTTTGGGTTGGAAGGGAACTTGAAGCTCATCTTGTTCCAACCCCTGAGTGGGCAGGAGCACCTTCCACCAGACCAGGCTGCTCCAAGCCCTGTCCTGTAGACTGAGTCTCTGAATCCTTTGGGAAGGTTGCCTAAGTAAAGGAGTCTGGATGGGAAAGCCCTACTGAGCTGAGGTGTACAATTATGGGAAAGGCATGGACAGGCCTGGATCATACCCCTGTATTCTCTGCTTCCTTTGGGGGTGACCCTAAAACTCCCCAGACAGAGGAATGATCAGGCTGCCCTCCCCAAAAGAAGACAAAGGGAATGATTGTCCAACCTTTGCCCGTGCTGATGAGTAGTTACCATTAGCTGGCAAAATGTGTCAGGAGCTGGAAGAGATTTTATTTGACCAAACAGTTTAAAATAGGGGTTGGAATTGAAACCAGCTGCTGCAGATACTGGCCTTTGCAGTAATGCAATTACAACAGTCTTTACACTTTCTACATTGCTGCTTTTAGCAAGGCAAATGACTTTCAGGGATTTATTTTTGTACAGTGTATCTGAAGAGTGCCCATCTCTGAGGTGGACAGATGCCAGTGGGGACATCACGTATCGTGTAACATATTTCAGCTCGAGGCTCAGAAATGTCACAGGATCCACAGAATCCTTGAAGAACAGAGAGGACCTGAGCTTCGGATGTGTCACTCAAAAGGAGAGGTTATACATGACACATAGGTTGCTTTATACCACTCTGTAACTTGGTGTGCTTATGCAAAGAAGTGCATGTGGGATCGATGGCATATGGTATATTAAGAAAGAATAACACCAGATTTTTAAAAAAATGTATTCACCCATTAAATGGTGTAAATTAAAGTAAGCTGTCAAAATGACAGCACAATAATGCCATCTTTGCAATAGCACATACTGCAGCACAGTTAAATCATATCACTTTTGGGGAAGAATTACAGATGAGATCCAAGAAAAAATTGCTTTTGAAATGCAATTCTTTGTTAGTTAAGGATCATCATTGCTAGCCAGGATCCCCTATAAACACATAAAGCACAGAGTCACTGTAATAAATCATGATAATTTATATCACAGCTAATTCTGGGGAAGTAGCATCAGGGGTTATACTTCAGATACACTTCATATTACTCAAACTGTAATTATTTTCATTAAAATATAAAATTGCTTACAGCCAAGTTACTTGAAACACACAGCATTGCACATTTAACCGTGTACACAACAGGGCCACAAGAGTTCAAAATAAGTAAAGTCAAGTGTTAAATAACAGCACTTATACTTTTTAATTGCATATCTTTGCAGACACAATCAATGCACTTTTAATATTCCTTTTCAGTGAAACGTTGGACTGGCTTTTTCAATCATCGTCACGTTGATTAAAAGTCAATGTCAAAATAAACTTGAGAAAAATACTGTTAGGTGCTTGTAAGCACAGCCTCTCTAATGGTTTGTGCATGTCAAGAGGGCAAATCTTATTCCAGGAGGAGAAAGGGAAATGCTTCAAGTTTGTGTGAAGGCGAGCAGTGGAAGGCTGAAGAGTTTGAACGTTTTCAAGTGTAATAATTTATAACACCACTCGCTCTCTAGTGCCTTTCTTTAACAATCTCAATGGGTTCTACAAACAGTAATTAATTACAGTCTCCAACACCTCTGAGAGGTAAATACAGGCAGTGTGAGATGTTCTTTATCTGTCCGTGGAGCAGAGCAACCCCACAAATCTCTGGAATATACAGGAGCTGCAGGAGACCTTCCTCCTTGGCAGAACCCAGACACCTTAGATATATCTGTCTTTATTAAATTGAGAGTCAGAAAATGAGTAATTAAATGCATCCTAAAGCCTGGAGCTTTTTTGGGTTTTTTTGTTTCTTTTTCCTGAAAGATTGTCCCCCATTCTCTGCAAAGGATGGGTTTTACTGTGGGGGAGAATCAAAGCTGAGAGCTAAAAATGTCCTCAACTGTTTGTTTCAAAAGTTAGGTGACAGTGGTGAATGGTGCACAGAATTCCAGAAAAATAAAGGAAGAGTGGGTTTCCAGGCGTGCAAATGGCCCTTGAAATCAATGTGAATATACAGAACTTGACTCTAGCCCCAGTTTTCAATAATTTCATTAGAACATAATTGTAAAAATCTCCTGGTGAGCATTTCTTGATGCAGGTCTCATCCATTGCTGCAGAAGCCATCAAGATCCTGGAAATCTGTGGCACAGCTGAACCTTTTGTGTCTGTAAGACAACTCTGTGTTCAGACTGGATGAAGGGCCCAGGCAGGTCGACCAAGGACTCTTCTCTTGGAGGAATTTTTCCAGATGGCTTTTCCAACAACTGTTTCCCATGACAATTCCAGGTGAGTTCAGAGTTCATTTTGAACCTGAGCCTGGTTCCTACATTTCATGGTGCTTTTGGTGTCTTTGACATATTGAACCTCTAATTTTCATCTAGGCTAAACTACCTCCATCTTTACTAAGTCAGGCAGTAGTGAGTCCTCAGTTTGCTTGATATCATAATCCTCATTTCTCCTGAAGTGGAACAGTCCAAGTTATTCCTATGTTTGAAAAAATGGAGGAGCTGGTTTTCTCAGTCTTTATTTTATATTCTCACAAACAGGGGAGCACTAGGAGTATTGGAATTAAAGAACTAAAACACAGAGATTAGGGCTAAATCTCAGCACTAAACTTTTTGACGTCTAACTGATGTCAGCAAAACTGTTTTTCCCAGCTTTCCCATGCCTGTTGTGTAATGTTACAGGGAGCTGAGGGTGACATTCAGCAGTCTTCTTAGGAATTTCAGGGGAAAAGTGATCATTAGAAAAGAAAGATCATGGCAACTCTCTGGTGTTATGGATTAAGGTGTTTTTATGGAAGTGAAGAATGTGTGGAAATTCAGCAGTGAGGGAAGGGATTTGAACTCTGGAATTAAGGCAAGGCAGCTTGTTGCCATCCCTATTCCCTGACTATGTGACAGTGAGCTTGAGCTGGAGAACTCTCCTGTGCCATGTCCCAGAAGGGAAAATCCACACGGGTGGGTCCTGTATCCAATGCCTGTGGTGCTGCCCAAATGAAAAACAACCTCGTGGAGAGTGCAAACATCTTTGTGTAGAAATGATACTTTCCTAGGAGAACCTGAAAGTCTCCAGGTACAGCCAAAATATGAAAATGTAAACATTCTCACAATGTTGAATGAATTTATGGCAGTGTTTTTTGTCCATTTAGACTACATATTATGAAAAAATAGGTGGTGATGCCCTGGCACAAATTTTCCAGAGAAGCTGTGGCTGGCCCTGGATCCCTGGAAGTGTCCAAGGCCAGGTTGGATGGACCTTGGAGCAACCTGGGATAGTGGAAGGTGTCCCTGCCCATGGCAGAGGGTGGAATTGGATGAGCTTTAAGTTCCCTTCCAACCCAAACAACTCTATAATTCTATGACTTTTCCTGTCACTTACATGACAAAACAGTGCATTATTATTAAACAAAAAGTGCATTATTTTATCACTTCCACCATTTATTAATTTTAGAACCCTCACAATGAGAGACTAAAATAGAAGAGAACAGGTAAAGTAGTGGAAGGCAGTAGAATTATTTCAGATTGTATGAGATACCAGCAATCTCCCCAGGAATGTAACTTTTTTAGTTCAAGTTGACATTTAAATTGCATTTTGTGCTGGAAAGAAAAGTCAGTGGGAGAAGAAGGATATCAAATGAAATAGTGGCACATGTGGTGAGTCACATTTGCTATTATTTTGTAAGCATTATAAAAATATATTTGATTTTATTGGAATTGACAGAAAATTATTAAAATTTTGAGATAAAGTTTTCCTTTGGTAAACTGTGCCTTACAGATGGCACATCAGAGAAAATTCTCTTCTTGTTAAGAAATCAAAACAGTTCAGGGAACACGGCAGCATCAGGATAATAATAGTTGACAGGTACAGTGGCTGTGAACAAACACCCATATCATGGTATCTCAGATACCATATTTTCCCCACTAAAATTAAACCATGAGCTCTCTTTGACAATGCTGTGTTAATTATATGCCAACATTTGCTTCAGTTTGGCTTAATACTGCTTTAATTCCCTCACTAGCAGGCCCTTTATGGAGTTCACCAGGGATGTTTGGTTAGAAACCTCTTTCCACTCCTCAAATCTATCCCAAGCAGAGCTCCAGCAGCTGCTGAGGGTATGCTGGACACAGAAAGGAGAACCAAATCAAGCATAATCCTGTAGTAGCCCTGTAGTAACCCTGATGCTCGACCAATGTGTTTGTGTTGAGCTGTGCAATTTTCACTGCACCTAAACTCAAATTATGTTCTATGCCTAATGTGGCAAAGGCCAGGGTGGATAGATTAAACATTTTTTGAACTGCATGGATTAGGACAAGAGTATTTTTATGATGATAATTTGCCATTTCAAAACGAAATCAAACTGATAGTAAAATTGACAAAGTCCTAACATAAAATACTGACAAAAAAAAAAGTAAATCAGTCTGTTGTTACATTTGTCAAACCCCTTGATTGAATTGGTGTTTAAAGCAATAACAGCTACAATTTATATTACAATATATTGCATTTTTGTGCACAGTAGAGAATTAGACAAAATACCGTGTGTCAATGAGTGCCACTTCAAGTAAGGTAATTAATTGCTTCATGCAAGGTAATTAATTCTATAGTAAATGAATCTGTGGTATTAGACAATTTCAAAGTTAATGCACTGTTTTTTTTCTCCACATAAGGCTTGAATTATACAAGAGTGTGTTCTCCTGCTGACTCCCAGTGTCCCCACCTCCCACAGGTGTTCTTAGGGGAAGTAATTCCCTAGTTTTGGTTTGACCGAAAAATATATATCAAAATTATAGAGATTACCTGATTCATTCAGGGAAGGATTCTGCATCTTGATGGGATCAGCTACTAAGGGTTAGGACTTGGGTGCTACTTTTAGTCTTTCCAGTAATGCCAGAACTGCCACGGCTTTCAGAGCAAAAGAGTAATTCCAAAAATAAAAGGAGTGCTCTTCTACCCCCTCTTCTCCTTCTCTTGCCATGCCATTACAGGGGGAAACCTGCATTCGTTCTGCACAGCAGAGATAATTACAGTCTGATAGTCTTAATGAATGAGTTTATATAGAAATGTTATCACTGTGACAGTCGAGAACAGGCTGAAGCACATGTGTGGCGAGGAGACCAAAAGCTGTGCTTGAATATATATGAGAGAACACGAGCAGCATCAAGACTAATTCTTCTTAAACTCCTTAAATCATAGCCTGGGATGCACAGGAAGCCTTGCAGTTGCTCTCTGCTTGCAAATGTGAGGGGGAAGTGAAATTAGCATAGATAAAAGTAAACCTAAAAGATATGTATCTGTGCTGGCATGCCAAACGGCAGGGTCAGTGGAATCATTCAAAGCGCTGGGCTTGGATTCAGCATATTCAGAAGGTAAAACATCAAAACTGGGGAGAAACAGGCAAGTGAGAAATGGGTGCAGTAGGAAGGAAACAGAAATACTGAATAAACCCCGAAGATTTTCAGAATTACTACTTCCAGTGAGGAGGAGTGTCATGAGAGCATGGGAAAAAAAAGGGCCTGCAGAGCCCTATTTTTGGTGGTGCTGATCATCGCTGTGTTATCTCCCAGAGCTGCCTCCTTGCAGAGCTCCCACAAAATTTCACTCTTCCTTTTATGCAGGGCCCCAGAGCAGCCAGGGGTGTTGGGGTACTGCCATTCCCAGCAGCAGCTTCTGCTCCAGGCAGGACAAATGGTTGAGGCACCATCAACCCTTCCCAGCCACGCCCTCTCTAACATCATCTTTCAGCCTTAGAAAACAAGATGTCATGAATGAAAGAGACCACCAAACAAAGTAAGTTCTGTGAATGGACCAGATATAAATGTTATCTTTACCAGTGATAATGTTTCTCCACTGAGATTTTCTCTATTTCTCTGAAAATGGCACCAGAGATATCAGAAACCTCTATTTTCTCACTGATTTATGGGCTATAAATCAGGCATTAGTGATCAGGTGGAAAGAAGGTGCCAGACCCAAAGTATATTCCAGGCAATGAGATCCTTTCCACTGACCGGAGTGAATTTTGGATCAAACATTTGGAAGTATGGGCTGAAGAGCAGCACAGTATAGGGGAGAAATGTCAAGTTTGATTGCTGCTGGAAGCATAAGAGAGCAGTGCTGCTGCTCCAGAGGCCAAGGCAGGAGCTGAGGAGATTAGCATGGAGTTGACAAGCTACCCTGGCTCGGGGAGTCCATTGGAGGTTTCTCCTTGCGGCATTCCCCAGATCCCAATCTCCTCTATTATTCTGCCTCTTAGAGAACCTGGAAATTTCTAAAAGAAAGAAACACTATTGTGGTTTTCTGCAGCAAATGGGAAGGAAGGAAAGCTAAGAAATAGAAAAAGGGGAGAGAAAATCTAAGGAAAAGCAAGCCAAATCACCTTTCTCCTAGCCACCTGCGGTGCATCCATGCTCCAGAGCAGGGCTCATGTAGATCAGAGATGGACCAAATCCAGAAAGATTTGCTGGAGCCCAAATAAAATGGGATAAGCATCTGAGTCACCATTTCCTCTGGTCTTTGAAAAGCCTAAACTACATGGCTATGGCTTTTCAAATCCAATCCAACCCTTTCTTCCCACCCGGTGCCTGCCCCGCCACACGAGCTGTTCTCATGACTCATGGGGACGGTTGACCACCATTCTCAACTGTGTTCCTTCTTACACATTTGGTATAAAGAAGACAAAAAAAAAGAGATCCATATTCCAGTTTTATGGAGACACAAGCACATACACAGCAATGCTTGATCTGAAGCCAGCTAATGGAGAGGATATGTTGAAACCACCAGGCATATTGTTATGAGGAGAACAATAGATATTGGCAACATTGTTTGATCCGTGTGCCAAGGGTAAAATTAAAGCCGTATGTTCACCCCACCAGACACAGATTGTGGATGGATGTTTACATAAACAAAAGGGTTTGTTAGACTGTGTTATCATTTTCTTCCTTTGGCTCTCCAACTTCTAGGCCAGGTACATCAATAAACTCTTTTCTGGAAGAGTCTGGAAGAACCACATCAAGAGCAACAGTTACACGAAACCTTGGTTGATTACCATGTGGATATATAATAGCTTCTTTTCTTCTCTTAACCTCTTAGAATAGCAGCAATCAGAGCCAACCCCTTTATTCTTGCAGGGAGGATAAAAAACTCCTCTATAAAGACTTAAGAGATTTTTCTAGAGAGCTTGACGACCGGCTCAAGAACAAGCTGTAGCAAAAGTTTCCCTATTTCCTACCTGTGCTACCCAGCATCCCGACCTCCTCAGCATGGCTTGTGGCGTTGTTAAAGCAATTGGTAGAAAATGAATCTGGAAAATTTCCTGGAGTGTACAGCTGCCCTTTTAACTTACACCTCACCAAACCCAGCCCAAGTCAAGGAACCGACATGTGGTGTGTGCTCCTCCGGGAGCCGCGGGAGCACAAATACAGCTGTGCAGATCTGGCACACGGGGTTTTTGATTTCATATTTGCTTTGCTGGCCAGGCAGCAGCCAGCTTTCAGGGAAGAATTACCCATTGCTGTCTTGTATGCAAAGAATAAGGCAGGGAAAAAAAAGAAAAGGAAAAATCTTTCAGTGGTGTTTTAGCGAACGTCGTTGTCCAAAGCTCCCAGCTGGCATATGCTATAAGTTGCTTGTGCATTACTGAGCTGTGTACTCAGAGCTCTTTTGGGGTGTGTGATTGTTGCTGGTCTTCATGGTATTTTAGAAAAATTCCTGATAGATCTGGGTGCATTGAAAATCTTTCACCTTTTTGGCTTGACTTTGGTTGTCTATCTATAAAATTATTTTATATTCTATATTATTCTATAAAATAGAATATATTCTATTAAATATTATTCTATAAAAAAATTCTCAATTTAAGAAGTTACAGGGGAAGCCTGATGTATTTGCTTGTTCATTATTTTATTTTTTTTAAGAGTAGCTGCTATATTTTAATAACTTTATTAAATTATTTTTAAGAATAATAAAACTATAATAAGACTGTTGCCATCTGGTTCAGATGAGCCTGGGACTACACGCATCTCTAGCTACTTCAACACAAAAATTCCTGATTGCTGTAAACCAGAACTAGATATTTATAAATGCCCACAATATTCGATTTCTTTGTGGAAAATACCCAAGTCGAAGAAACTTTATTAAAAAAAAACTTGCAGCAACAAATTTCCTTCCTTTCTGCTTGATATCAGCAGCTGCTCTGCTTTAGAAAATGCATGCAGTAATTTTCAGGGTTATCTCTGTATTTCTGGCTGGCACCAAGGCTTTTGGCAGAGATTACTTGCAAGGAAGTGTCTGCTACATCTTGTAGGTCCTACTTTGAAAACAGGCAGTCACAGGTACTGAAAAGACACATCATCTTCATTCTACTCTGGCAGTTAGCAGGAGGACTGATCACTAAACTGGTCTAATTGAGCTCTTCTCAATCACTTGCAGAGATGAGAAAGTTGTTGGAGAGATATCACTGGAGGCTCTGGGATTTTCTTCTGAAGTCATTCTGAATTAGCTGCTAATGGGGAGCTTTCTTTGATAGCTCTTTTATAATTAAATGCAGCTGGATGGAAATCAACCACAAAGGGAACTCAAGTTTGTTTATCATTACTTCTGACTTTGTTAGCAGATGTTTTCTGAGTACCGTGGTAGCTTGTTTAATTTGTCTCCGTGTAATGTGAAGCAGGTAAACTTTGATTAATAAACTGACAAGAACATTCCTTCATTTATTTTAGAAGTTTCCATCTATGTCTGTTATAGCACATGTGCCAAATCCCCAAAGAAAATAACTGTTTGTGTTTGATTTTTACTGTTATTTCTAAGTCTAAGGCCAGATGAAAACGTGCTTGTTGGTAACACAGCCTTCACCTTTAATGGACACAAACCACCAGCAAACTTCTGCCATGTGTGAAAACTGCACGTTACGTTCCCCACTGGGCTATTCTGTGTTAATTTATGAACAAGAATTCACCTTGGTTTACAGGTTGTTTATTTTTCTATTAATTCCATTGGAAATACCCTCTATTTTTGGGCTTAATATGTGCCCACCCTCACTAATTGTGGTGGATGACTGTATACCCTCAGTCGTGCATGTGTAATTTATATTTGATGTTGTCAGTAAACCGCTATCTTAAAAAGAAATGCTTAAATGCAAGTATAAACAACTGAACTTGAATTCTTAAATGCATTTTTTCCTAAATAAGACATCTACATCTATGTGTGAAATTCAAAATCCTGGCCGAAGCCTTTTTGCTGTGCAGATTGAGCATCCAGTGCTTTGACTGAATTATCTGAAAATCCTGCAGTGTTCCAAGCAACATTTTAAATTAAATAGATGGTCCACTTCCTGCAAAGTGTTTCAGATTAACATCTTGGGGATAGTTACTAAAACTGCATAGGAAATACATATGCAGCAGTTGGTTCCCATACATAAGACGAACAGCTTTTTTCTTATCTTCCTTTCTGTACTGCATGTTTTCCTTCTTTCTCTCTCTCATTTATCTGCTTCTAATCTCCAAGAAAATTATTTCTGCCTCTGTCTAGCCTGATCTCCTACATTGCAGAGCTGACCTTACCTCAATTTGTAGCATTTATTCACTGCTCTTTTTTTTTTTAATTTATTTTTAATCTGCCCTTTCTAACAGCGAGGACTCGGACATCTGCTTCACATCAGGGTGTGAAGTGTGAAGCATCAGGTTTTTGTAGCTGTCCCACTATTAAGTGAAGGCTGCCCTCCTCACCCTGGCCCGTGTCAAGGCCACTTCCCTGGGCTCTGCACACCTGATTTGGGCATTGCTGGCTGGGCTTGTGGAAATGAGAGGTTTAGAAATGGAAGGATTGAGGGAAAACCAGCATTGGCTTCACAGACACAGGACTGCCAGAGGGTTGGGCAGAGCTAGGACCACCTCATGTTCAGGTGAGATAAAATTGCAATACCTCGACCCAGCTACCACTTTGTGCAGTCATTCCTGCTGGATATTTCTGGTGTTCAGAGAGAACCAGGATATTTTCTGCATACTTGGTGTCCCTCTCAATTTTTGGTGCTTAAAACTCTACAGGTTTAAATTTATGACAGTTCTTTGTATTTGTTGTAAACAGCCAGTTTGTTGTTTCTTATTCTGCAGCTTAAGAAGTTGCTTTTCAATAATTGCTTTATAATTTTTTTTAACTAGCCTTAATGAGTCAGAAATAGAATTGGCAATAATTCTTGCTTTTTAGAGAAAACATGTTGAAATGAACCTTCCACAAGAGAAAAAAAATCCCTGTTTTCTCACCTGCTAGCGAAAATACATTTCCTTGTGAGATTCTTTGTGCTTCTGAGGACTATTGAGGCGCTTTGGTAACAAAATGAAATACAAATTGCAGCAAATTAATGGGAGAACCTTTTTGAAAAGACAATCAAATCTAATTCAGTGGACCTTGTCCTGATTTGTGGCTGTTTGGTGCAGTCAGCTGTGAACCAGCACTACTTGTGTGCCTCCTGCCAACAGCGAGGGCCCAAAAGTCAGGAATTAATTGCTGGGTGACTCTGGTTTCAGGGATTTGGATACCTGAGCTCACAGCCCTGAAACCTGATCATGGCGACATTGGCATTGCTGCAATAACAGGATCTATGGGCCTGAGGTAATATTTTAACTGCAGGGAAACGTAGGATATGCAGAAGACAATGTGTAGAAAAAAAACCCAACATTCCTGAGTCATCCTTTTTTAGAGCAGAACGAGGCATGAGATAGTAAATACTGGGTATTTTACTCTGCCTTTACGATTCTGAGACAGGGAAATGTTGTAAGCTCTCCTTACAAACCCCAGAGCTGAGGGATTAGCAGGACCACAAGGTTTCCTCTATATTCACGATCCAAGAAGCAGATTAAAAAAAGGATATACCATTTGATCAGCAGCTTCCTGCATATGGAAATCCTAGGTCACCTTGCTGTTCCTTGATGTCTAAAGCCTGCTCTTAGGTTTCTGCAAGGAAAAATGTGTATTTTGCCACAGTTTTAAGGACAAAGACAGTGGAATTTAGCAGTGCTGGGATATGCCAAGAAGTCGAGTGCTGAGCCCACGCAGGTCACCAGGGAGGGTGACCACAGCCCAGTCAGGTGGTGGCTGCTGAGATGGTTTTGTTTGCAACATTTTCACACATATTTATTCAATAAGGCTTTTGTTTTACTGAAACTGAGAAACACTATACAGCATTATCCTGATTTTGAAGTGACAGTGCCAAGGGGACTTCAGTAAAGGATTTGAAGGCAATTGAATCTGAAAAGTAAAGCTTTGTGATTGCTTAGTTATTTTTTGAAGCCGTGCTTACATTTAAGATTTATGTACAGAAACAGACTATATCAATAGTAGTGAAGTGGTTTCAGGCCAAGCCTTTTTCAAAGAAACTTATGAACAGAAGGTCATTTCAGAGTTCTTTTTTCTCTTGCAAAGAGGCAAACACAAATCCCACCTCGCTGTATTTGTATAATATATAATACATTATTATGCCGCTGCATTTTAGTAAGTGCTTGTACTTCCACAAAAGTATCTAGAGCTTTATTCTTGATTATAGTGCACTGCCAACTGCAAGTAAAAGCAATTGTTATCCTCAGAGTTTCAGTGACCTATTAGGAAAATATAAATTGTGACAAGATTTTTTTTCCCTCCTCTCTCTGAACTTCTGAAGCCTCATCTTACACCATCTTAACCCCATCTTAAAAATACATAACACAGAGGACCCTTTTCTGAATCCTCTGATGATACTACAATATTGAATCATCTTTATATAATTACGCTGGTGAATATAAAGTATCATTGTTTTCAGTATCTTTCACGAAAGCTGTTTTGACCTTCAGATTAAAGGATCCATATGGATTTCCAAATGCAAAAGTTGGAGCTCCTGTTTTAAAAACTAGACCTCGGGTTCGGCACGCAGACATCAGATGTGCTTCCACTTGAAAAAACGCAATTGTAGCAGCCTATATCCCGTCTGAATTTTTCTCCTGGGTAAACTCTTATAAATGAGTGCATCGTGCATAATGAGGATTGGAGGTTAGCTGCTTCCAGTGAATTCCTTTTCAAAGTGCAAGAAAGAAGCAGAGCAGCAAGGAGGAGAAATCCATTGGTATTTGAGCTCTGTAGGATGAAGAGGTTTGCTGCTGGGGGAAGATCAAGAGGAGGCAGTAGGAATATTTTGGGCACTTCTGAAGGAGAGATGGAGACCATCTGGTAGAGAGGATGCTTAAAGGAAGAATGCCAGGACAGAGATAAAAGTAAAGGGAAAGGAAATAGTGACTGAGTAACATCAAAGAGCCAGGCTGACTATAGAGCAGAAATGAAGTAGTAGCAGTGACCCAACATGGGCAAATCACGATACAAATGGTGACACTGGGCGATGGATCCATAGGACTCTCTGAAGGCTCAGGAGAAAAGCTCAGTGCTTTAATTTCAGCAAGGTCTCCAGGAAAGCGGTGCTGACATCTTTGGAAGGCTCATAATTTAAAACTGATGCAGTAAGCAGGGTTCCTGCTGTTTCAGAAATACTGTCCTGGAGTCTAATCCAGATACTGTCACTGTAGCAGAATTTCAAGTGGAGAGACGCCAGGAAGAATGTTTCTCCCCTCTTCAGCATCAGCATCTTTTCATTTGAATGATGTGAAGGGTATTAGAGGTTTCCGTTGAATTGCCTCCTAAGGCTCATGTCCTGAAGCCATGGTTGGTGTGTGGTCCTTCCCTGGGTTGAGCTGGAGCTGATCTCATGTGAAAAAGGGAGATGCTGGTTTTGCTTTGCTTCTGCTGAAGCAGAATAGCTGCTGGCCAGTCCTTTTCTCTTGCCAAAGCCTGGAAAACCTTTCTGTCACTGGAATCCCATCCAAAGGGAAACTGTGACAATCCCCATGGTTTCTTTGGGTAAAACAATACCGAGTAAAATAAGTCTGATATTCCCTTGTGTCTTGGTTCTCCTTAGCATTGCTTCTCACCAGCCCTAAGGGAAGAGAGTCGGGGCAGGTGATAACCAGAAGGCTGTGCTCCTGTCTCTCTCCACCTTCCTTCTTCCCATCTGCCTTTAGGAGGAAACTTTCTGCATCCTAGAGAAATTGTGCTTTTTGAGGCTACATACCTCTGTGGATTCAAGTTCAAGGCCTGAAATAATCTCCTGGGGTTTTCCCCCTACTTTTTTTTTTTTTTTTTTTTTTTTTGGTTAACAAAACTTGTGTGCTGCTTTTTGACTGAAGTCAGTCCAAGGAAAGAAAAAGAAGAAAGTATTTCCACAGAGTGATTAATCCCATCTTAAAACAAGTGTGTAAGACAGGTAGGATAAGTCTCTCTCTGAAAATGCCAATCTGTCACCACTATCTATAGAAGGAGCCTTCACGAGTAGCTTGGAGTAGGTGTTTGACTTTTACACAGTTAAATTTAGACAAGATGATTGCCACTTTATAAGTCAAAGTGTTTGTTTATCAATGATTAACCATAATAGAATGAAAAGTTATGAGAGATAACAAAAGTAAAAATATAATGCCATTGATGGAGATATCACATCATAAGAAATAGCAGTGACAAATGCAGATGGTTAACATTTACATCTCCATTGTTTTTACTTTACTGTTAAATCTTCCCAGATTTTAGATCTCGTTTGATCTGAAGGAAGAAAAATTCGCCTCTGCTTTGGCATAAGCAAAAACTGCTGAAATACCAGTGGGATAAAGAAGTGATTTGTCCTGGAAATGTCAATTCTTATGTGTAGGGTCATTAATCCATAAAAACGAATTTGCAAACATTTATAAGTTTCCTTTAGTGTTTGTTGGTGTCTCACTTGTCATGCTTCTGACTGGGCTCTAAATGAAGATTGTACTCAGAAGATCCTGCAAGGCGTGTGCTGGCAGGACTCGGTTTTGCACGTCTTGACCCAATGTACACAGTCAGTTACACTGAAATAAACACTCTTGTCATTTAGGAGGATTAATCCTATTTCAGGCTGTTACCCAAGGGCTCCAGTGCGCATGATGCTTTCACCATTCATTACCACATTGCAGAAATAAATAGATAAAATTCATTTTTCCTATACAAAAATTATTTCTTGACTACAGTGCAGCTTGCAAAGTTGATAAAGCTTGCAAAAAAAAAATAAATCCTGCAACACCTCAGTAGGACTCAGAAGCTCCAGCATATTGGGACACTAAGAATTTTAAACAAAGTTGGGAAAAGCATATGGTATATATGGACGGGAAATCCTGTGGTAGTTTTGATTTTACAAAGAAAAAAAGTAACCGATTAAGTTCATAAATCTGTTGTATGCAGTATTCAAATAGAAATATTCATGATCTTAGCTTTCCTCTTTTTTTTTTTTTTTTTTTTTAGATGTTGCTTTCAAGTACAGATGGGCCCATACCACAAGTTTGGGATCCAGATTTGGATTAGGACCTGACGTTTATCAGAGTTTAGGAATAGCTGAACCCAGAGTCTGAGGTCAGGCTCTAGAAGAATTAACAGCCTGATGCAAAGATCTGGATTGAGTGGATCTCCCCCACATTTCAAGGCATTGGTGTGGAAAATACAAGGACTTGATCTGACCTGTCTCTAAGGTATTTCAATTTTAAAATGGAAGACTTTTAGTCAAGTGGGAGGCTGTGATTGTTGTTGTGCCTAAAGGATGAAATTGCATATGGGGATCCGATTGAGTGAGTGCTGTTGGAGATTGTAACAAGAGACAGGAACTGCCTAAAATGGTTTCCAGCTTAAACACTTGTCCAAGGTCAATAAGAGTATCTGTGAGAAAGTACTGAGATCCCTGATTTATTATCCAGTATTTTTACCACAATGGGGTTGCCTCAGTATAATTCTTGACTTGTACTAGAAGAGGATAAAATACCTTGATAACACCATACACCTAGGTGCAGAAAGAGACTTAGACTGCAAATGCTGTGAGTTCCTCTTCAGGTTACAAATCCCTCATATTTCCAAGATTAATGGCTTCTAATCCGTTTTTAAATGTTCCATGTGGATAGTGAGGGCGTAACTATCAAAACACTGTAAAATCATAATGTCTGTGTAGCTATAAATTACTGTTTTCAAAATGAGCTGGAGGTCTCCAACTTATTCCTAAGTGCAAATTCTTAGATGGTATAAAATTGCTCCCTAAAAACGACTAGGAGCAAGTTTTCTGGCTTTTACCAAAGAGAAGCCAATAGCTGGTCTGCCCACTGACTCCACAGCAGTGTCTGTCTTGGTGACACTGAAATTGTCCTAAACAGGATAGATTGGGATAAATCAAAATCATTTCAGATCAGAGATTGATTGAAAGGCATGAGGCTCTTTGCATATTTCTCTGATATGTCTTGTGCTTTTCATTTGTCAAGTTCTGAACTACTTTGTATGAGACTGATGATGAATTCAACTCATGCTAAAGTACAAGTTCCATGACAGATTGCTTTAAAACAAAAAATGTTTTATTGACTTAGAGTACTTTGTTAAGCCAAATTAATGCATGGCATTCCAGAAAATAGGTAAAAGAGAACTTCCAACTCATTATTATTTAAGTTAAATACATATGCAATGATTACTTCTAAAGAACAACAACAAAAAAAGCATGATTTAAAAGATCATTAGGATAGTCTTTTGTGGGGCACAGAAAAAAACCTTTACAGATGTTATGGGCTCTTTGGGGTTATGCTTAAATAAAAATTTGGAGAAGTGCCTCATTTGAATTTATACTCCCTTTGTGGTCCATCAAAAAGGATTCATCTCCTATTCAAATGACGAGTCAATATGTTAGTCAGATCAAATACCACTAATAAGATGCTAAAAATGCTTCTGAGGAACAGGGGGATTTCTTTAACAAGCCATAAAGTGCTTTTTAATCCATTTTTGACTTGTTAAGTTCTTTGTGATTCTCACAACTGTTCCATCATGACGCAGTTTCAACCCTTTGTGCAGATGGAAAAAATCAAGGTGTAAATCAAGGGCAGTGTATGGATATTGCCTTTCCTCTCCAGCATTTCCCAAAACCACTGTGGTCCTCCCTGTACTGTTCTATCTCACGTCTATTTAAGACACTGGTGCTGGTGGGTGTTTTGGGTTGATAAAGCCATATTTGATGAGATTGCAGAGCCCAAGATTTGCTGAAGATTCAAAACAAAGTAAAACAATGAAACTCTGTCTCTCCCCACAAACGGAGGCAGGAGACCTTGAAGAGAAGAGATGCTCCAGGTGTCCTGAGAGAAGGAAAACCTGGCTGCTGAGCTTTGCAGTCAGTGCTGTCTCCTCTGCTCTGCAGAGCCATTTGCTGCGTGTTCTGTCTGTGGGAAGTGGCCCAGTATTGCAGTTTTGCTGCAGACACAGCTGCACGGGGCCCAGGGACGTAGGAGTTCTCGAGATATATCTCTCTATCAGTGGCAAGAAATGCTGAATAGATGCAGATATTATGAAGAGGCTGATGAGGGGGTGGGGTTTTTTTTGCATATCTTCCTGGTCACATCAGTGGAGAAGAATTCTCCTGTGCTTTAGCTCTGAGATCAAAGAATGATCCTTAACATTTGTCTGATACCCAGGATGTATTTCCCAATCTGCTGATGGCACTGGCAAAACCCCTCAGCCTGTTTTGCTTCAGTTGAAGTTTCATACCATTCACTTTAATTCTTTTTCCTTTAGCTAAACATATTTAAGTTTTGGGATGTGAACTACACTTAAAAACTAAATAGCTACTTAAAAAAAGAAAAAAAAATAAAGTAAAAGTGGTTTTGATTAGCACTGCTATCCTTCCTGACTTTTTTCACCTCTGAAGAGACCAGAATAAGTCAAAATTCAAAATTCACTACCAAATCTTCTCAGATAACCCTGAAAATGGCTATGAAATTCCTGTCATGACTATTTTTATTTTCTGAAAGCACAATACATTTGACTATCCCTATAATTTCTGACTGAATTTATAGCTGACGACATAGAGCATTGTGACAAGTTTATCTCTAAATTTTGAGTGGAACAGGGGAACCAGCCCACAACTTACTTTATTCCATAAATGTCAATTAGTTCATTCATAAAATAAGTTTTTCAGGATTAGGTGTGTGAGTATCAACCACTTGGGATGGACAAAATAAATAGCAATGTTTAATAAATACACAGTGCACTAAGATTTGTTAATCTTCTGACATTTTTTATCTGGCTCCTATAAAGAAGTCTTTGGAGCCGAGACAACAACTGGTGCAGGTAAATTTCCTACATTGTGAAAGGATCTGGTATTTAGTTTATGGGAAGCAGGCCTGAGCAGATGTGAAAAGTTCAAATAAAGGAAGGCCAGATAAAATGCACTTTTGTGGCTGGAAAATCAAAACAGATGTTATTATTCAACCACAAAAAAATCTATTTGCATTTAAGTAGCATTAGGTGTCTGACTAGTTACTTTTTTTTTTTTTGTGAAAACAACAAAATGATTATAAAATTATATAGGCTGATAAAGTGCTTTAAAATGTTACCAATGGACTGAATAGTTAGCTAATAGAAAAAATCAAAGCAGATCTTACAAGGCCAATAGAAACGTGAGTAAGTCTATTTTTGAAGGGAAAGTGAAGAAAGACACACTGGAAGAGCAACAAAATCGAATGGACTCTCCTCCCTGAACCCCTGATGTATATCAGAGAAATGGTGATTTAAGATGGGTGGATTTTACACTGCCCATAATCTTTTCTGGAGACCTGCCCATATGGACAAGGTTGATGCTGGCAGAGGATGACAGGTGCTGGAGATTCTCAGGAGCCCTTGACTACAAGAAAACACTTGCAGGGTGCAAATGCTGCCAAATAGTCTTGCAAATTATTTCTGATTAAAAGAAAATCCGATTTGGTTTTAGAAATGTACATGTCAAAGAACCACCTAAAATAGATGGAATAGTAGAGGGGAACAAAAAAGGGGTATTTTTGTCTGTGAAAACCTGTTCATGTGGGCAATGGAAATAATCTTTTATTCTGGAAAAGCTGATCTGATTTGTAGAGACTTTGTTGGCCTAACATGTTTCTGCTCTTGATACAGAACTTTTCTGCTCTTGCTTGCTGGGAGTCAGAGGTAAATTAAGAGAGGTCCTGCTGGCTTGCTGGAGTTGGTAAAACTTGTCAGTAAATTGGGGACTTGCTGGCTGCTGCTTCCCTCCTCAATAGGAAATGGGGTTTAAGACATTTTTATCTCAAGAATGGCAAAAGAGAGGACAGAGCTGCTTTTTGTTGCAGCTGTTTGAGCTGCTGCAGGACCACTGAGGGTTTGCACGGTTGGGAGGATGTTGTGTAAGAGCAGAGCTTTTCCCTGTTTGTGTTGTTATTCAGTATTTGATCATTGCTCCTCTTCTTCCCTGTCTTCAGCACCACCAGGTCTGATCCCCATTAACCTCCCATCTTACATCCAGGCTACCCTTCCAATTCTGCTTCTTTTCCTGAGGTGGAGCTGCCCTGCACTGGGAGATGGAGAATTGAGATGTCTGGGACATGAGGCCTTTCCCCAACCCTCCTGTTTTCCTGCTGCATTTCTGGGGAAAATTCACACAGATCTGCCCTGAGGAACTGGACTTTTCAATGCAGAGATGAGTGGTCTAACCAAAGCTTGACTCTCCCACCTCATATTTAGGGTTAGGAGCCTTGCTCAGTGAACCTGTATCTCATTTACTCTCTGCCTGAATGTCCCTAGAACCCATTGCTGTTGTGCAGTCTCCTCTCTCACACTAAGATTATGGGGAGTTACCTCTTAGTTTAATTTAAAATTATTGCAGCTCATTTGGGCTCTTCCCTGGTCTTAGAGCTCTGTGGTTAGTAGTGATGATTCCTCTCAATATCTGGGATTTTAGGAAAAAAAGCGGTGTAGCTCCTCAGTCACGCAGGTCTTCTCCACTTTTCCCTTATTTAAAAATTCAGTGATGCCAAAGGCCACACCTTGTGGAGAGGTGAGTGCTTAGCCATGATTTGTACGTTTATGAACCTGTTGTTTTTGGGAAGAGTTCGAAACTACTAAAAAAAAACCCACTCAAAAGTTAAAAAACCCCACTCATAACATGATTAAATATTAATTCTAAAGGTGAATGCCTGGTTGGCTCACAGGCAATGTCAGGGTCCTAAAGTTGAAAATCAAAAGGTTTTTAAAGATCTGAAATTCCTATTAAAATCTGTGGTTTAGCAGCCTAAATCCAATTGAAATGCGGTGTAATTAAAACTTCCAAGACACTTGGGGTTTGTTTCTAAGAAATGATGACCTGTAGGCAACTTGCAGCATTTTCAAGGGACTATGTAATTTTAAAACTATGAATACTGGTCATTTCTGTCAGGGACCTTAGAAAACCTCTGTAAAAATGCATATTCCCTAAGAAAAAACTTCTTTTTTGTGGTATCAAGACCCAGCTAATACAGCTTCTCACTTGAACAGTCCCTTCACATTCTTACTGAGATTGTGGTTGAGATATTCCTGTGAAGGTGGGAAAAATATTAAGTGAGAAAAGGTGGTGGGACCATTTGTCTTTGACTCCTTTCCTTATGGACATGCTGAACATCCCACTGATGCAAAAGGGTCGGAGAGAGCAAAATGTGTAAATACTTTAATAAGGAAAAGCATTGTAAGACAGAAACTCACCAGAGTAAGGACAATAGAGCACAAAATGCCATAAAAGATAATAGGCTTAGATGAATTGGCATGTGTTAGTGATTATGCAATCATTCATTTCCCACAGATTTCTTTTTATAGGAAACCTTGGAAAATCCCTGAAGAACTGACCGAGGCATTTAACCACAACAGGTTTCTCTTCAACATGGCTGGGAGTGGGAGGGAAATATTTTCACATATTTGTGCACTGCTGGCTTGTTTGGAAGTGCTGGAAGCAGGGATGCAGAAGGCAACAGGGGATGGTGACTCAGCCCCACGCCCAGTGGGTCCTCCTGCCACCCTCCCTGTGGGACCAGGCAGATCCAAGTGGGAACGCTCCCATGTGAGCAGGAGCTTTGAGGTTTTGTCCATGGCTGAGGAGACAGGCACTATAGAGGCTGAGGAGGGGGATTTTTGCTCCACAGAGTGTTCCCAGATCCAGGCTGGATGTGAATCCCTCTGGCTCACAGGGAGCAGCCGAGCTCTCCTCGGTCACTGGCAGAAGGAGTCATTTGCTTCCTTGTTGTCATAGGCTGTTTAAATACTTCTTACAACAATTTTCCTTCACCACTGGGCTAAGGAAAACAAGAGCTTAAGCTGCACTTCTGAGTTTCTTAAAGATTTTTCTCCTTTCTCTTTTTTTTTCTTTCCAAACAGGCTGCTCTCCTTGCGTTCTTTAGAGCAGCTTCTCAAAACGTCCCTGCTGCTTTTAGATCTGTCACTGGAGGAGTCACCCTTCACCTGGCTGCCTGGCTCCAATCCCACCATCCTCATCTGTGTAACATCTCTCTCAGATTCTCCTTCTGCTAAAACCTCCTGGTGCTGGACTCGATGATCCTGGTGGGTCCTTTCCAACTTGGGAGACTCCGTGACTCCACGATTTTCTCTACTCAGCCCTGTGGAACAAACATGACCAAGCCACAATGGTGAAGAGAAGAGATGTGCAGGTTTGTAGAGTCTCATGGAGATCTGTGAGCCCAAAAAATGACACCGTGGACCAGGAAAGGTAAAATGGGTTTAATCACACCCATCTCATAAGAACCTTCAAGCATAAATTTGCTGGTATCACTCAAATGGTCTTAGTTGGGTGCAAAGTGTTATTCTTTTTTCATCATAAGCAGCAGTATGAAATGGTGAAATGAACTTTGAACTCCAAGTCATTTTAAAAAATAAAATCATTTGGAGGATCTGGATCTCTCTCATGTTTCAGCTTCCAAATCCAGAATTCTGATGTCTGAGAGATGTCATAAATCAAAACCTTTCACCAGGTTACAGACATTTCTAAATATGAAATAGTTTATTATTAGAAAAAAAAATAAACAAAACAAAACAAAACAAAGCTACCACTAAATCCTGCAAATGATTAAAAATGGTCATTAAGAGCATTTGCAAATATTTATCTTAGCTTAAGTTAGATGGGCACAATTTTGACTAAGCCATGATTCTTTTCCCCTTTAGCTACATTACTAAGTCAACTAAAAATGTTTTCATTTTTAAGATACGTTGTCTCTCTTCTCAGTTTCAGCTCTCTCCTGTTAGAGTTTGATCTGCAGTACTGGGATAAAAAAAGTAAAACAGGGTGAGGGGCTGTACTAGAAAGAGAGTTGCATCAACCCCTTCTCAAAACACCAATACCTCACTAAATCCTTCCCCTTCCTTCAAAATATTAGCAAACAACATCAAAAGCAGCTTGCTGTCCTCTGCAGCAGGGATGGTGGAGCCCACCTGATGGCTTCAGGTCACCAACAATGCTCCAGAGTCGAGAGTTGTGCCTGAGTTTGTTTCTCCCGCAGTATCTGAGCTGATCATGGTTGCATGAAATAAGAAAAGCAGTCAGCTCCAGTTGGCTCAGGGCAGAGCTTCTAAAAGAGAAAATTTCTTGACAGTCATACAATAAATTTCAAAAAGTTGTCATGAGTGAAAGCTGTGCATGATGGTTCTCACCTACGTTTGATCAAAAACGGCTCATGATTTCAGGTTCCTTTGAATTGGTCACTGAAAATGGTGCTGCTACCTCTGTTCCTATTTTATTTTTCTTAGAATCATAGAATGCTTTGGGTTGGAAGAGACCTTAAAGTACATCTTATTCCACCCCAGGCTGCTTCAAGACCCATCCAACCTGGCCTTGGACACTTCCAGGGATCCAGGGGCAGCCACAGCTTCTCTGGGCACCCAGGCCAGGGCCTCACCACCCTCCCAGGGCAGAATTTCCTCCTAAAATCTAATCTAAATCTACTCTTCAGTTTAAAGCAATTCCCCCTTGCCCAAAGCCCCTTTCTAGTTCTCCTGGAGCCCCTTTAGGCACTTTAGGTGGCTCTGAGGTCTTCCCAAAACCTTCTCCAGTTGAGCAACCCCAACTATCTCAGTCTGTTGCCACCCTTTAATCTTTCCACGTTTTTTACCTGTGAGTGCAGTCTCCATGCATGCCCTCAGTGGCCAGGACGCCAAGTTTTAAAGTCTCTTGCGAATATTTCTGAAGTAATTTTGCAGTTAAAAAATACAAATGCAAGGTAAACTCCGAGTTGCCCATCATGTTTCCTTCCACAGGGCACGGACACCAGCCAGAGTTCCTCTTGCAGCAGTGCACTGAACCAGTCAATGTCTGTGATTTTAAAGCAGTGTTAATCTAGAGCAACGAGTTCTGAATAATGTTTATTAACTATATTTTAATGACTTGTCAGTTTTCTAAAACACATGCTGAAGTATTTTAGAAATCACTTAGTAAAATGCAGTTTTAATTCTGTTCCCATATTCATGGGCTGCTACTTACTTTAAAAAAAAAAAGGAAAAGGAGAGATTAGAAGGTTCAGATTTAGAGCAGCAAATTGCTCTGCTAATCTGCAGGTATTTCTCTTCTTGATATGGCCACTAATGTCTAATCTTAGCCATGCAGGCTCAATCATTGTGCTTTTTCATTAAAGCTGCAATGAACTGTGTGCCAGGGACTTGAACTCTGGTGACAAGCTGCTCCCAGCCTGCGAGCTTTCACAGGAAAATGTTCTCTGTGAGCCTAAAATCATCCTGTTAAGTTTGTGCAAAAGATGGGGAGTTCACACGAGCTCTGGTAGCATCAGAGTGACTGTGAACCTCTGGGCAGTGTGGGGTTTGAGCTGGCCATGGATAAGAGTTTATGCCCTGAAAATTTTTCAAGTCTTTTAATTTGTTTCCATTTCTCATGAGACAGAAAATAGAAAACCTTGGGACTTTTTTTTTTTCCCCTGCAAAATGTCATGGAGCAAAGCTATGGAGCACATCTTTCCTTCTGGATGCTGTCAGCAGTGTTGGGAATGTCTTCAGAGTTGGGATTTGGACCTGGACCTCCTGCCATCCCCGAGCGTGTAACCATCAGGCTATGGGTGAGTCTGGATTGGCTTCCTCTGTCTTTCCTCTGGCTATCCAAGCCCCTCATCCCAGACTTAAAATCCTGGCAATGACATTTTTTTGGGAAAAAGCTACTTCCCTGTGAAAGTTTCAATACTATAATGATTTTTTGATCAGCTGGGATTTTGGTGAACTCTTTCTGCTGGAGGTTTTAATGGTTGTGACTGGTCTATGACCTCGGTGTTTTGATGTGCCCTTGTGTGACTTGCTGTCCCTCTTCTTGGAGCATGGAACAGACTGGTTTGGGTACAGTAATGAGAGATGGTCTCTGATATTTATTTCCTTATGAGTTGGGGGTGTTGCCCTTAAAAGGGAGTTATTTGGAAATCCTCACCTAGAGGTGAGAAGTACCTCCAAGGAGTTATTTCCCAGGTGTTGCTGAGCATGGAATTCTGCCTGTTTTCCAGTTTTTCTTGTTACTTGGAGCTTTGCCTTCCTATATTCTTGCATTGTTTCCAGTATTTCTGTGTTTCTGCAGCCAAGTGACCATGCAGACTGTTCCCAACATGCTCAGAGCTTATCCACTTCCCTGTAGAACAATCTTCTCTATCTTTGTGGTTTTCTCTCTCTCTACAGTCTCCTAATTTTTTTTCATAATCTTTCCTCTTACTCATTCCAAGTATGTACTAGTTTTGATCCTCCCCTAGAAACTTATTTCTCAGTTCTTTTGCTTGTCAGACAAAGGGATTAAAGATATCCTTTGAAACCAGTGGCCATTTGACCATGGACTTTAAAGACAGTGAAGCTCTTGAGGACCAAAATAGTGAATACAGCCCAAAATCAGCCTTGATTTAATATTGTGAACTTTATAAGTCTAAACCTCCACTTTCTGTTTTTCTGCTTGGACCTCTGGCCCACTGTGTAAAGAATTCAGGGTATGGAGGACATTGAAAGAAATCATCATCACTTTCCAGAGCAGACTTCAAAGGAAAGCTCACTGTTGTGTCTTATTTGTTTTTATTTTTATTTTTCCCATTGCTTTATCTTTTTTCTATTTCTAGTGTTTACTACTTTTTTTTTTCCATGCTGCTGTTCTAATTTTTTCCCCCCACTTTTAATTTCTCTATTAACTTTAATTAGGCTCATGAGCTTGATCACCAGGTGGGTTTTCCCCAAGCTTCTTCAGCCATGCTTTCCAATCAGCAGCAGGCTTGCAAGGGAATTTTGTTAAGCTGCAGATAGGAGATAGGAGCCTAATGTGATGGGATCTGGTGTGCTTCATTGCAAAGTGTTTTTTTATATCTGGTGAATTTGCCAAGAAGTGTTATATATTTAATTATTTTTAAGCAGGAAGGCTCAAAAGCCCCTGATCAGTGGGGCACCAGAGTGTGAGTGAGAGAAGAGGGATGTGGTGTTAGCCAGGGGAATGATTCATGCCTCTGAAGTTAACCAAATGCTCGTGTATCTCGGGGAAGTAGCTCTGCATCTTCCAACTGCCTTTTTCTGGGAAAAATGCAGAGTAGGGAAAAAAAAAAAAAGGAGAAGAAAAGAAAGTTATATTAAAAAAATCCCTGGATTCATTTCTGGAGAATCTCAGCAGATGTGAGGTTCAGAGCTAGGAAGGAAGATTGGCACACACCTTTTGGGAGTTTTGTGCATGGTTTGCCTGGGCAGGTTCTTACAGTGTAAGCTTTTCCTGTCTCAAATACTAAGTAGCATAAAATATGAGCTATCAGGGTAAACTGCAGTTTTTGCAGCCTTTGCTTGGTGTATTTGCATATTCAGAATCTGCCTTGGGTTTTCTTGTTTTTATTGTTATTCTTCTAAAAGTAGATTTACCTGGAGAAGGGCTTAGTTCTGAGTGCACAAAATAAGCATTTTCTCTGCCGTTGACTTTAATCCTACCAAAAGAATTAATACTCAGAGCAGAAAACCTTCTTTGGGTCCTACAGGGCATTAGAACATCTCAGGTACTGGCTGTTGGTTTAATAAAAGGATAGGATTTCCATTTACTTCAGGCAGGCTTAATGTATTGTTCTTGTAGTGAGACAGTCAGAATGAGTCAGGAGCCAAAGAATACACTTTATAGACACAAATAATCGTAAATTCAGAATGTCACCTTTAGGCAGAGGCATTTTTATTATTGTTAGTGGAGCTGCTGAGTAGGTTTGATGTTTTATTCTCTTGAGTACTAAATGTTCCAGAGTACCACAGCCCTATCTTTATCAGGCTCACAAGGAGGGAGCACAGCCAAACTTGCTTCCTATACTTCTCTATGATTGATAGCAGATGGCATGCTTTAAAATAAACCTATCCATTAGCAGTCCTCAGTGTTTTTACTCAAGGCATTTACAACTGTCTCAACCAGAAAACACATTCTCTCCACAAGCTCGTTTCAGTCTGCAACAGCTGTACAGGTGCAAATCTTTCATTAACTCTTAAACCGTGGTGAAATAAACCGTGCACTGTATTTTATTTTTAGTGGAGGAGGTTGTTCTTCAGAGGCAGAGTGGATTCTGTTCTCCCTTTGCATGTGCCAGAGGTTCGTGTTAATAAACGGATATTGAAATACGGGAGGTTTTAATTTAATTTTTTTTCTTTTAAATCTTTCTTTTTGCTAGTCCTCTGTGAACCTTTAGGATGTTCTATTGCCAGGAGATAAATGTGGCTGTCCGTAGGCATATAGAAAAGTGAAGTAGCAATACTGAAGAAATTGTAATTCAGGGCTGGGATTCCTGTGGGACAGCAGCCACCTCCTTCCCTGTCCCTGTGGCATCACCTGGAGTGGCAGCAGTGGCTGGAACCTGATGGAGGGGAGGCTGCAGGTGTCCCCCACCTCTGCCTCACAGTGGGGTTATTTTTCTCTACCCAAGTTTACTGCAGAGATGCAGAGAGGAACACACTCACATGCCCACACACACATACATTTTCAACCTGATTCTGAGCTCACTGCTGGCAGGACACTCCATAAATAAATTGCTAAAACCTGTCCCTCTATTCTAGTTATTTTGCCTAGGTTTCTATGCAATGCTCATAAAGGCTGTTAAAATTTATCCAGCTGTCCTCCCAATACAATGAACTCCCAAGCACCTCCCCAAACATTAGTACACTACCAGCAAGAGCTTAAAATATTAGTAGCAAGTCTTTAATATTAGCATTTAGCATTAATATTAGACAAGATCTTAAAATATTAGAGCCAGATAAAAGAGTATTAACAGGGGTATAGGAGTCATTAGGCAGAATAACCATCACTGACTAAATGGATGCTGAAACTTTAACACGCAAGCCAGTGCAGATGATAAGAACTTCACAGAGACAAGAGGATCCTTTCATTTAAAAGGAAGTTGGAGAGAGGAAGGTTAGGGATTTGAAAGCTGGTAAATAAAACAACACAGCAGGAGAAGTTATATAGAACGTGCTGTCTTGTTAGTGGTGATCATGTCCTATGTTATTTTTCTTAAGATGAAAAGATAAAACAAGAAGACAGGCAATATTCTGTCACAAATAAATGGAAATTGGGGCATTTTTTGTATAAATCCAAAGTAGCAGGAGAAAAATACAAATGTGCTCTCAGCACTGTAAGTCTGTGTAGGGTAAAGGAGGTGCTAAAATGATTTAGCATGATGGACTGCAGCTACCATGTTCTTTTTATGGCACAGCAAACAAAATCCAGGGAATTTGAACTTGATAGCATCGAGGTGGAGAGCAGAGCTGCAGTGGGGCAGCCCCTGAGCAGGGCTGAGCTCTGGGGTGGCAGCACGGACCAGCCCCTGGTGCAGATCTGCCCTGTAAGCACCTGGAGAATTTGGTGCTAAATGAAACAGGAGGGGAAAAAAACAAGGCCAGCTGTAGACATAAGAAGTTTAAGAGCATCAGTACTTGCTTCCAGCTAATCTCTCTTGATGACTCCTGTAAGCAGCCACGGCTGGTCGTTCCTGTTAATTATTCAAAGCCCCACACCAGTTTTGCAGCTGAGTGGTGTAAGAGGATGTGCAGTGTCCCCATTTCTCAGACTGACTGGGAGAAAGGCATGAGACATCACCGAGTGACATCCTGTTTTCCACACAGGAAAGGTGAGACTGGGAGAGGCAGCAGCTGACCCCATTCCACAGCCACATTGTCACCCTGAAACCTCACCTCTTCCTGGTGGGTCTGATGAGCTGGATGCAGGGCAGGACTCATCAGGGTCGTATTGTATCTTAAAACTATGAGTGTGATGGCTTTTTCTGAAGGTTCAGGACTGCATTCTTGCCTGTAGATTAACAATCCAAAAGACACATGATTACATTCATTAGTGCTCCATCACAGGAGGAAACAGAAGGAAGAGCAGGTACCTTGGGATCTACACAGTGTCCACCATATCCTCAGGCTGCCAGACACCAAAAGGTCAAGACTGTGTATTTTCCCCCATAAGAAAAATGGGGGCAATTTTTTAACAGGTTCTGTTGTGATAGGACAAAGGATAAACTGCAAGAGGGTTGGTTTAGCTTTGAAATAAGGAAGTTTTTTAATAAGGGAGGTAAAACAGTGAAGACGGTTGTCCTAAGAAGTGGTGGCTGTCCTGTTCCTGGTCAGGCTGGATGGGGCTCTGAGAAATGTGGTCTAGTTGAAGATGTTCCTGTTTTTTGGAAGGAGTTTGGACTAGATGCCCTTTAAAGGTCCCAATCAGAAAATAGGGAAAACTATCCCAGGAAAACAATCTACTCCAAAAGGTTCTGTTTCAGAGGCAACCCTTGAGACAGTGTTGGTATGTGGGATGAGTGTCTGTTGATGCCCAGCCTAGATGGAGATATATATATATTCCTCATTATATAATTTTTCCATTTCACTATAGCAAATGCAATTTATTTCATTATAGCTTTTGGAACTGCTGATGTGGTTTTTGTTTTGTTTTGTTTTGTTTTGTTTTTTGTTTTTTTTTTTTTTTTGTGCGATACCAGAGTTTTGTTTGGTGTCCAGGACTGCTCCCATACACACAGGATGACAGGTCCTTTAGCCTGAAGGAGAAGTTCTGAGACACTTGTCAAAGATGGATGCTCTTTTTGTTCACTGGTGTTGTGGAGGAAGACATCCCAAGTCCATTCCTGATGACATTAGGAGCTTTCTGAAGAAAGCTTTGCATAAAATATCTTCTACAATGTGCAGAATCTGGCACTTTTGGTTTTCACTGGCCTCACTGTGGTTATTTCCAGGAGTCAAGGTGCACAGGTGTCCAAATATCTAAATACTGGCACATATGTTCTCCTGAAAGGCAGGGAAAGATCTCGTTTTATTTTTTTAAATGGGAGTCACATTCACTCCCTCATTTAAACATATTCTTAAGCACTGTATGAGCTTGGGGCCAGAGAACAAAGTTTATTATGATACCACAGGTTACTGCGAATTATGTACAGCCTTTATAGCAATAGTTTCATTTAGTAAAGGAAAAAAAACACAATCCTTTTATTGCCCCTCCAAACCCTTTATTTATTAATGACCTAGAAGGATACGATGTTGTTATTATTAAGAAATGAACAAATTTTGCCTGGATAGAGTCCAGCACACTCAGAACTGGTGCTGCCTTCTAACAGCTCCTTTTTCTGAATCAAGGAATAAGTCCCAGTTCCATGTCTGAGCTGGTAAATGGAGGGTAGCCAAGGGGGACAGGGAAGGGGAGGGTGGAGAGGGGCTACACTTAATCCCCAGTGGATTTGCCCTTTCTGTGAGTAAGATGGATTTCTGATGCTGGTCTCCATGCCATTCATAGCAGTGTTGCCAGTAGTAAATTTGTGCTTGAAGAACCCCCCATGCCCCCTGCTTTCTTGCCAAAACTTAACTCAGCTAAAATAAATCATATTTTGGAAAGCTAATTATACAGCCAAATAACAGAAAGGTATTGAAAAACTGTTGTGTGCCTAACGTTAAATGAATTTAAATTGGCAGTAAGGAACACACGCACTAAAAATAAATGCAGTAATATGGGCAAGCGGAAGTAATGGAATTTAAACAAAAATGTGATGCCAAACATTTGGACTGGTATTCAGGCCCATTGCAGAACACTGTGCATCCACTGCACTCAAACTTTCACAGGTTAAATGTTCTAAGTTAAATTTGCTGCTGTATCATTTTATTGTATTTCTTGGAAAACTAAAATATCAGGGGAATGTTATATTCCCACCTTCAATTGTATTACTAAATGGGCATATAAGTCCTCTTTAAGGGAAGAACAGCTTAAGGCTGGGGGGTTTAAAAGCAGCTGAGAAACAAGGTAGAGCCTAAACAGAAGCAAAACATTAATAGAAGAGAGAAGCAAAGAGGAAAAAATACCCAACAAAACCATCAACTTTAGGAGAAGATTAAAAAAGTTTCCCAAAGGATCAGCATCCCTGAGATTAAACATTCCCATATGTAGGCTGACATTTTAAAATGTGGGTCTTATAAAAGATAAGGAGGAAATGGTGAGAAATGCAACCTTAAATATTTTGAAGAACGACTTCCTGTATTATGTGGCAGTTGGCAAAATTTTCCAGGGAAAGATGCACGCTGCAGAATCCAAGTGGTGAGGTGCATGAGTTTTCCCAAAAGTTCCCTCCTGTTGCTTACTAGTTTGGTGTTCAAAACCTTCCACACCTTTGGAATAATGTCTCAGTATCCCTTCAACGTTGCTTTTAATCTCCAGGACAGATGTTTTAGATCAATCGCTCAAAACGGAACAGTTTAGCAGTCAGAAAACACTGTCAGAAAAGATTTGTTGTAAGGAAGACAAAACCGTGAAATAAAATTGAACTTTTATCCCCATTTGGATGGGAACTGCACTTGGCTGGGAATCCCAAGGGGATGAAGGCAGTGGCCTATCATGTGTTGAAAAAAACAAACAGATGACTGTGCTCTGCAGCAATCAAGCAAACGCTGCTTCTGGGAAATGGTGTGATCACCATTGTTCAGTGCTGGAGGACCCAAAAGAAAGAAAATAATTGAGAAAAGGAAGGTGGTCCCGTGACTGGGATGAGGGAAGACAGGACAAGCTGCTGCCAATGGGCCTGAGTTGCTGCTGGTCCTGGAAAGCCTGTGTTTTGCTTGTGGTTAAGGTGTGACATAGCAAGCCTTGGCAGAGTGTCCAGACTTTGTTTTCCAGTGTTGTTCAGAATCAGGAATGATGAACACACCAGCAGTGGAGGGTGTCAGTATTTCCTGGATGCAAGAGCTCTTCTAATGGCACATCTTCCCTGTGAGGATGGGGCCACCCTGGCACAGGGTGCCCAGAGAAGCTGTGGCTGCCCCTGGATCCCTGGCAGTGTCCAAGGCCAGGCTGGACAGGGCTTGGAGAGACCTGGGATGGTGGAAGGTGTCCCTGCCCATGTCAGGAATGGGAACAGATGAGCTTTAAGGTCCCTTCCAGTTCAAATTGTTCTGAGATTTGGAGATCTTTTTGTTTCTGAAAATCCAATGCAGATAGGGCAGCGCCACTCATGTAAATAGCCACAAACTCTGTGCATCCAGCCACTAAAACAGAAATGGCTCTTTCATGACAGCCCCAACCTCCTGGACAAAATCAGTATCTTCCTGCCTATCTCTAGACATTTTACAGCAGCAATATTAAAATGTACTCTTTCCCAGAAGGCCTTGTTTTGTTGTGTGTCCTGTGGTGGCCTGTTCATATGCTGAGCTGGAGCTCTGCTTGGCAGCGTCTTTTGGTCTAACCATATTGCAGTGTGGTACCTGTTTGGAAACGGCAAATGTTCCTACCAAGGATGGGGTCTTGGAATCAGTTCCACCCCTCTGTCGCCCCTCATCCCTGCTCGGGTGCACCACGTGCATTTTTCTTGCCTTGTACTTTGCTTTGGGAGGTTTTTGCAGAGTGGTGCCTTTCCCTGCCCGCCTCCCTTCGTATCCTCTGTGCTGGATGAGTTTGCATTGTGTGGTGTTTTCCTCTTCATTTATTGCAAACAAATCTGGTCTCTGCCATTTGTTTACTCTTATACTCTGTCTTTATGCCTTGGTATGCATTTTTAATTAGATGCGCTTCAGCTCTTTCACTGCTTGTTAACACTTTCGTATGGTAAGCACCGTCTCCACCAGTCCTGTGAGCCTTCTCCCTGCTCAGGAAATTCGGATTTGCTTCTCCTGGGCACGACTATCATTTGATACAGAGGCTTGTTCCCTGGCTGGCCTGTTTGCTGAGTGCTTACGCTCTTATCGTGGACTTTTAAGGTTGCTCCCTTACCCAGCCGACATAGTCCAAGTGCCCTTATTCTGCTTAAAAATATTCTGCATACAGAGAAATAGTGTTTTTGCTATTTGTCTGGGCTGTTTCCGGACTTCAGCAGCTCCAGTTTGGATGCCTGACATGGAGAAGTCCTGGACAAAGCCTGCAGTGTGTGCAGATCAACTGCCTGCATTGTGAGAAGTGCTTCTGCACACGCAGAGCGGGTCCCAGGGATCAGGAATGCGCCGAATTAGCCCTGAATGCATTGGCCATCAGTCCTGTGAATGGAGGATGGATGTGTCTGGAGGGGAATACTGGAGTCCCAAACACATGACAGCTTTCAAGATCTGCATCTTTCCTGAGTGCCAGTATTGTTAAAGCATAAAATTACTCCTTTTTTTCTTTTTTTCTTTTTTTTTTTTTTTTTGCAGTAGTGTGAGCCCATTCGTGCTTTCACTGCTCTCTTTTGCCTCTACATCTGACTCATGCCACAGGCAAAGGACTTCAACCTTTCTAACTCCCCTCTATGCCATCAGCTTTCTGGAGGTGATCTGGGAACTGGGATGGTAAAAACTTGACCCCACTCCACCCTTTCCTTCCAATTTGCCCACCCTGCTGCAGCACTTGCCTTGTGTTGCAGAACCTGCACGATCTCCAGGATTTCATAACCTGTTGAGGTATGAAAGGTTAAAAGTGACTAAGGTTAAAAAGTGACTAAAATGGCTATTTCTATCTTAGACAGTCTTCTCTGACCCCGCTGTCTGGCTGGGGGTGAGGTTGCCAAAGGTCACAATCCACTTCAGAGTCCACAGAGATCGATATCTGCAGTAGCCAGTGCCTGGATTTTGCTCCCTTTCCCTTGCCACTGCTGTATTTCACAGTGAGGAGCCAAGAAACATTTCTCCTCCCTTCCAAGAGGAAGGGGGAGGAAAAAAAAAAAGAAAGAAAAAAAAAAGGGAAAAGTCTTGTCTCCACACTTCCTCCCACCAGGAGGGCATTGTGTTTGGCCTCTGCTCCACTTTTTGTTATAAATTTGCATGGTGCGATGTTTGCTTTGGCCGGTGTGGCGGCAGGGCAGCACTGGCACGCCGACACCACCACCGGCTCCTTTTGCTGGAGGACAGGCCAGGACAGGGTCCTCCCAGCCCCCTTGTGGGATTGGAAAGGAGATTTTGGGTCTCTGGGAGGCTTTAGGAGCTGGAACTCCCTCTTGGAGGGTTTGGGATGTCCAGGGCTGCGTTTTGCGCTCCAATGCCGCGGTTTCAGCGTTGGTGCTGAGCTCGCGTTGGCAGGGACAGGCAGCACAGGGACTAATGGGTCTTTTCCACTTTAATTTCTGCTCTAAGATGACTCTTTGTTACTGTTCTCAGACCCGGCGCCAACCGTCACGCCACACACCAGATCCTTCTTTCTTTTCTGCCCTTAGCTTTGCAAAGAAGCCTTTAAAACAAACAATCACAAAGCTGTGAGAAACCGAGGGAAGATACGGACTGGCCCACTCGTTAGTGCTGGAATGTGGAAACTATGAAGACATCTTTTTTTATTACCAATGCTGGAAAGCACAGTCACTGAGTGGGCTGGGATACAATTTATACTACATGCAGTAGTTAAAAAAAACTGCAAAAATGGGTGTAACCCTGGGCTGTGGTACAACTGGCCTTTCAGCCCCCACTTGAGATCGGGCCATCCCAGGGGGAAACTGTGGTTTGGAATAAGAGCATGCATTTAATTTCACTCGGAGAACTTATTGGAGTTGGCACTTCAACAAAGAAGCTGAAGTATATTTTTTGTCGTGATTAGTGGCCCCCCTCACCACTACGTTTGATTATGTTGGAAGCTGAAAAGTTAAATTCTTATAAAATGATGATTTACAGTCCGTGATTATCCAGGTAGGGTGCGTGGATTGCGCCAGCTTGGTCATGGGACCCCAATCTCATCCTATTTCATTGCTGTGAGAAAATAAAACTAGAATGTAAAAAAGCTGAAAACACATCCTCTGATTGCTCAGGAAATTTTCTTAGTCATACGTTATCTTTCCTAGTAGTTTCAGTTATTTTGTCTCCACTAAAACCCAAAGCAAAACACTGCCCTGACACTTTCCCCTTGATTTCGGACCCGCAGCGGCCACATTTATTTTTATCTCGTGTCATCTTTCCCCCTATGGTTATGCAAATCTGTGGAATAGGGGGCAAAGGGAAGAGGCAATTTTAAAGCCAGTAAATTCCAGTGGAAGGTCTCTTCAGTCGCTCTGAGCAGGACTATCCTGGGTGCTGCTTTAGAGATGGGGCTGCCTCCAAAGAGCACAGGGGTAGGTGCCAAGTGGGGTGGTTGAATATTTTCCTGGTAGACGCATAACTTTGCCCACAGGATTGAATGAAGTCTCTTGCCTTAATGCTCTGCTAAGCTTCTCAGGAAGTACAAAGCTGTGCCTAAGGAAGCACACGTTAGGGAAATGTGTCTCCTCATCATCAGCTGCTGGATAAAACCTCAGTGTGGAAAGGGTTTGGTGGTGGGTGAAGTGTGAGGCTCATGAGAAAGATCTTGGAGAAAATAAGGGGCATCAGCATTTCATTGTTTTTGCTTTTCCCAGCAATCTTTTGCTGTTTCAGTTAGAACTTGCTGTATTTTGTTTTGATATGCCTTTTTTTTTTCCTTCATTCTCCCCTTCTCCCCTGTCCAGGGAATTATTTTGAAATAGTAAAATCTATTTTATTTCAAATTTGTCTTTCCCCTCCCTCCACTTCTGCCCTAATACAACAATATTTCCTTCAACATGTATTTAACTCTTTTGTACCATAGTAGATACTCAATGACTTCCCTGGCTAAAAATCCAGCAGGAGTAACACTGCGATGTTCTTTGTGAGCAAACATGAGTGTGCCAGTGTACATGTGTGGATGTAAGACCTGTAGAATCATAGCACATAAAATCATTAAGGTTGGAAAAACCTCCAGGGTCACTGAATCCAACCTTTGACTGATCTCCACCTCTTCAATTAAACCAGAGCACCTCAGTGCCACGTCCAGTCATTCCTTGGCCACCTCCAGGGATGGTGACTCCACCACCCCCTGGGAAGCTTGACCACCTTTTTCAGGGAAGAAATTCCTCCCAGTGTCCAACCTGAACCTGCTCTGGAACAGCCTGAGGCAGTTTCCTCTTGTCCTGTAGCTGCAGCCCGCTTTGTAAGTTTTACAGAAAAAGTTGGAGATATCCAGAGTATATGGCACATGTAAGAGCCTCCTGCCAGGGCTGTGCTTCATCCAGTGCTGGGTGAGTCAATGCAATTTGTGGTCAATGTCTGGAATCACATTCAATGCTTGTTTGCTCTTCCTTTGAGTGCCATTGCTCTGCTCATTACTGCAACAAATTAACCACAGTCTCTAATCTTCTGTGGGGCCTAAAGTTTCTGCATCCAGCAAACAAACAGAACCCTCTCCTTGCATGATGTGTCAAGGGGCTCCAAATGCATCCTTAAACGCTGCTTAAACTAGGATGAGTTTAAATATCCATTTAAGCTTCTCTCTGTTTTGGGATGGGGAGATGAGGGTGTGAATATTTATGAAAAAAAAAGTCATTTAGGTGCAAGGTCCCAGGTTTGGAAAACTTGGCCCATGAAATATATGCAGTGAGGGTGCTTGTGCTTATATAAGATAACAAAATTCATAACTCATTTGGATTAATCTCTCAAGTTATTACAGGGGCATATTGTGTTCATATTCATGTTGCCTGATTATGAATTTATATTCCAGTTTTTCAACCCAATAGACATACATGGCTTTAAAATGCCTGACAAGGGCTAAAGGGTTTGGAGTATAAACTCTGTCCTCTACTGTCCTGAAGCACCATACGGATGCCTGACCTTCCTTAGAAAGAGCCAAGTGTCAGTTTGCAAAGGAACTGCCCATCTGAATGCCAAAATAAGTAGAATAAATGATTTCCTTGAGATACACATTTGAATGTGCTCAACCTCAGTGCTCTTTTTTGCATGCTCAGTTCATTTGTGAATTCTCTGGAAGTAGAGTTTTTTTGTTCAAACTTTTGGACTCCTTGTGATCCGGCTGGAAAGTGGAGCACATGGAGCCTCAGACGTAAACAGAAAATGCCGTGTTGAAAACGAGGACTGCTGGGAGCAGCAGATTTGTTAAATTCCAGCTACTCCAAACTTGTTCCTTGCTGCTCCAGCCCTGAGCTCGCTGGTTGCAGGACTCTGTGTGCAGTCTGAATTGATTTCTGAGCCCAGCTAAGGGAAAGAGTTAAGCTTGTTCTCCCCTTCTCGTTGGCAGAAAGTTTGCAGTTTAAAATTACATACTGACTCTGGTGTAGAGACACAAGAAATTATAGAGCAGACACTGTCCAGGACAACGTATAATTTAAAATGTACTAAAGAATGTATACCACATGGCAAAGTAAGTGAAGTGCTTCTTCAAATATAAGTGTTTTGCATAGAAAGGCTGTAATTATCCACTCCTAGGGAAATGTTTGCATTCATTCTAAATCAATATTTACTATTCATCTCTTGTGTTCAACAAAACAAGGATTTAACATTTTTTTGTTTTAATGAGGTACTAAGACTACGATAATACTACAATGTAATTGTCTTGATACAAAATATTGCTAAATTGCGTTGCTATTTCGGGAGCAAGCAGTTTTTTAAGAGGAGGGGTGTCCCTGCTTGTGAGATGTTACTGCAGTAACACACAATTCAAACCCAGCCAAGCAGGGAGGCTCACCACTTCCAAAGAGCCGTTAAAGCCTCCTCTCTGTTAAGGCCCTTAACTGGGATCATTCGGGTGAGTCCTCTGCCTCCCCCTGAAAGTATCAGCCTCTTTATAATGATTCCTTTTCAGCTGGCATCTCAACAACCACAACAACGATGAGATTTCTTTCTCTGTTTTTTTTTAAGCTTGGGTGTTTTTATTTTCCTGCCCCCTCCCTCCTCTCCCAGCATCTTTCAGCCAGGCAGCAGCAGCCGAGGGCGGGCGGTAATTGGGCTGCAGCCGTCTCTGCACTCTGGTTCAAACCTGTTGATGCAAATGGAGTTCCCTGAACTTCACCCTCCTGGGAAAATCTGGGAGGGGGGGTGCTGAGGAAGTTTGCAGGGTGATATCAGAGCTCGGTCCTTTATCTTTTTTCAAAGAACTGATCTACCTTGAAAAAGTTTGATGTGGTACTTGGGAAGGGCATGGCAAAGGAAAAAAGTCCCAAAATTGCATGGGAAAGTCACTTGCCTGTGGTGAGGGGGGGGGGTTGGAACCAAATGATTTTAAGGTCCCTTCCAACCCAAACCATTCTGTGATTCCTGCACAGGATTTGGGTGGAATGAGAGCAGCTGAGAAGGATCAGAGTCTCTGGGAGGAACAGCACATTTAATCACAGCCTGTGGCACTGCTATTCTGTGGTTAGGAGGATGTCCTTGCACCAAGCATCCCTCTCTTTGAATTTACCTGGCATGTCTTAAGAAGTAATTCTCAAACTTCTCCAACTTCAAAAAAACCCAACAAGCATGCATTTTTGGCACTGCCGTGGCTCCATGTGAATCAAATCAGATAACTGGAAACACTTTAGTTGGAAAATCCTTTAAAATCCTTTTCTTTAATCTCTATTTTTTATTCTTACACAGTGCCCACCATATTCCAGGCCCTGGCCTACCCTTCCCAACACTAAATGCTTCCACTTCTGCTGCTAAAATTCACAGTACAAGCATAGGCTCTTGAGTGGATTTCAATCTTGTGCTCAAGCAGACCGTCCTGTATTTTTTTCCCTGAGTCTGAAGTCATTCTTGTCCTCTTAGAAAATCATGCACATAAATGGGGTCAATAGCCCTGAGAGAAGAACAGTCTCTTTCCCCAGCAAATGTTATTGTAACTGGTGTTCTAATTCTCCAGATATCACTCTCAGTGTACTGGGTAACAAAGGGCTGTGTAGTGCCTAATCATTCAGCAGTGATCCAGGGAAAAAGCAGAAGGTTAAGAGCAAGTTCCTAAAGTCTGTAAAATCAATGGGACACTAGAAAGGGAACTGAAGTGTACCAGAAGGGACCTCTTGAGGGTCATTAAAAAAAGGAGAAACTGATTATGAACAGAGCTTTTACCCGAAGAACTGGAGGGGGCCAGCAAAATCATTCTGCTGCACTCCAGTTAAATGTCTAATAGTGGAGACATTTTCTACACAGCCCATAAAGGATAATGAGGATGCCTTTGATAGCTTTCAAGAAAGTTGTTCTTGTCAGTGTTCACAAAAACGTGATCTGGGCAAGCACTCTCTGCACATACAGCCCGTGGTGATTGTGCACAGAGGGTGAAAGGGAAGATGGCATCCCAAAATTCTGCATTCCACCCCCAAAATGCATCACATGTGGGAAAAATCAGATAGACCTGACAGACAATAGGATGTAAACTGCAGCAGTGATGAAGCTTGGTGTTGCCTACTGGCTTGGTGCCTCACTTTGCTGAGATGGGGGATATAAGGAGAGGTAAAAAAATTGTGTGACTTCCTCCAGAATGAGTGAGAAATAGTGGTTTGTCCTAGAACTTATTAAAATCGATTGCCAACAGCAAAGTTTGGACTAGAATCTAATTGCTTTCTGCTCAGTTTCTGTGTTGGGAAAGCACCCATGGCAGTGGGAACTGGAATGTTTGTTCTCCTCCTGTCTCTGACCCTGATCCTCTGTGTGGTTCTGGGCAAGTCACAACTTTGCTATGATTCATTTTCCCAATGAAGCACATTAGTGTGATCCAACTTGCAGATCTTACCGGTGTACTCTAAGAATGATTTGTAAAAAAATTAAATGGAATTGTGTTTTAGAAGTTAAAGGTTTTCTTGGTCACCTTAAAGTAGAGATATGGCTCATAGAGAGCAGACTCTGCTCTGCTTTTAGGCTATAGAGCAGCTCTGTTGGGGAAAAATACCCAAAATCTTTCTAGTAAAAATGAACTTTGAGTTCTTTATACTTCAGAGGAAACAAACCTTTTCTCCAGAAACAGGCGTTCACAGGGATGAACTGAATATGAGTCAGTCCAACAGTTCTGCAGCCAAATTGTGAAACTTTTGTGTCATTGCCCTGTGATTCCAGCTATCTTCAATTAATAGAAAAAAATGCAGGAAATTCAGGTGGAAGGAATGCATGGAAATTGAAGTCAAAGAAAAATATTCGTTGTGGCCTTGGCAAAGTGAGTTTTCTAAGCTGAAGGAGCTTTTAAGCAATTAGCATCTGCTGTGTGCAATTACTGAGTGACACGCAGCCCCAGATGGAGGGCTCAGCAGCCAGTGGCCATCTGGATTTCAGTCTCTATCAAGGGTACACTCTGTTCTGGGCTTCACCTGGCCCAGGAGACAGCCCTCCCTCTGCCCCACGTTGCACAGTCAACCTTGAGTCATTGGTGGGGGAAACAGTGAGACAATTCCTCCAGGTCTCTCAGGTCCAAAGCTCCCTGAAGTCACCGGAAAGATTATGACTGGAGATGTTGACCTCTGAATTGATGCATTTCCCCCGGTTTTCCAAAATGAGGTAAGTCACTCGGCCAAAATCCACCTCTCAGCTGTAAAAGTGGCTTGACGTACACCAGCCCCTGTAGGGACATATGGCTTGGGAGCCTCAGAATCTGAAATTACACAAAGAAAACCAACTCTTAAAGGGAGAATTTTGTCAACAGGCTTTTTTATTTACAAAAAAATGCAATTAAATTTTTCCTTGAAGTGCTGAGAGGTATCAGACACAGCCACAGAGACTAATTCTCTGAAGTAATGTAGTTCTAAAAGTGAAACTATACTTCAGTTTGTGAAATTCAAAAAAAATCAAAACCAACCAACAAACAGTTTCTGACTACTCCGTATCTAAAAATGGGCCAACCTCATTTGGTCTATTTAAGAACTGTGAACCCATAATGCTCATAATGCCAAGTTCAGCATGATGAAAATGAAAATGGTTGAGGTATAAACCCTTGGAAACAGGGTTTATAATGGAAACAGTAATTGACTCTCAAATACCGCATCAAAAATACAATGCTATGATACAAAGCCTGGTCCTTGGGATCCCAGCTCTGCTTCTAACCTCAGGTTGGCAGACAAGCACCTCACCACAGAGCTAACTAATGGTTATAGGTTTGGTGTTTTTGTTGTTAGTTGTTTCTTCTTTTTTTCTTTTCCTTCATGCAAGCGGAACCTGGCAAGTGAAGAAAATTTATAGGAGCAAAGCAAAACTGGCCAACAGTTCAAAAGTTCTCTCTTGCAAGCTTTTGATATTTTTCCCAATCTCTGATTCTCTCTCAACTCCTAAGACTGAGGACATGCCATGATTCTGCTCTGGATGAGCATTTTATTTTGGCTGATGATTTTATCTATTTCAGCTTTACAAATAATTTTAACTATTCCTTCAAAGATCACAAATTTGGTTATCCTGAATGGAGAAGACCAAAAAAACCCCAATATCTTTGCAGCTATTGACTTCCCCTGTTCTGCAGGACTCTAACAGAGAGGAGAGGCAAAGCAAATATTCCATCGATCTCATTAAAGATGCTTCCCAGAGCCTTTGCCTGGGCTGAGCCAGGGTGCTGCTTTTGCTGCCAGTTTTGGCTCCCATGACATCTTGTCATTTTGGGCTACACAGAAAGTACCAGTTCTAGCTGAAAACATCATTAAAGGCAGTAAAATGGGGAAAATCAGGAAGTTCAGCAGGGGAGACCCACCAGTCAACTGTGGTTGGTAAACACAGGTGTGGACAAGTTAAATGAAAACACCCTGAGACCTGCATGCATTTAAAAAGGAAAAAAAAAAAAAGATAAATTCTACCAAGGCAATTGAGCTTGATGTACTTTAAAAATTACTGCTGTTCTGTGCAGAAATAGGTTATCAAATTAATATTTTCTTAAGTGTTGAAGGACACACAACAGAAGAATTTCTCTCCATAAATAGTCTTGTTTCAGCTACAGATTAAAAATAAAAGTAATTGTTTGGTTTCTTTAGGCACTGAAGATGATGCAGAGCCATAACTTTTGATTTTGGGTAGAGCTACACCTTCACCTCTGCCAGCTTTGCAGTGGCTGTAGTGGTGTTTGCAGCTGGACCAGGTGGGTGCACAGGCAGAGCAATTCACAGATTTGTCGGTGATCACTGCTGGCACTTTTCAAATCCAAGGAAATAGGTCATGGACATTCCAGAAATATAATTTACCTCTTCTTAGGCAAGCTTCCCAGAGATGGTCCCGTGGGCACTCTTTCTTCTTACCTTTAGCCGTTGACCACCTTTCATTTAATTTCAAACCATCCTGTTGATGTTTCAGAGAATCTGGAAGCTAACCCAGAACATTATTGTTAAAGCTTTTTTTCCTGGAATAGAGAAAATTTACCTTTACTGGCAACCATGTCCTTATTCAAATGCTGCTCCTTGTGAAAATGATTGGGAAATTGCCAGGGCAAACAACAAATAAAGACTCCAAGAATTGGCCCTTTATGATGAGTGATTTATGATTTATGCTCTAAACCATATAAGCTACATATTTCTATTTGGATTTTGAAAAACAAGCCAGGAAAAAACAACAATAGCTTGGCAACAAAAAAAAAAAGTGTACAGTTGTGGAATGTTAGTACAGTCTTTGGCAAAGCATCAAATGGAGATAAGGCTCGATTCTATAGGGATATTAACATTTTTTAAAGCAATCAATGTGAAATAAATCCAAGAATGTATGTTTAAATTATAAAAAAAATGCAGCATGAATATGCATTTTGTAGTTAACCGCTCCCTGTTGTTTTGGGCTCTTGTCCTGCTTTAGCACAATTTTTGAGGAGGAAAATCCTGACTGGAGCACAAGTTACATTTCAAGTCCTATTTTAGGTGGTTTGCAATCGTGGATTTCCCTATTTTCCTTATCATTTTTCTTTGATTTGCTTTTTTAAGAGTATTATCCAACTCGGCTTGGCACGGCTCAAGTGCACAACTGCAACCTTTTCCATGACCCAAGAGTCAGTGCCACTCTGTGGGTTGGCAGTTTGCAAATAAAACATATCCTTAATGAAGTGTGGAAGCTCCTGTTCTTTTCCTTCCTCAGGAGACGTGCCTTAATCTCTGGCTCAGAGCCTTGTCAAATGCTGCAGTACAGAACTGGCAAGCTCAATGCTGCTAATGGATTGAAACCTCCACCAGGTTGTTCATTTCTAGAGGGGGTTTTTTGGGGGGTTTTTTTTTGCTCCTTTCTCTTTTTTTTTGTCCCCCCTAAATACTGCGGCAACCAAAGCATCACTCCAGCCCTCAGTCTTCCATAATGATTGGCTAGGGACACCAGTGACAGCTCTACAGTACACGTAAGAGAAATTTAAATTATGCCACTATAATGTACCAAGGATTTGGTTGCTTATGTAGGTCAATTATTAAGGGAAAAAATAAGATTAAAACCAGCGGGCTGGTTCTGTGTGTTTGAAATTATTCCCGAAGATACAAAACTGTGCTATTTATGCTTATAACTTGTGACAGGTTCTCTAAGTCACAGGCATTTTGTCTCTTCTGCAGCAGAAGCTGGAAATGTTTGGGTTTTTCACTTTTATTTTCTTTTTATTTTCTTTTTTATTTTCTTTTTTCCAGGAAAGCAACCATAATCTAGTGAAAAAGATTTGAATAGGATGACTAAATTTACTAAAAATGCAGTACTGGTAAATATTACAGGTCTTTTTTCTTTCTTTTTTCCTTTTTTTTTTTAAGAGATATCTGACTAATATTGAGACATGGGTAATTTTCACTATCTGTGGCATAAATTAAGACAAATTGATAAATCTAGAAAACTGTGTATTTCTTTTCAAAATTCGGATTTTATTTTTTCTTATAACATAGGTTTGCTATGTGATCTCAGATTTTCTTTTCTAGAAATGATGGGATTTATAGAACTGAAGAAAATTATACCTCAGAATTTACCTCTTTACTGAGTCATTTTGAGAGGGGTCCAGGCTACCTGCTCAGGGTGAAAAATGCAGAGCACATTTTCAGCATGGTGGGCAACAACCTGAATTGCAACCTGTTGTTGTCCAGAGCTTGAGAACTTTTACACCAGGAAAAAAAAAAAAAAAAAAAAAGGCAGAAAAAGGAGGAAAAAAGCAAATTATTCAATCCCTCCTGCTAAAGGCAGGAATTGGTGGCGTTCCTTTAGTCTCTGTTAGCCTGGTTCTGTCAATGTCAATAACTGTGTGACATCCTGGGAGCAGGGAAAGCCGTGGGATGCCAGGGATTGGGCGCTAAAACGTTACAATACCGCCTGCGAGGTAACGCCGTGTGCTCCGTGTCACCGTGCCCCTGCTCCTCACAAGCACAGGGGCTCCTGGGGGAAACTAGGTTACCCTCAGCTCTGCTGGTGGATGGAAGGGGTGAAAAGGGAGGCTTTTCACATTCCCTGCCTTTTTAGATCCACGCTCTAGCACGTTCACTGGAGGGGCCTCGGTGTGATTTCTCTGCCGAGCAGATGGGAAGTCAGGTTTTCCCAGCAATGCTTTGGCAAATTGTGGGGGTTTATTGTTATATTAAGGTTGGAAAAGCCCTCTAAGGTCATCAATTCCAACCATCTCCCAGCACTGCCCCATGTCCCCAGGGACCACATCCACACAGCTTTTAGATCCCTGCAGCGATGGGGAGTCCACCACTGCCCTGGGCAGGCTGTTCCAATGTCCAGAAGGATTGCATCTCTGTTGAGGTTCTCCACAAAATTTCTGTGCATATCTGGGAACTACTGGAGTAACTATTCTTTATTGCATATATTTCCACCAGTAAGGGATTTATATAACCTGTGATGACCCTCATTATTTCCCCTCTAGATGATTTCATTAAGGAAAGAGTGGGAACATCCATGCATCATCTCACATAGATGGTCTGGAACTCCTGGAGCAGCTTAGCAGCTGAAGGTTACTTGAAAATACTTTTGAGCTGCCTGTTGAAAGAAGTGGTTTTCAGTCTGTAAAGACAACAGATTTAGGAAAGGAAATAGGGTATGATATAGGAATTGACTCAGCTGTGAAGCGTTATGTCAGTTCAGGGAGTTTCTGGAAGAGAAAATAAAAAAGAAAGAAGTGATGTTTGGCTATCATTTCTTAGAAGGCTGAGTTTTATATCAAGCACTGTGTGTCTAGAATGCCTTGAAAGAAGCCTGAAAGGACACCAGAGTCCCAGGGACCAAAAGGAAATTTGTGGAGCAGATCAGATGCTGCAGAAAAGCTGAAGCTTAGAGGCAGAAACTGTGGGAGCTGTCTGGAGTGGGGAAAGGCACGAGTGGAGAGATTAAAACCTGTTTGTTAAACTTGTGCAAGGGTGGACTAAAGAGGTTAACATGAGGTGAGAGAAGTCTTGAGGAGCTGCTGGGATGTGGCTGCATTATTCAGCTGCTGGATTTTGGATGAATGACTCTGGACTTTGAAGTGCAATGTGTGGATCACGTCCCAGTGAAGGGAATCCTCATGGAGTTATTCTCCTCTGCCTGCACAAATCTTGATTAGTGGTAAAGGCCCAAAGTGGCTAAGACACATATTAATGCAAGGCCTCCAGTTGTAAATCAATGTTTGAGGCAAATGGCTTTAACTGTTCCTTATGAAAACTTCATTCTGACAACAATTACAAGTTTAAAACTGGAAGAGAGATTTGGCAAGCAGCACCCATACTTCATCAGTCACACGGTGGCTTCTGTGCTGAAGATGGAGGTTGCAGCTTGTTTGTTCTGAGAAATGCAGTGTATGCATTCATCATGTTTATTCAAATTAGGGCTTCCCAGGAGTAATGACAAGGTTATTGTGAAGAATTACATGCTGTGGTTTAAAAAATGCACCTGCCAATTTGAAAACCTGGGAATCTGGTGATGGCAGGTTTAAAAGGAGTTCAGCAGCCCAGTGTTACCCTGTGAAAAGCAACAGAGCACAAGCTCGTGTGACTACCTTGACAAGAGCAACCTGTATTTATAACTTTACATTTCTTCTTTATCTCCATAAACTTATGCTTATGTCACTAAATGTGAACTTTTATTGTCAGCACTGGAAATCTGGGCTGTATCACAGCTACATTAGGAAGCACCTTGCTAATTGCTGCAGACATTACTTTTTATTTTCTCAAAATAAAATTCTCTTCAAAATAATTCTATTTATTTCAAACTTTTGGAAAAACAAAGTTTCATTATTATCTTTGCTTTTGCAGAGCAATATATTTCCTTGATTACTTAGAGCTGCATAAATCTCTTCCTTACTGAATTTCTTTACATTTTATTAAGGCACTTTACCTCTTATAAGGCATGATTATTATTGAGAAACACATACACTGTCTGCAGGAATAGTTATTGGTTTTTTTTCTCTGTTCTTAGAGAGGTCCCATTGCCAGTTTCTCCTCCACCTCTTCAGAATTAAATAAAAAAGAAATAACAATAACAGTCTTGCTGTTTTCTCCCTTCCAAGTAGGTAGAAGAAAATTACTTGATTAGATTATAGGGTTTGTATATGTGTTTAAAGAATTTATTGTGGGAAATCTATACTAGAGCCAAAACGATTAATGGTAATTAATGTTCCCACATTTAACAAAAGAATTAATAGAGAGCAGCCACTTACCATAAAGTGTTTCCTTGACATTTCTCACTAAAAATAAAATTTCTGAGCATGCCACGTAGATTTTTGGGAAAGAAGAAAGAGAAAGATTAGGCAAGGAAACATCTCACTGTAATTTAAACCATTATTTCTCTGACAGCTTTTTATCTCCTGTCTGGAAGAAATAAACATATTAAATTTTTTATTAAAATAGTTAGGCTTTGTGAGAGTTCTTTTTTCCCCCAGTGCAATAATAAATATTTATTTGTGCCAGAAACAAAGAAGTTTCTCTACGAGGCTTTTACTGATGCTTAGCCAAAGGTAGGATTCTCTTAACCTCATAAATACAGCTCTTGTGCACTTGCTTTCTCTTCCTCAGTAGAAATTTTTGATGTATAAGTAACATTCCTACAGAGACAGGGTCATCCACTGGTATTGATCACCTGCCTCACTGTCCTCCTTTGATTGTTGTTTATGAAGGATGAAGTGCACAATATCTATTAAAGAACATCTCCAAAACACAGAGTTAAGCCCCAGCCACAGTAAATTTCCAAATAAATAACAAAGCCTTTCCAGCAAAGATCTTCAGCCATACGGGCTGGACACTGGATGTGGCCAGAGAAGGAGTTTTAACGTGACACAGAGAGCCCTTGCAAAATCCTCCTTCTGTTGCCTGTGCTGTGCCTGTCCCCTGTTGTTTTCCATTGGCATGGCTTTAAATATCACCTCCTACCCGGGGGCAGCGTGTCTGGATGCCGTGGTGGGGGACTGGTGTTAGGCACTCACATCAGAAAGGGGATTGCAGCCATTTGGGAAAAAGCTCTTGGCCAAACTGTCCAGCACAGAGTGAAATTCCATCCTTCTGAAGGAAAAAAAAAAAAATAAAAAAAAGAAAAATACTGTCAGATGTCCATGTACTATTAGCACAGAATAATTTATACTGAATTCTGCTCTTAGTGTTTTGGTAGATCTGGATATGCTCTGCCTGTGATCTGGATGTGGCTGGGGTTTCTCTGTCTGTGCTTCTGGCAAATGTGGTCAGCATTTAACCCAGACTGTATTTTTGTGCTTGCCATCTGCTTAATTCTGAATGTCAGATCCACAACTGGCCTGGTAGTTATTGCTATTCAGCTATTTTGAACCCAGCTCAGTGCAGCAGATAGGAGAGGATGTAGTGGTTGTGTGAAAATGTCATTTGAGCTGAGTGTCCTCCCAAGAGTTAAACCCAAATCTTCCTGTGAAAATAATAAGAAAATATGATCCTCTTTTTTTTTTTTTTTAATTACATTTTTTTTTCCAATTTTGTGCCTTCTTGGCTTTGTTGCAATTAGGAAAAAAGAAAGGAAATCTAGTAAAGACTGAGCATGTAAGAGTCATCCATCTGGTTGGAATGCCAAGTCAATGGGCATGCCACACTAATTCTTTACTGAGTAATTTTCAGAAAGATTCTATGTTTTCAGGTGTGGAAAAACTTCAATATGTGACTTAACTGGAAATGTTTAACTAAAGTGAGTTATTAACTTCCCTACTTTAACCCTTCCAGCCTTTCTTATATGGTCAGGCTGCTCAGATTCTTCTTTGGAGCATCTAATAAAATAATTGGAAATGGTTTTGATGACTCACTGTAAGTTAGAAATTTGGATGTAACGCAGGAATTTTGGGAAAACTGCTTACACTTATTTCATGTTAGGGAAATTACTTCACACTCACAGTTATTTGTATTCTTCACAGGTCTGATTCAGTCTTACAGTTTTGATGTCTCTAACAAACGTCAGCACCTTTGCAAGGAGCACATTGACAAGTGGATGAGACAAGCAAGTGGGCTGGAGAAGACATCTGCCTCCAATATTCTGATGTACCTCCAGGACCTGTGTCTGGAGGTAGGAGAACTGCTGCAGGATGGGAGGAAGAGCTCAGGAAGTATATGGGGGTTTTTTTGTGCCTGAAACCCAGGTCATATTGGGTGCAGCTTGCCCATCTCTTGAGGCAGCAATACCCATAGAGGTCAGAGGTGGTTTGTGGCTGCAGAAATTCCTCCAGATCAAAAAATGGCCATTTTATGTCAGAGGCTGGGGCAAAGATGTGGGAAGGAAGGCTTGTAAAGGCATGATCTTTTTCCTAGGCTACAGGGCATTTTCAAAATAAGGTTCCCTGCAAAAGGGGGGTCAAAAGTCTGTGGTCAAAGACTGCAGAAGGCTGAGGTCAAAAAGTGCTATGGTGAGATTAGAAAGAGGTTTTTCCTTACTCTTGTTGGATGACATGCCTGTTACCTCCTTTGAAAATGATGTTGCACGTGCTCCAGTGCTCCAGCTGGCTGAAAGGTAGCTCTGCCTGCCAGGCCAGCAATGGGAGAGTGAAGGTGGTCACCCTTGGAGGAGAATTTTTGTTTCCTCATCCCCACACAGTCCTTCTGCTCAGAAATGGTCAAGTAAAATACGTATACAGGTGAATAAATCTATCACACAGAGCTACCCAAAAGCACTTATCCAAACCCTGTCTGCCAGAGATTAAAACGTTGAGGTATGTCTGAGTGTAATCCATTTATTGTTTGTGAATTCACAACCCTCTTGGACGTTCCCGGGCGCCAGGTTTTTTGCTTATGGATCTCTGAACCAGCAGAAGGAAATGTAAAACCAAATGTAGACAGACAGCTCCCTCTCAAATACACATCCACAGAGGCCGAGGAACACTTGTTATACTAGCAAGGGTGTGGAATAAATTAGGCTGAGGAGATTTGCTCTGGGCCCACCTATTTGAGAGGAGAGGCTTTGTGTGGCCCCGCGGGAGCAGCCGTCACCGTGGAGCAGACAGGTGGAGCTGGAGATGCTCGGGCTGGCAGCATGGCACAGGACCAGCAGATCAATATTTAATGTGAAGGCTGTTGCAGCCCCTCACATGCATAATTTATCCCTGCTTTTGGGTACAGCTGGGCTGGAGTCAAGCCGTGCTTGCAGGCTGCAGGGGGATTTGGAAGTGGGTCCAAGCATTTCTGATGGTCCTCACCTTCAAAACGCAATTCCATCGCCAGGATCCAACTCTTTCCCTCCCCTCTTCTTTGCCCAACACACAAACCAACACTTTGGGGAGGTCTTTGAAATTTGTGTCGAATTACACCGACTTTCCCCCATTGAGGGCACACAGCAATGTTTGTGTAGGACAGAATTAGGGCCCCAGAAAGAATTAAGCATTTCAGAGTTTAATTAAGTGTGCTAACAACACATGAGTGAAGTCAGTCTCATAAAAGAGAACTTTATTGTACAAATTGACACAAAATAAAAGCCCTTCGGGATTAAATTAAAAAAAAAAAGAATCTTAAAAAACCCCACATTATGGGGAGTAACCTGGCCACCCTGGCTCATTTCACTGATCAAATATCTCTGCTTAGGATTTTTTTTCACCCTGACAAATGATTAAATTCCAGAGATACGATAGCACGCGATGCCAGCCTAACAAGGTACAAGCAAGAGGGATTTGCTTTTGACTAGTTAAGAAATAAGCTTACTAATTCACAAATTTATTATAAGATTAGCCTTTAATACCTGATAATCACCTTCGTCAAGGAAAATTTCATCTCTTCAAAAGGCAAATGAAATTTATAGATGGGTCTTGAGCCAGGCTCGTGGGTGGTAGACAACAGTCAGGAGAGGTCCAGCCTTTCTCTCAGAGCAGGAGAAACAGAAACAAGACAGGCATGGCAAAACCTTAGAAGCCATAAGATTATTAATCTCTTTGCAGAAAACAAGTTTGATCTGTCAGGCTGTCCATTAATTTTGATGGAGGCACTTTTAAGATCTTATGTTTGCACTTCAGTGGGGCTGTTACAGCTAAATATGCAAGTAAAAATGTTTTCTCATAACGTATACAGACAAGTGTTCCCATTTCAAAGGTGATGTTGTCATACAGATATAAGAACATCAGATTTGCTAGTCTTGTTATTATCTTCTTTGCAATAGCCCATCTGGACCTGAACTCAGAAATGTTCCCAATGTGTTAGGCTCATGCAAACATCTGGTGCAAAAAGAGGCCTTTCTGCTCAAGGACTTTTAGCTCCAACTAATGAAAAAGGCAGAGTGTGGGAGAGAAAAAAAGGACAGAGAAGGAAAAAAAAAAAAAAAAAAACAACCAGATAACTTTTCACAGTCCCACAACCTTTTGCTAACAGATGGAAGTCTGTCTCCTGACTCCCAGCCGAGACTCATTGCCAATAAAGGATATTGTGCAACTGTTGAGCACAAGTTTATACCCAAGTCACTCATTCAATGATGCTGTGGACAGGTATGAGAGTAGCACAAGCCTTGTCCTATGCCAGAAGTGATTGTAAAGACAAATAACAGTACAAATACTCACCGTGTTGCTGTTATTAGCTTTCAGATTCAAAAACTACAGGCTGAGGACAACATTTTATGCATGCTGAATCTGGAATTAGATTTTCCTCCCTGGGTACCAGGTATCACATCACTTCTTATATCTTCTGCAGAGACTAGGTGAAACCAGGATTTGAGAATCAGCACTTGTGGAAAGGAGAAGCAAAGTTAACATTGTACCCTGAGATGCAGAATTCCTGAAGTCTCATTGCCACTGCAGACTCAGTATTTGGATCCTTCATCTTTTGATGTGAAGGATCTGAACATGGCCATCCTTTGCCAAAGTGCCTCAGTTTCCCCCAGGTGCTGTGTCTCACACTGATCTCTTGGCTGAGCCCAGGACAGCAGAAATGTCCCTGTAGAGCCTCCTAGAAATGCTTAGTTTGGAAAATCTCTCTGAGATGATTGATCCCAACCATTCCCCAGCCATGTCACCACAAGGCCATGTCCCCAAGTGCCACATCCACGTGGCTGTTAAATCCCTTGGGAGGTTGGGGGCTCCAGCACTGCCCTGGACAACCCTTTTGGTGAAGAAATTTTCCCTGATATCCAAGCTGAACCTATGACTGCAGTTTTTGCTGTGGCAGAGGCTCTCTTTTCAATCCCCTACCTGTCTCCAGCTGCCAATGTTTACGGAAGTTACAGGAATTTAATTATTTTCAGGGCTTCTACCTCTCTATTAAATTGGATTGAAATAAGCCAATGAATTGGCAAATGGTTAAGGAAGAAAAGGTCTGGCAGACAGGGCCCAGTGTGAAAGCTTCGTTGCTTCAGGAGAGTTGCCCAAAAAGAACTGAACCTAGAAAAGTGTGGGATTCTGAGAGTACAGCAGCATTTGAATTGTAACACAGATTGTCTGGTTAGGGAGTGAGTGAAGGAGAACAAATAAAGGAATTAAGTAGAGAGGAAAGCAAAGGTCAGAGGTCAGTCCCCTCCTTGGGTGACATGGGGAAAGAGATTAGAAGTTTCCATGATTGGCAATGTATCCTTCTCCAAATTAAAAACCAGTTTCAAAGTCCAGACATTAGAAAAAAGCTTGTTTATTCAATTTATTAAAGAGATCTCAGGCTTAGGGTTCCCATTTCTTCATTTATGGGTTTCTGCACACTGGAGCAGGAGACAGAGAGTCTGCCCTGGAACATTTGAGTACAGAGCACCCAGTGCTGAAGGTCCTTGTGGGGATGGGATCTGCCTGGGCTCCTCCTGGAGAAGGGACAGGCAAAAACCTCTGTAGAAATCCACAGGTTTCACTGCACCAGAGATGGCAGAGGAGCAAATAGCTTCTCTTGTGTTTAAAGTGGAAATTTCAAAATTAAATGTGTTCCTGAGCAAAGACACAGGCAAGGGGCCTTTGGAAATTACTCAACAAAGTTATAGAGCTTCCTGAACTTGAGCCAGGCAAAAATACTAGGACCTAAATCAAAAGGAAATATTTTATAGCTTGAATTCCTCTCACCTATCAATTTTTCTTTTCTGTTTGGAAATGCCTTTTTCCCCTCGTGGTTGACATGAAAAGATTAAAGTATGATAATGATGTCGTGGAAGAATCGTGGTTGGGTGGGTGATAACTGAGCATTTTGGACAGCCTGATATTGGCTTTCTTGGGTTTGCACATCCCTGGAAGTGTCCAAGGCCAGGCTGGATGGGGCTTGGAGCTACCTGGGATATTGGAAGGTGTCCCTGCCTGTGGCAGGGGGTGGGTCTGGATGGTCTTTAATGTCCCCCCAGCCCAAACCATACTGTGATTCTGTGTTTCTTCTGTGATTTTTACTTACAGTTCTGCACATAAGTGCATCCTTTTTCTTTCTTTATGTGCTGTTTTTGTGTTTGTGTGTAAATATTTGTGGTAGAATTGATAAACTGAATGAGAATCCCACTCCCCATAGGCGCACAAGCATTGCTCGATCAAAGACTGGCAAGCCAAGGTGAGAATAGATTTCTCAACACATAAATCTAAAAACTCTGTAAGTTTAACTCTTACTAGAGGTATTTTGGTTTAAATTTCTACTTTCTACTTTTTATTTTTCCCATACTGGGTGCTTTCATCTCCCTTCCATGTGTGAGGCTGGGATAAGCAGGATTTTTGGGGAGGGCTGATGCCCTCACCTCCCACTCTTTGACTGAGAGCTGCAGCTCCACAACACTTTTCCTGCAGCCCACAGGTTGTAAAAAGTGTTCAGTCACACCAGCCCTCTGTGAGGCTGTACCTGCATTATTTATTAGGCAGCAGACGTAACTTTGTCCCTTTTTTCAACCCAGCTTTAGTGACTGAGCATTCAGGGTCAGCTCACTCAGCCCTCTGCACGCTGTGGAGGGTGAGGAGAGGCAGGGATTTTCCATGCCTCTTCCTTGGCTGGCTCTCAGCACACTTCCCTTTCAGATTTTGGAGTTTACATGGATCCTTAGGCATTTGTGAGTGAAATTAAAGAATTCCTTGCAAAGAGGGAGAGGGACTTGTGTGCAGCATCAAAGCAGGTGGGCTGATCTGGGCAGAGGGATATTCCCACACAAGTGGTCATCCAAAACCAAGGTACATCATTTTACAGTTTTGATACATAAAAACAACTAAATGAGGAAGGCAGCACAGAAAACTGCAAAGGCAAGCTTGCAAAACAGTCCCTATACTCTGACAATGGAGTTAATTTTCTTTTTAATAATTCCAATAGCAATTCCTAATGATTAGCTGATTTAATTTAGAATTGCATTTTGTCTTTTCAAAGCTATCCTATTACCAATAGTTGAGGAACCTTGCCCTTAAAAAATTATATTATCCTGACAGCCTGGAACTGCTGTAGGAGAAAAGATTTTGCCTGAAAGCATTTCAGGAAGTTACAAAACTCCTTTACATGGCCTGTTGGATCTGTGTATGATTTCCAGCATTACACAAAATAAATACCAGGAGACTGGTGTGGTTTATACAAGAGTTTATAGAGAAAAAAAATCCACCCACCAGCTCCCTTGCTGAGGATTACAACCAGGTCTCTGCTGCCAAGTTCTCTGTTTAGGTAAAGCATGAGAAAATCAACCATTTTTTTAGAGTCACAAAAGGGGTGCTACAGGGGGGCAGTGAGAAGTTGACAGCTCTCACTGCTTAAAAGGCAGCTGTTCCTTCTCAGGTACTATTATTAATAAACCCTAAGGTAATGTTTGCTCTGAAATATGTCTAATTGAAATAATTTACCCTAACCCTTAGAGAATTATGAAACTGTTTTCATCATGTTCACACACAGCAAAATAATTATGAGATGCCATATGGAAAAGACATCATGTGGTATATGTATTTCTGAATGTATACTTTTTGAAATGGTTCCCACAGATAAATCATACAGCTAATTTACAAAGAGGAGGTGGATAGTAGTTCTTAAGTATGCAGTTTAAGTTTAAAATGGTTTCAGGCTGGGTAAATTTACAGTGGTGATGACATGCAGTAATTGCACTGATCACAGGATGTATATCACAGAAGATGTCGATAATGCCATTAAGTCACACTGCACAAAATGGAGCGAGAAAATTCTGCTGGTGACTTTCTGCTATTGCCATAAACCACCCCCCAAAGCCTCTGCAGGTCCTGTGTGGTCCTGAGCTCGTTCTGCAGCTGATATGTACTTGCCCAAAGCTCTGGAAATTGTGTTCCATCCTCTGTCAGTCTCTGAGATGTTCCTGCTTTACACTTGGAAAGCTCTAAGCAAAGGGAAGAATCTCCTTAAGATGTAAATTAATACACTTAAATGCAGAAATTTATTTTGAATGAAGCTCTCAAGAGAATATCTGTTAAAATGCTGTTCCTTTCTGTCCATCCCTTGAAGGTTTTCTGAAAGGTTTTATTCCTGATCTCTAGTTACCTGCATTATGCTGTGTATGTATGACATATCTCTATGATTTGATGTGTGTAGGTTTGATTATATACAGATATTCACAGGTTTGGTAGCAGGAGAATTCTGCAGGGCACTTCTTGGTCTTTTTTCAGAAGTAATTGTGGTGGCTGATGCGATATCTGAGGTTCTCTTCCTGGTAGTTAAGAAGTTTTGAAGGTGTTTTTTTGAATAAGGAACTCTTATTAACATTTCTAGAAATCTGGCTGGAGATCAGGCTGTCTTGTCAGACTTCTGGTAGTTTTTGGTTCCAGATGGATGGAAGTAAAATCAGAGAATATATCATTGCACCCTCGCTGTTCCATGTCCCATGAGGAAACCAGCAAAGCTATTTCATTCTGTCCACTCCACTCTCTTTAATGATAAAGAGCCGTCAGAAAAAAAAAAAAAAAAAAAAGGAGTGATTTCAAACTCGAGCACTTCAGACTTGCCTGTGTCTGAATTAGCTCACGAATCTCTCCTGCAATTATTTCTATGGTGATTAGTGAAATATCTGAACGATGTGGAGTACACAAACTAATTCACCCTCAGCTCTATTTTGCAAGAGCTACAGGCACGCACGGCAGCTGCGATGTTTATCCCCCAGTAATGACATCATTACCCTGCATTACTGCTCTAGGTAGTGTGTTTGTCAACAGCCAGGGACTGATGAGCACAAGGAAAATATTTACCCAACTTCTGTGCCGTGGCATTACCCCAGCAATGCCATTTCAGGAAGATCACACTGCATTCCCGAGATTCATGCTGCAGGAACCAAAAAAGCTTTGACATTTCCGTGCGTGTAACACCAGCCTTCAAATAACCACCTTTTAGAGACAGTAATTACAGTAATTCTGGTTTCAAAGGACAAATAAAAAATTAAAAAAAAAAAAAAAAAAGAAGGGGAAAAGCGATATTCCCCACAAATATCTAAAGGTGGGAGTTTTCCAATACCCTCCCTGTGTGTGGAGCACTGGGGACATTCATATTTGATGTCTGCCTAATCTTCCCAGGAGTAACTACATCAGCCAATATTTACTCTCTCTGTCTGTGCAGATACAGTGTCTGAACGCTGCTGCATTCATGTGTGAGTATTTAAACTGAGCTTTTCTGTCTCATCCCCGGGAGCTGCCTGCACAGGAGAGGTCTCACCTTCCCCCTCTCTGTCATTCCTGCTCCTGGATGAGAAATGTGAGGCTCTTTCTCCATTTCTAACATTGCACAGACGAAAAGGCAAGTTCCCCTTTTAGCAACTTCCAGTCATTTGTTTTTATGCTCACAGAAGGTGTATCATGGTTGGTGTTACTGCAGCGCCCTAAACCAAAAGTCACATTTTTTTTTTCCCAGTGAGTTACTGTAAATTATTATTTCACTGCAGTATCTGAAAGCATGAAATAGAGATTTATGTTACTCTTGTGTTTTCCGCTTCAATTCATGTAATGTGGGGAAGGTAAAGTGTCTCTAGCCGCACAGTATCCCTTCTTTTTTCTCTTTGGAGCAGTGTGTGCTGTGTGATTAGAGGATAGTGAGAAGGTCAGTGACCAAACTTTATCTTCCACACAGTTTCCCACAGAATGTATTCCTCCTAGGGAACATTTTCTCAGCTCAGGTTATTTCCAGAAATGTTCTCAAACCATAAGAGAAGTCCTTGCAGTAAAACATTTCATTCCCACTTTTTATCCTTTATCTAGCAGTGCAGTGTTGACAGCATTTATGTTTCTTCTATTGACTGGGCCAAGAACAACAGGATTAATGAGGTTGTCTCTTCATGGATGCATTATGTTTTTTTCCTCTGACCTTTCAAACATGGGAATCTTCTGTTTGCAATATTTCTTAAGGAAGGAAAACCCCTTTTTGCAGGAGCTGGTTTTGACGGTCCCCGCGCCTCCCGCCAACCTGGGGGCTGGAAGGAAACTGGGAAAAAGCAAAAGAGGGAATATCTTTATTTCCTTTTTTTTTTTTTTGGAAGAGCTGTCTGGGGGGGATGTGGGATATTTTAAGGGCTTTCTCAAGCCTTGAAATCCTGATGATAAATCTTGCATGGCTGCCTAAGGACTATCGTGTTTCAGGAACTGTTCGGGAGACGAGTGGACATTACCCTGCTGGTTTAATTATTTATTGATATTTCCAAAGCATTGCATGTGTTTAGACTGGACAAGGAGGGGAAGGAGGAGCCACTGGATTCACAGCCTTCCACAGAACACTCTTGTGCTTTATCTTGCCTATTCTTGATTATTTTTGACACTGGGTAGCTGGAACACCATCAAGATAGGATCATTGCTAAGTGCAGCAGGACAGGGAACGTGAGGAATTTTCCCAAGGATGGGAGCACAAATATCTCTAAACACAACAAATAGCTTTGCAAATATGACATCTTTTAGCCAAGCTCCTCAAAATACATCAATTAGATAAGCTAAACACAATTAAATTTTTGCATAAAACCAATAGGGGAGGCTTATTCCCATTTTTCATCTGGGCTAACAGAGGGACAGAGAGCTGGAAAAACTCCCACTAGACCAAAAGTTATCTATATAGGCAGATCTCAAAGCTGTTAATTTCTCTTTTAAGTTGTTTATTTGCCCTTTTGGTGGGAAAAGAGGCACCACAAATTTGTGCATTCACATTTTGCATCTTAGGGGGCAGAAAACCTCTTTATGGAGCTAAAGATGGTTTAGTGTCAGTCTTTTAATCTCTCATTTCCAGCCCGTGGTGAATGATGGAGAAATCTGCCTGTTATTTTGGATGGGGAGAAGTAGAAGAGGTTCTGTGGATATGTACGTAGAGAGTTGTGTATGTGTACAAAAAATACAAAATTCATGAAAATATATAAAATACATAAATATAGAGATGTATAAAACCTAAAATATAACCTAAAAATGACCATAAAAAGAAGTGTAAACACGAATGCTTGCACACACTTGCAGAATATGTTTCCCAAAGGTGTGTAGTGCTGCTGCAAATAAGAAAACCCTTTGCCAAGTAGGAAAAACAGCTCTTACCTCCTGACTGATGGGAAAATACATTGTCCAGGGAACTTGCTGAGCACTCCAGTGCTGGCTTTACTTCGTGTCCAGGGTGTAGAGGGCCAGGACTCTGGGCTGGGATCCAGGAGGGCCAGAGCTCAAGCAAACTCAAGATCTCTGTGTGTGGATTCAGGTCATCCTGGGACTGTGAGATCGAGCTGAACTAGACATGTGGACACAGCCAAATTCATCCATGTCAGGCCCAGGGAGGGAGCAGAAACAAATATTCCTGCTTGCTTTAATGATTTAAATAATCCTCCGTATTAGGAAAGGGCTGCTTTTGCAGGGTTTAGATTGAAAAAAGCGATCAGAGGAGCTAAGAAATTTCTAAGCAACTCTTCAGAGTAATATTTCACAAGATCTCGAAATATTTGCTCCTGAGAATAATGCTTATGTAGTTAAAAAAAGTAATTTGACTGTGTATTGTCCTCACAGGAGAGAGTTTCTAATTTTTAAGCATGATTATATTGTATGTCCTAAATTTGGGGTTTCTGGGCTTCGAGCATTTGAGTTTGATGCTTGAACTCTTCTGTGTTTCATTTAGGATTTCTGGTTTAGCTGCACTTAAATAACCAGAGAGAGCATTTCACGAATCCACATTTGTCAGCATTTAGGAAAGTTGAACATAATTGTGATTCTATGAAATTCTGGCATTCTGCTTTTGCTTTCTTATAATAATATATGCACAAACCTAAATCTGTTGTCAGTGTTGTTTAACAAGAATAACGTGAGGAAAAGCTAATGAACCTGCAGTTTGCTTTCTCCTCCCTTAAGCAGACGAGCTCCCTGTCATACACTACTGAAATATTCTCATAAAGCCCCAAATGAAAAGAATTTTTAGGTTGTAACCCTCAAGACTTTGAGGTTTTTAAATCCTGACTCTTCAGGATTAAAAAAAACCCACCCACGTATCTATCGGGGAACGGTGAATACATGTTTGTGTAGTTTGCTTTATTTGCATTTGTTGGTAATTAATTAAAAAACATGAGTTTAATTAAACTTGGAGTTAGGGGATTCATTAAAATAAAAACAAAAAGCATTTCACTTAAAAATGTAAAATAACGTGTTCGGCTGAGTTTGCTGGTGCAGCTTAAGGATTTGCAGGGAAACGCCGGCAGTAGGAAAACTTTAGGGACTATCACACTGCACACAGTTAGAGAAGAGTTGCTGAACAAAGAGAGTCTTTGTCAGCAGATAAATTTCACCTTGTAGATACTCAAATTGGAATAACAATGTTTGCCCTCGGTTTCTTTCTGGGCTTAGTCTGTGGCTATGAAAAAAAATGCCAACCATAGAAGCCCAAAGGAAAGGGTTGCAGCATAACTGGAAGGAAGGTTATTAAAATAACAGCTAGAGGGGAAAAAAAAATTAAAAAGCTTAAAGGGAAGAGGTATAACTCATCAAAACCTCAAGACTAAATTACATCTACCTGTTTATACTACCATGAAAAGTTATTTCTCTTTTCAGCTTCTTAGTGATAACTCACTGCCTTTAGATTTTTTTCCCTTTGAGAACCATGGAAGGAACTTGATCTCTAAGAAATGACATGTTAGAATGTTGAAAGCAAGAACAGAAAAAAAAAAATTACCTCAATTAAGAATTAAATGTTTATTAAGTATTTTTCTCTGATGTCATTGATTTTGCCCCTCTTGCAGGACCAGGCTCATCCCTCCAGCAGTAAAGTATGAACAGCAGAAATCTTGAAGTTTTTGTAGTCTCTGTCATGAAAATTGTCACCTAGAACGGAAGTGAAACCTTTCCACCCTCAGACTGAAGGGGTTTAGTGAAAATCTCCCAAAGCAGTCACCCAGGTGAGAATTTTGCCTACAAGGACCTAAACATGCTGCTGGCTCCAGAGGCTTGGGACAGACACAGATAGCAATATCACTGCCACTTCTGTTCTCCTGGGGTGGGGGACCTGGTGAAAAATCACTGGCTTTCATCAAACTGCCTCAAAAAATCAAGAATTTCTACTTTATTCTTCCCCTGAAGTATTTAATTTGGGGAGGAAACAATTACAATAACAGAATACAATACCCCCTAAAAAATTCCAAGTCACATTCATTAGACTCATTTTCCTATGAAATTAATTTAAAACACCTCAGCAATGAATATGAAATGAATACAAGAACAAAATCTCAACTAATTTTCCTGGATATGTGTCATGATGGTGGCTTGGCACTCCCTGGCAGGATGTTGGAGGGTAACTTCAGTGTGCAAAGGAGCAGGTTTAAAAGCAAAAAAACCCCAAAAAAACAAAAAAAAACACCAACAAAAACCACAACAGAGAAATATTTTGTGTGTCTTTGAGATGAGAAACCATCTGTGGGTGCCCATTTCCTGCAGGGCTGGGCAGGAGGATCCCACTTTAGCAGAACACCTGTGTCTGCTGGGAAAGGTGGCCCTCGCAGGCAGCAGATGCTCCACAGCTGAAGCCTTTCAAAGGAGACACCTTTAGAGCTCCTGCCCTTATGGGATAACTGAATCATCCATAAATAGTCTTTAAAGGCAGCATTGTCTGCCTAAAAAAAAAAGAAAAAACCCCAAAAGGAAAGCGAAGTAGAGGTTTTGTGTGTGGGTAAAGTAAATACGGTTGGAAATACATGACTTGTTAAAAGCTTTTTTGAGGACCCCACACTCACGAAATCTTTTAGGTCATGTGTTTGCTTTCTGAAACATTTGGTAAGTAATAAGTGCCAAGGGACTATATGCACTCCATCTGGAATTAGCAGATTCCTCTTTGTTCAATTGTTCCTAAATTTGGAACCAGCCGACATGCTTAAAAGTATTTTGATTTGCTTTTAAATAAATATGGGAGATAAACATAGCCCAGGACCAGGAAAGGTACATTATTAGTCCTCTACCTTTCTCCACACAACTATTAAAGGGCCAATTCTGATGTTTGCTGTTAGTTTATGGTAACAATTTGTTTGGAGTGGTCCATCATTTTTCTTCCCTTTTTATAAATAGTATCAAAGAAATCAGAGCTGGAAAAAAGAACCATTAGATCACTGAATCCACTCTGCTGCCAACACAGTCCTCCTGTTCCTTACAGAGTATTTTTTCCATTTCTTTCTCCAGGTTAAACTTGGAATTAAGTTTAGAGCCTGTAGGTCTAAGGAGAGGTACAAGAGTAAGTGGAGATTTCCCTCTTCTCTCCTTTCCTAACAAGGAAAATACCTAATTTTCATCTCCACTATCCCTACACAAGGAAATGGCATGTCAAAAGATCAAGTAGATGCTTGCTCCATGCAGGTGTTGTAGATTACTACCTCATCCCTGTAAAACTTTAATTTTTGCTTGGGGAAAGCACAAGAGGAAGAGAAAAGCAGCACTTCTCTTATCTTCCCTTATGTCCTGTAACATGTAAAAGTCTGAGACCAGAACACCTGCTTGTCCTGTAGGCATATGAAAAGAAACTGCATTTCCTTTAGGGCCTTTAAAACTTTTTGAGACACAAGCCTTTCCGAACACGTTTGAGAAAACACTTTAAAGAATTGCAAAAGCAATCTGGAATAACCCAAAATTGCACCGAATTCGCTATACAGAATTCAGCTGGAGGAAAAATTTGACCCCGAAAATGTTTTCAGTGAAAATCTTGTAAAACCGGGCTCAGGAAGGTTGTCCAGTGTTGTTACATTTGGCGTGTGAATAATCATGAAGAGGTGCAGATCTGTAGATTTGGGATCCCAGCCTAAGATGTTCAGCCTGTATGTGTTGGTCTAGTTCCATGGATTGGGATGGAGCAATGCCTCCTTACTCCAGCCCGGGATGGATGATCCCTCTCTCCACTGGCTGTGGAGGAGGCTTAGGGAGACTCTCCTCCCTAAGCCAGAGCTGGCCTTCCTGAGCTGTGTCTTACCAAGCATTACAGAGCAGGATCAAGGTCTTTATCTACTTCATGGCTGCTCAAAGTTTCTTTTCATCCAGAGTTTATTCAGAGTATAAGCAAACATTTTATTTCTGCTTCCAGCTTTCCTAGGACTGCGAGCAGCGCAGCACAAGGTACACATTTCCCTGTCTCTACAAGGGCTTTTTATTTGGTCTAGATACACATCTGTAAGTATTTTACCCTCTAGTATATTCATATATACTGTAAGTCAAAGGAGCTTAAGTTTTCACTTCTTGCATTGCCTTGCAATCACTCTGTTCCGTGGGGTGCTTCCGATGGGTTTCACCTCAGCAGCCTCAGGCCTTCTCTAAGGCACTGTTCTGACCTTCCCAGCAAGCAGGAACTGAAACTGTAGTGAAAGATTAGTGTGGGATACTCAAAACCTAACCATAATCTCTCCTACCTCTTTTCCTATTCCAGTCAATCCTCGTTTTGAGGATCAAATCTGTATTTCCTGCTTGAGGAAAGTCTGTCAGTGTGATGGAGTATCAGCATCACTCAGCATCATCTGCAGAGGAGCCAGTTTTGGGCTTGGCCCATCACAGTTCTGGTTTATCCTTTGTAACTCTAATCCTGTGAGTATGAGCTCAGGAGCTGTGTCAAAATTTGTGGAGGCCCTGTTGTGTGCACACATCTTAGGGCACTTCAGCATTGTTGGGGTAATGGTTGGACTTTTTGAACTCGGAGGTTTCTTCTAACCTTAATGGTTTTGTGATTCCAGAACTCTAATTCTTAAAGGGAATGAACTCTCAGCTTTAAGGAATGCATTGCCACAGGTTGCTGGCTGCAGTTAATGTATTTAATTACATATATGTATATATATAATATGTATGTGTTTATGTTAGAAAATATTTAGTAGAATCTGGTGATTTGAAAAGGGAAAGATTTAAAAACAGTGCCTGAAGGGGCTCCAGAAGAGCTGGAGAGGGACTTTGGAGAAGGGATGGAGGGACAAGACACAAGGAATGGCTTCACAATGCCAGAGGGCAGGGATGGATGGGATATTGGGAAGGAATTGTTCCCTGTGAGGCTGGGCAGGCTCTGGCACAGGGTGCCCAGAGAAGCTGTGGCTGCCCCTGGATCCCTGGAAGTGTCCAAAGGCAGGTTGGACAGGGCTTGGACCAACATGGGCCAGTGGAAGTTGTCCCTGCCCATGGCAGGGGGTGGAACTTGATGATCTTCATGGTTCCTTCCAACATAAAATTTTTTTTTGATTCCATGAAAATACAGCAACTTGTTTCCTTCATTACCTGCAACATGAGTAAATACACCTCCTAAGAAAAATGGTGGTAATTGTGATAATTTTCTGATAATGTGTCCTCCTCAAGGATTTTTGTAGGGCAAGAAAAGAAGAAATATTCATTCTTGCTCCATAGAACTTAATTAAACCTTGTTTTTACCACTAGTGAGAGGACAGAACCCCAGCTTGCTTTGTAAGTGAGAGACCAGTGGTTTCTTTTTGTTTCTGGTAATCATTTATAAATTCTGAGCAAGCAACTTTGTTTTGAGACTAAACTCATTTGCAACTTGCGAATTTTTTTGACAATGCATATGTTCATGCTTCACATTTTGTCATCTCCTTTCAGGAGACTACACGAATTTCCATCATTTCACTTGGAAAAATTTCTGATAGCTGGGCAAAATTCTCTTAGAAAAAGATGAAGAAGCTCAGGGAACAAACAGAAATATTGGATGGGACATGAGACAAATCTAAATTTTACAATGAAGGAAGAGATAATCAAAGTTTCACTCTCCCAGACTGTGGTTTCTTTTAAGGGGTTGAAGGCAAGTGGTTGTGGCAGGTCAGGTTATCACGTTGTGCTATAGTTAGAACTCTGGACTGGTTCTGTGCTGTTGTTTGTTGAGATGACTAAGTTGTCATTTTTAATTAGCTTTATGCTCCTCTCAAAGGCTAATTACTTCACTTTTTATCAAGAACACTTGATTGGTAATGACAAGGGTGCCATGGTTACGTATTTTTAGAGAATTCCCCAACCTGCACCATTATGTGATTTCCTGTTCCCCCTGGATTCTTTGTGCAGTAAATACTTCAATAAAAATAATGTTTAAGAAAAATGAAAGTTTACTGAAGATATTGGTGGAAAAAAAATATCTCTTGATTGCCTTTTGGCAGGAAGGCCACTGCTAATGCATTTACTCAGTGTAAAAACCATTATGCTTAGTTTACCTCCCCATCAGTGACACTCATGTTGTTCTATTACCTTCACTGAAGTTACCTTGGACAAACTAAATTTGAGACCTTCCTTTTCTCCCCCCTCTCATTTGTCTCTAGCTGTAAATCTCCCCTGGTTGTCATGGAAATCTGGGCTGACTGAACAGCATCCTTATTTCCAAATGTGGGTATTGCACAACCAGACACCAACTTTCAGACAGGGTTCACCACCTTCTTTTACCCACACTGGGTTGGAGAGCCCTTGAGATACACATGGGAGATGCAGTCACAGGTGAAATCTCTCTTTTCTTTATCAACCTGTAGATTGCTGTAATCTGTCCTTGTTTAGAGCAGCAGCAGCCCAAAAAGTGATGTTTCTGTGAAAGCTCCCTCAATGGGGGGAGACAGTAATGGGAGACATAAATACTCCCCTGACATTTTTTACAAATACATTTATACCCAGAGAATGGCTGCTTTTCTCCTGTTCATAAATACGCGTCAGACGTGTGGTAAACCAAATTCTCCCAGGAGCTTGTCCTGGAAGAGGGAAAGACAATGATTTAGAGTCTACATCTGCAGCCTGAGCTGCTTTGGTACCTGCTGCTGGAGAGAATTCCCTGCACCAACAGCTTCCCTATGCTGGGCTTAGAGCTCTTCCCAAAGCAGAAGCCCAGGGGAGCCTAATGCTGCTCCTGACCCACTGGAAAGGCAAAGAGGGGACAGCCACCACCTCCCACTGCAGGTGGGAAGGGACTCCCTGGTGACAGCAAACCTTGTCACCTTCTCCAAAATGTACTGAGAGGAGAATCAGAGGAGAGACCTTCCTGAACAGAAGGTTGGTATGGTGGGGTGCTGGTGTGGCACCACGTGTGTGCCCAGGCTGCCAGGAGGAGCTCCTGGAGGGTGTGTTTGGCTGGGGAGGCCTGCTGGAATGTCTTTGGTGGCAGGAACCAGGTGAGGGACACCTCTGGCAGCTGGAGATGTGGAGGTGTTCTGGAGTAAAGCCTCACACAGTCCCTGTGTTTTGATGTTCTCAGAGCCAGAGAGGGAACGTGGCAGCTCCAGCCACTGCAGCAGTGCAGCGTGAGTCTTGCAGTCCACATGCAAAAAACACCTTCTTTACTGAGCATCTTGTCTCCTTAATGAGCCACTAACACATCTAGGACTCCAGTAATTAAAGTCAGGTCTCGTTGCTTCTTCCTGATGTCAGCACCAAGGAGGAAGGAGAGAGAGACAGGTAAGGTAGGCTGGCAACCTCTCTGGGAAACAGGGATTTGGTTCCCTGCTTCCTCTGCTGCCAGAAAAATAGACAGGATCGGATCCTAAAGGTATCAAATGCCTAAATCCTATGGAATTCAAAGTAAGTGAGTGGCTAAATGCTGTGGGGATCTGGGTTTAATCTCTGTATGCCTCAACCCTTCATCTGTCCTATAAGTATAGTGATTCTTTCCCATTCACAGTAAAGAAAAATAATACATATGTTATGGAAAACAAGGTGTCTATTGTTATCTTTATATATATATATATAAATATCTAAGCAAGACATATTTATTTCCCTTTTTTGGGGATGATTATATTATAGATTTCAATTTTAGAGAGAAGTGCTTGCTGATGAACACATTGTTGTATTCCCCAGCTGCAATCAGGATACAGTTTCCTCTCCAGAAGTTCACCAAGAGCAAGGATCAACAAGAAGGTAAGGTAAAGGTTCGACTTTTAGGAGTCAGATTAATAATATTCTTTCCTCAATGCAAAGCTGAGCCTGTTTCACTTTCAGGCTAACTTTCAGCATCTCTGATTTCTATGTGGTGCCTTGCTTCCAGTATAAATAAATGATCCCACATTCCGTCATGATAACATATGCTCATGCAGAGCTCAAAATTAGAAGGAATATGAAGTGTTCTATTAATTGCATGAATGTTGATTGTTAAAATCATGTGCTAATTGGTAATATCTGTGTGCAGTAGGTTCCTGCAATATGTGTTAGATTACATTAACTGTGCTCGTGACTCAGATATCAGCATTATGCCTTTCGTAGAAGGAGCTTTTTTAGACTTTGTGTAATTAGGTTCTATAGATTATCAGCATAGAAAAATTAGTAGAAGGCTGTGTAAAGGGCATGTGAAGTTAGAGGCAGGAGGAATACTGAGCTCAAAAGATGCATCTGCTCCTCTTTCTCATGGTGTGCTTTTCCTCACATCCTCTCCAAAGTAATTCCCTCCGTGTTTGTCTTGAGGTAATTCCCAGGGAATCAAGCACCTCACTGCCATGGTGACTACATCTGGAAGTTGCCATCTTTTTTTGAGTGGGCTCTCTCATTTTTCAGTCTTTTCCTCTGCCTTCCCCAGGCTTTGATCCAAGGAGCATTCAGGTACACTGCAGATAAATGAGATTATGGCTGTACTCACCTATCAGTGGGGCAGCTGAGCACAGTTAGCAACACAACTCTCCTGTACCAGATGTGCTTCCTCTCCTTTCCTAATCCCTGGGGGAAAATTCATATGGATCTGTTTTGTTCACTGAAGTTTTAATTTTATTGAGTGCCACGAGTATTTAATAAAATAGGCAAGGTAGAAGGAACTGGGGCTTGGAACTCAATGTGGTGCGATGTGTTTTTAAGGAATGTGGTGAGTATTTGCACTCTGTGTGTGACACTCAGGAGGGCTGGGCTCCAAACTCACCCAGATCTGGGACTTTTCATCAGGAATGTAGTGATAGGGCAAGGGGTGCTGCATTCAAACTGACAGAGGAGAAATTTAGGTTGTATATACAGAAAAAATCCTTCCCTGTGAGGGAGGTGAGGCCCTGGCACAGGGTGCCCAGAGAAGCTGTGGCTGCCCCTGGATCCCTGGAAGTGTCCAAGGCCAGGATGGACAGGGCTTGGAGCAACCTGGTCCACTGGAACTTGTCCCTGCCCATGGCAGGGGTTGGAACTGGATGATTTTTAAAGTCCATTTCAAACAAGACCATGCAAGTTTTCATATTTTCAGAAAGGAAGACTAAAAATTTAAAAAAGAAATTATTTCTTAACGTTATTTAGAGAAACACCAGGGAGATTTTTCTGTTGTAAAGAAAAAAAAAATTAAACACTTTAAACGTTTCATGGGTTGCAGTGAGAAAAATATTCAGAATTGAATTCCTAACTAACATAATTTTAATTCATTTTACAGTGGACCAGCTTGGTAATGATGCAATGAATTAAAACAGGTTGTCTGAGAGGAAAAATGGATGCAGTTTTGGTAAAGAGAGCATTTACACAAGTGTTAGAAGTCTTGAGTCTTATCAGGGCTGTTGCTCTAATATCTCTTGATTTACTGATCTTGAAACAGGCAAAACCTCATGGGTTCATGAGCTTAATGTTAAGGCACACTTCATCAGTTGTCCTGAGAAATGCAAAGGTTTAGGAGGAAATCAGTTTTAGCCCCCATCCAAAATGTTGACACTGAATCAAACAGAGCATGAACTATATACACAGTTTTAATTAAAAGAAAAACTGACAAATTACCAACACTCTAGTGTTCAGAAGATGGTTATCTGTTACAGAAATATGTTTTCTAATGCACATGCTCTCATACATGAAATAGTTTCTAGATTTATTTTATTATAATTGTAAACTATGGCACAAACACTTAATCTTACCTACTTAAAAAATGTAAAATGTTTTCCAATTTCTTAGCAAATCTCCCTCCTCCCCTCACTTCTGATTCCCAAAGTGATGCATTGAAAAGGATGAACAAATTTAGTAGACAAGATGACCACTGGAAATATGTGGAAAAAACAAAAAATAAAAAGAAAAATGAACCAGAAGGAAGTTGCTTACTGATTTTTGAGATAAAAAAGTTAATTTAAAATGACTATCAAAGATTAATTGTCAAATTAAGTAGATAGACACACAGTGGTCACTGGCTACCTGGGGGAATGAACTGTTAAATTTCTTATTTCAGTGCACATAATTTACATAGAGATCAGCTCCTCTGCCTCTGTGGAAACTCTGCATATTCCAGGGAAGGTGAAGGAGGTCCCATGAGCACCCAGCCACTGGTGGGAGCATCTGGAGCAAACAGTGTGTGTTTCCAAGGAGGTAAAAGTAAACTGGGGAACAGAGCAAGTTGTTACTCCATGGGGAATAATAAAAATCAGTTTTCCCTCATTTCCTTTGGACTGCTAAAAAAATTAGCCAAATATTTGGAGAGCAACTTTTCACATGGGCATGGAGTGATAGGACAAGTGGGAATGGTTTTACACTGACAGAGGGCAGGGTTAGGCTGGATGTTAGAAAGGAATTGTTCCCTGTGAGGGTGGGGAGACCCTGGCACGGGGTGCCCAGAGAAGCTGTGGCTGCCCCTGGATCCCTGGCAGTGCCCAAGGCCAGTGGAATAGTGGAAATACTGGGACAGTGGAAAGTGTCCCTGCCCATGGAAACGGGGTGGAATGAGATGGGACTTCAAGGTCCTTTCCATGCCAAACCTTTCTGGGGTTCTGTGAACTGGCAAACACAATTCCCCATCAGCCCATGGAGCCAGGGGCAGAGGAGAGGTGTTGACAACCCCTCTGCCAGGCAGGATCCTGCCACTCTGAGCTCTGCTTTGTGCACAGCCAGGAGAGCTCTGCAGCACCCACAACTGAAGGACATCACTAATTTTAATGAAGCCAAAGGGAATCCAGCACAATACTGTTCTTTCTCCTTTTATTCTTTGTCCCATTGTTGAAGCAGCAGGGCTGACAGCCTGGCAGGGGATGTCACTGCACAGCTCACTGTCCTCCAGAGCCACTCTGGAGCACAGCTGAGGTCTGAGGGGCTGTAATGTCCCAGACAGCCTGATATGTGGGCTGTGGTGGCCCAAACAAGCTGATATCTGGGCTGTGGTGAGGAGGGCAGGCTGACTCTGACAGCAGCACCCAGGGGCTGGTGGCTCCTGGATGCTCCAGGAGTGCTGGTGCTGGAAAAGGAGCAAGGTCTCACAGCAGGAACCTCTTCCCAGTGCTGCTCTCCCCAGTTTGCAGAGCTGCTCCTTCCACAGGTGTGCCAGCAACACTCCTGGAAACCATTGCAGCCTCTCCTGAGCCTGCAGGGCCAAAACTGATCCCGGGGGTCACTCCTGGCTTTTGTTTTTCATGGGCTCTGTGTGCAGCCCACAAAATGAGCATCAGGGTGTGCTGGAGGCTGATCCTGCTTGTCCATGCAGTGCATTTTTCTGGCCATTTTTAAAAGATTTTTTTTTTCATGACCTATCAGGCCACTGGAGTGGCAGAAATTATTTCTGCCCTCCCTTTAAGAGCTATGTTTCCCTGCTGTTAATCTACCCCATAAAAAAAAAAAAAAAATCTTAAATATATACTGTGAAAAATGTTATGCCTACTTAAGCAAGATAGTTGCCTGTAATAGTGTGCCGTAAAGCAATCTGAAATGTTTATTGTCTGTTCCTCAACTGCAGTTTTATTTCTTTTTAGCAGTTTTTGTACCTACAGGATTTTCTTCACTATGAAAGATTCCACAGAAGTTTTTCCCTTTCCCTGCAAACAGAGTCATTATTTGTCCAGCAGATCCTCCTGTCAGTGCAGATACAGATTTTTTTTTACAAAACTTCCAGTTTCCTAAACTTTTTCCAGTAAAAAAACATTGTTTAAATCAATAGCAAAGCCTTGATATGATAGGCTTTAGAGGGCAGCCTGACTTCCAAAGGAGCAGATAATGTTAAACAAGATGTCTTTTGTAAAGGCTTAAATAGGAAATCAGGAAAAGAAAAGGAAAAAAAAAAAAATTAAAAAGAAAAGGAAGAAAAAAAAAGCCAAGGTTAGGGGGTGGTAAAGATGTTGCTGCTGGATCTAACTCCAGAGACACAATGTGTATTTCATTGCCACGAATAAACTGTATCCAGGGAACCAGCAAATGAAAAAGTGAGGACAGGAGATATCTTATTTTTGTTGTTTGTTTCCAAAGAGTCCACCCCCACATAGGTCACTTGGAATTCATTTGTCTACATCCTGGACTGCACGTAGGGAAAAAAAAAAAAAAGAAAAAAAAGAAAAAAATAGAGCCTGGGATCTGAGAAAGAGGAATGCGATAGGGCATGGGAATCACAGCGTCACGGTGGTCACCAGAGCATAGTTTGGCTCGTCTTAAAACAAGCAAGCACCGTCGGACCTCTGTAAGAGCAGCAAACCGGCCGCGCTATCAGGCTACCTATCAGAGCCTGAATGCCTGAGAAAAAGTGTGTGGGATTTCACCCGGAGCCTGGGGCGTTGCAGGGCTCTTGGAGCTGCTGCTTTCCTCTCCACATCCAGTACTACTCGGTGACCTCGGCAACAATCCAGTGTACTGTTACAGTTCATTTCAATAATTAAACAGTTCAGGGATGGCAGGGCTTTCTTGTTGTCAATAGAAAATCAGGGCTGCAGTTGGCTTTTTTTATTTTTTTTTATTTTTTTTTTGCTTCTCTTTCTCCCTTCCTCTTTCCCTCTGCTGAAATCCAAAGTGTTTGTTTTTAATTATATTAGCTAGAGACAATTAATTTCACAATCTGAACAGAAAAAAACCCCGCGTTTTGCGAGAAGGACTGGCAACTGGTAAATGCAATTATTATTGTAGCACATTTTCAAAGGAAGAGATCCCAGCTCCAACAAAGTCATATGTATAAAATTTCAGTCATAGAATATAGTCTCAAACAGCAGATTTACTCTGCAAGAGATAGGAACTGCTCTCCCATCTGGAGCTATGTTCTGTTCATGCCACGTGGACCCATTTGATACCCGCTCTGAAAAAAAAAACCCAGCCAGCAAAACAGACCCCTGTCCATCAGCTCCTCCAAGGAACTGTCTGATGTGCCCCTTTAAACTTGCCTGACGTAGAGATGATTAATACCAGCCCCTTTTTAAGCACAGCCTCTCAACAACAACTTAAAAAAAAAAAAAACTCCTCTCTGTGCAAACGGCAGCATTTACATTTCTGCTGCCGGAGCAAAAAAAAAAATTGAAAATAACTCAACTTTATGTCTTGCAAAATTTCCTACAATTAAAAACCTATTTTTTTTTTGAGGCTCTGGCTGTGCCCCTTTCATTGCCCATCTGGCTGCCTCCCAGCTGCTCCCTGGCTGACTCCGTGCTCTGCCACCAGCGTGGCGGGAGCTGCCGCGATTGCCGGCCCTCGTTCCCCTGTTCCCAGACTTGTTCCTGCAGGATTGTGGAGCCACAGCCTGGCCTCAGTGAGGCTCCTGGCCTCACTTACACTGATTTACTTTTATAGGATTCAGTCAAAAATGCTACGGATTTGTGCCACAGCAGAATTTAACTCTTTGGGTCGGGAGTGCTGGTAGGGATTGAGGTCCTCAGGGAATGTTTTCTGCCGGGCCTGGTGACAGCCGTGCCAGCCCCTGCTGTCAAACTCCCATCCCTGATTTACATGCCTCACAGAGCTTTTGCCTTTTCCCATTTCCTACCAGTGTCACTGACATAAGAATATTAAACCAAAATACACTGAGGTATCCCTCCCTTGGAAGAGGAATCTGACATCCTTATTCCCAGTGAAGAGTGTTTCATTTCCCAAATAGCCGAATCCTTTCAGTGGGTCGACTGCAGAGGGAAGATCAGATCCACAGAAGGGTTTTGGCACAGATCTGCTTAAATTGTAGGCCTGGTAGGTTATTTTAGCTTGAGTCAGAAGTTAGTCTTTGCAGCCTGCATGGGGAAAGTCAGACATGGTGGATGGGGGAAGAACATCTCTGGGAATCTAACCAGGAAAATATTTTTGTTCAACAGTTCAAGGCGTCCTGATGGAGGAAGGATCCACTCCTTGGCACTGCAGTGGGTCTCCCTTTCCTGGTGGAGGATCCTGAGGAGCTACCCTGGCTCCAAGCAGCACCTTCATTGTGTGAGTACCATCCCAGCCCACAAGAAACCCAGCTCCAATGCCATGATTTTCCAGAGGGGCCCCAGCCCTGAGGAGTCCTTGTTTTAAAGCAGTGAAAGGGAAATCTGCATGGGTGGGTTGAATCCTTATTGAAGCAACCCAGGAAAGAAGAAGCTTGACTCCACAGACTCACATAATGGGTTGGGTTGGAAGGAACCCTAAAACTCATCTTATCCCATCCTGCCTTCGATGGCTGGGACACCTTCCACTAAACCAGGTTGCTCCAAGCCCTGTCCAACCTGGTCTAATATCTTGTGCCAAGATGTTGATGGACAGCAGCTCTTGTGGGATATGGGTGGTTGTAACCTTTATTTCCACTCCCTTTTTGAGGCTGCCAAAACATTTTACATTAAAATAATCAACAAAAAGTAGTCTGTGGATTCCAAGCACCAAGTAACAGCTGTTTGAGGATTATTTTCTCTATTTAAGGTCTAAAGCAGGAGTTAAACACAGATCTGGCTTTAAGGCTGCAGGTGAAGTTCTCAGCTTGGCCTTTGCAGTTCACACTTCTGAGCATGACAAACCTCTCACCTCTTAATTTTTGAACTTGATGGTCTTAAGGGTCTTTTCCAACCTTAATGATTCTGCGACCTGACAATCCAGCCCTAGGAATGAGGAGGTGAAAACATTCCCTGTGCACACAGGGAATTGGCAAAGTGGAGAAGCAGCTGCTAAAGGTGCAGCCACTTGTGGTGGAGCTGCTCTTGACTTCCAGGGGAGCTCCCCAGAACTTTGTAGATCCATGTTGATCTCTACCAACATCAGAGGGAACAGCCTTGCCCTTTGCCTGTGTTCCTGATTCCTCTGCTTGCTCTTTTTTTTTGGCGGGAGGAGAAAACCTTGCAAAGCTGAAATGAAATATTAAGCCTCATTCTTTCCAGGTAAGTGCATGCCAAATCTCACAACGATGTTGGCAGGCTCCCAAAGTTGCAAAATAATGAAGAAAACATTGAGTTTAGGACTCTGTGCCCATTTTAGCAACATTCCTTGTAAGTGCAATTAAAGCTGCCACTGATTTGACCTCAGGAAACACAGCAAATATATACTGGAGTGCTAAAAAATCACCTTGAAATGGGATTGAAGTATACCCACAACCTTGTTCTTAAACAAAAATAAATAAATTCATTATTTAAGGGCCATTGTAGTCCTCATGTGCACATGCATGGTAGGTCAGGCCTGTCAAGCCCAGCAGGAGCTGAGGTGCCTGGGATGAAAAGTAGCTTTGAGCATCTCTTGGAGTTATGCTGAGCTGATTTGGTCTATGGACATGTTATTTAAGACCTGTTGATGTAGATTTTGCCCACATCTTGACCACCTGGAAGAGCACCTTCCCACAAGGCAGATCCAAATTTTGTCTGCAGGATGGAACAAGAAGACAGTGTAGAGATGGATAGGGGTAGTTTAAGGACATTTGTTGTCTTGCTGCCACTTGTTATTACCATTATTGATGAATGCTGTTGTTGCAGGGAGAGGCCTCTCAGTGTGAAATAATTTTTTTTTGTTATCCTTTTGTCTCCACTATCCTATTTTTTGCAGAAGTTACTCATGACAGATGCAACTTTCCTGGCTCCAGAGGTAGTGAAAATAAAACATAACGCATTACAATATGCTATGAGAAATGAAATATGGAATTCCCACTCTGTAAGCCTGTTCTTGCTATAATAGGCTGAAAGCAAAGGTTTTGAGCTCTTATCCTTGAGGATATTGCACAGTAAGGTAAAAAGCCTCAGAGGAAAAGCCAGAGTCACTGTGGTGGCCTCATGCAGACCTGTAGAAGATTGATTTCAATGATTTATTGTTCAAATTCATTTCCACCTATAAGGCAAAGGAAGGAGCTTCACTTTTCCCCCATTTCAATATATTTTTAGGCTACAGAATAAAACACCAGAAACACAGAAGCCCCTGGTGGCACCAGCAGGAATGCTCCTGGTGCATCTGTGGGTGACACAGACTGTCCACACTTTTTTCCTGACACAGCTCTCTAATTCAGTTCAGAAGAATGACATGAGCTTGCCTGAACATCTGTTAGAAACTGCAGCTGAGAAAAAAAAAATACTCTCCTTGGGACACACCATGGAGCAGGAATCTTGAACCTACTGCCATTGGTTTCAGTGGTAGGGGCTCAGACCCACTGACCTCTGGTTGTCCCCTCAAAATAGACTGGGAAACCAGAATTTTATAGTTAGGTGGTTATTTCTTCTGGAGCCAGGAACTGCAATCCTAATGACATGATTACAGCACTGAAAAGTGATCTAAAGTAATAAAACAGAGGATATTTACCTTGAGGACAGTTGTGTTTTGTTATATATTTAAGAGAAATAACATGCTTGGCTAAAATACTTTTAACACATGGGGTTTTTTTGACTGGGGATTTTATTTTTTTTTTTTTTTAACATGTAAAGGTTTCCAAGCAGAGTGACTCATGAGAGCAACACTCCAATTCCTGTTTCGTGAGCTGACTCCGTAGATGTGAGCAGAGCTGCTGGGAACACAGGACCTGCTGCAAAAATATTCCTACTTATTAAACAGCAACTTTAACTTCGTGGTGATTCAGATTTATTCATATTTTCAGGGGTTTTCTGTATCCTTCTGGTTGTGATAAATTTTATTGACAGTGAGCAGGAATTTATTATTGTTTGCTGATGGCTGGGCAAAGTATTCAGCAGGGGTAAGGCTGAGACATGGAAATAAGACTGGGCAAGGACTTTTGATCTACAGGTGTTTCTTTCTGCTGCTGCACTCCAAGTAGTCACTTTTAAACACCTGGATGTCTCTATCTTGGGGTAACTGAGGTTTCCTGACTCCATTCCTGCAGTGAGGAGGCACCACAACCTCAGTTCTCTGTTGATTGAAGACTTTCTCCTACTTTGCATTGCAAATACATGTATGACTAATTCAAACCCACTGGCTTTTTCCTACTTTTTTTTCTCTCCAGTTTTCCCTTTAGCTGAAATAATGTTTCCTTCTCCCAGGCCTTGAGACCAGTAAGTTCACTAGCAGTGAACAGGTTTTCTTGGAGCTTCAGCTAAACTGAAGCTGTGGTGTTGGGTGGAATGAAATTCAAGACATTTATGATAGATCACAGTTCATAAAGTTTTTCCTAATTTTCAGTGTATCTCTGGTTTTTCTACTTCTGTCTAGACTTAGTGGATGTATTTGAATTTTGGATTTAGCACCTGTCTAGATTCTACCAACCTTCAGAAAGTTTTGCCTCAGTTTATTCAACAAAAAAAAAAAGCCAACCCCTCAAGCACAACCAGAAACCACAAGAAAAACATAAAGAGGTCTGATTTATGCTGGATATCAGAGGAAATCATCCCACCCTCTCTGATAAGCAATCTATGAATGATGAAAATTTTGGCTGACTCATGAGAGTCCCAGAATGGCACTAGATGTTGACAGATATATTAAGAAGAGCTAAGCAACTTTTTTTTGTACCAACGCAGAGGCAGGGGAGATGTGTTCATTAGTTGTTGGTGAAATTACTGAGAGAGCTGCAATAAAAGTTTGGTAAACTTTTTACCTTCCCTAATCACGGGCTTACCTGGGTCACAAGCATTAGTCATGGATATTCATTGCAAACTGCAAGCTCATAAAAGACAGCATATGGCAGCCCCGAATTTCTTGCTATATAAAGTTAAATTCACAGTAATAACATCTGTGCAGAATTTAGAGCCCCACCAATTAAAGTGAGGTCAACGCGCCGAGGCGGAGAGATTGATGGCATTCTGCAAATCTTAAACGACAAGTTAAATAGGTATAAAATAAACAAACAACTTTATTTCTTATTAAAGAGCAGACGAGCGGGGTGAGAATGCTGAGTGCTCAGTAATGAGGGCCAAGAGGAGCAGGGCAGTGCTGTGGGTTGTGGCTGGGGTGTAATTCAGCAGCGAGGGGTGCACGTGGAGCAGGCTCTTGATGCCTTTTTCTTGCTGGTATAACAAATAAAAACTGCTGGGCAGGACCCTGAAACCCCAAACTGTGAAACTCAGTCTACAAAAGTATTGAAAGAAGAAAGGGAAGACACACGAGGTGTGGCTGAGGTCACTTGGTTTGTTCAGCTGGAGGAGACTCATCCTGGTCTACAGCTCCTTCAAGAGAAGAGGAGGGGCAGGTAACAGCACAATTCTGGGTATAAGCAGGAACACCTCCATCATAACTTAGGTTCTAGATTGTTTGTGTTCCTTAAATGGGNACTTGAAATTTAGGAAGCCCTTGTCAAAAAAAACAAAAGTACTAGAGAAATCTTCCTGTTAAAAAAGGTGGAATTTAGTAGGTACTTATCCAAACCTGCAAGTAAAACTTAAAGGTTTCAGACCAACATGAATTGAAAAAGATGAAATTATGCCTTTACCTGAAGCCTGTGTAGTTTCTGTCCTTTCAGTGCAGCCTGACCTTCAGGTCATTATCTGAAGGTATTCAGTTCAGACTTTCCCAGCTCACAGCCAGGATTTTTGCTCATGGTTTTCCACAGTGCTTCACATGAACGTCTGAAGCAACATTTCCAACTCTATGGCAGGGTAGGGGGAATGGCAAGGAAAGGGAATATATGTTTTGCTCAGTTGTGAAGCTGGAAACAAGGAAACTTGTGCTTGTTTGGGTTTTTTTCCCATGCAGTGAGAAAAAAATGCAAATGAAGTGTGAAAGAAAAATTATTCTGAAAGCAGGCAGGAGCAGCATCACTGAAAAGAACAGGGCCATCAAGAGAATCCCAAATCCAGGGCACAACTGAGAAATCATAGAAAGCTTGAGAGTAACACCACCACACTGATGGGCAAAGGTGATATTTCAAAGGGAATAATCAATGACAAATAGACCTTTCTTTTTTTATTTTATGGAGATAATTTGGAATAGGATGTGTGGAGAAAGCTATTATATAATTTCAAAAACCTGCTACGTCACCATTTCTCAACAGACAAATCCTGCTCTTGTGTGTGTCCAGTCTGGCCAACCTAAATCATGATTTAGTCACAGAGTTTTCTGTTTCCAAAGCAGAAAAAAGGCTGAAATACCTTGTTGGAAGGAGAAACTGGGAAAGGGAAATATGTTCTGCTGACCAAAAAATGAAACCATGTGTGAACAATGGAAATGCTGTACTGGTTATCTTTAAATCGATGTATTTATCAGCACCATTTCTTCACCAAGGGTTTTCCTGGCAAGCTCTTTGTTATCATAAAGGAAACTCACGGCTGGCAATTCTGTGTGGTGGTCATTCACTAAAAATGAGAATTTAGTATCTTCTGGCAGAGTATCAATCTCCACTAAAGCCTAATGTATAAACTAACTCTGAATATTGACTCAAAATTTGGAACAGTAAGTGCATTTCTTAGTTCAGAGATGAGCCTTTTCTCTTTTTTCCTGTAAAGAATAATAATGTCTTATTTAGAAGAACCTGTAATGTTTCTGGCCTGCACTCAGTGTCTTGTACAGACTAAAACACTGGATTTTGTTAAGTAGGGAGAGAGACTTTTCTTAGCTTGGGAGTCATCCAGGGAAAAATAGGTATGGCATGGAAGTATGCAGGAAAGGCAATAGGTGATGATATTCTTTCGACTGCACTTCCCAGCCAAGGCTGTATCATATTTCTTGGACACCAAGGAACTTGGAACTGGGGAGAGTTATCATGATGGATTTATGACTTGGAAATGTTTTACCTCAAAAAACTCCACTGTGCCAAAAGCCAGGAGTTTAAAGGAAATGTCTTTGTTTTTAGAAAGATTCTGCTGGAGGTGGGTGAACTCAGTCTGTGGAGAGCTCAGCTGGGTGCTGAGGGGACATTCCCAAGGCACGGCTCCAGATCCTGCCAGGACTGGCTCAGCCTCCTCTGTGTGAACCTTCTGCCTACAGGGCTCCTCATTTTACTAATCTCTGCAGGAATTTTGGTGGCAGAATTGCCCCAGGTCCAAGGAACAAGTCAGACCTGGAAGCTCTTGAGTAATCTGAGACACAACCAATGTCCCTTGTGCTGTCCCCATTGCTCTTGAGCAGCTCAGACCCCAAAATGGGGCTTTCAGTGCTCAGCTCTTGCTCTATTTTGTTTTTAAACAAGGATTTTCAGCCTTTGATATTTTGGGAGAAGTTTTGAAAAATTATCAGTTTTGATTTGCAGTAAAAAAAAAACAAACTCAAACCAACCAAACCCACCTAGCAACTTTCAAATTGAAACAACCACAAAACAAAGAATTTCAGCCAGCTATAGATGTAATTCACCGGACTTTGAATATTTATGTTCAGTAAAGAGATGATAAACTTTGAAAAGGTAGAGGTTTTGCCTGTTTGTGTGCAGAAAACAGCAGTTTCCTTGATTTCTTCCACTGTGATGCAGTTTCCATGTGAGTTTTTGGTGGCACCTTGTTTCAATCCCAAAGAAAAAGGTGTTTCAGTGTGTGGTAAAGCCTGTGATATGTTTGTTTGCTGGGTATTAATCAGTTAATTTGCATAAGGGTGTTGTTCTAGAGGAGACAATATTTGCCAAGGTGGTGTTGAAACAGCAAATCTGAATGTTAAAATTCTAAATCTGAAAATTTCATATGAAAATGTTAATTAGTACTCAACTTTGGGGTTTTTTTTTCAAAGGTGTCTGTACTCAGTCACATACCAGGGCCTGAAAGGAGCCTGGCCAGTGCCACACAGGATCATAAATAGAAATCCTGAGCTCAGCTCAGGAGTGGCTGGAGGAATTTTGGCTGGATGGTGCATAAAAAGCTTTGTGCAGTCACAGGTTCATGGTAGAAAAGTTTGCCAAAGCAAAAAATTCTCTCATGGTTATGCTGGGGATTTGGTTGATTTTTGTTGTTTCTTTTTTATTTCTGGAAAAAAAATGGGATTGAAGGCTTTCCAGGCTATTATTAATAACAACTATAACATATTAATTCTACATACAATTTTATGCCTAATTTAATATACAGTGTATATTATTTTATACATGCATATTTTATTATTTTATACGTGCATAATACTATTTCATAAATACATAGATGCTATTATGTGGCAGTGCCCTGTTCAGGAGATACATTCCTGGCTTCCAAACTCCTCAAAATGAGTTCAACCTGTGTGGCCCTGAGCAGAATGGCAGACAGGCATATTTTTTATTGCTGATTCCAACTCTCATAAATTCTTAACTTGCTTAGAATTCGCCAGATTAAATGAAAAGTTACTGTAATTAGGGATTTATTAAAACATGAATCCTTGACCCAATAGGATATAATAACTCATTTGTTTCAAATAAGGCCTCTTTAATTGTTCCATCATTGGCCTGAGCAGCCCGTGCAGTGCAGAGTCACGTGTGTTCTCCAAATCCACATGCAAAATGCTCTGAGGATTTTTTGACCCCCACATCACTCTATAGGCAGAAGCCCCTAAAAAAAAATGTGTCATTTTAATTAAAAATTCAAGTGCTGAAAGCCCTTATTATTCTGCAATACAAAGCAAACTCTGTGAAAATACTCTTTTTATACATAAGGTTCCATTTTAACTTTTTTTTGTGTACAACCTTCCATCCCTGTATCTTCAAAACCAATAGTTATTGATTTATAAACAGGAGTGTAAAATATTGTACTGTGGAACTATAAATAGATATTTTTAAAAGATATGAAAATTGCTCCCAAATCAGATCCATATAAGGCACTAATCAGCAGAGAGCCATTTTGCAGGGGAATATAAACTGCAGAAAATAATTCCTATTGAAAATGCAAAGAAATCTGAGACTGCACACAAACACTGCAGCCAGAATTAAGGAATTACCCATTCCTCCTCCCCATCTTTGAAATAAGCCTTCTCTTTTCCTTTTAATTGGCTGGCTCTAGAAAGCATATTACTATATTTGGGTCCTGTTTCCCTGTATAAGAATAGTCCTACAAGGAATTCCCAGTAAAACAGCGTTGCAGTTCTACAGTACATGAAAAAAAAAATACCATTGGAAAGTGTTATCCAATGGGCAGATGTTAACTTAAAGTGCACATTGTTTGGAAAAGGAGTTAATTAACAACTTATTAATTGGATAGAAAGTCTGAAACTGTTGTACTTCTAGCAAATACATAATTTTCTTCAAGTATTATTAAAGCGTTTTTGTTGTACCTATTAAAGATTCTTGTCTCTAAGTTAATTTCATTATGCTAATAAGCTATCATCGTTACAGAACCTAAGCTTTGATCCATGTTAATTGTCGTGATCTTCAAAGACAAAGTCACCACTTACTTTAAATGAATTTTACATCTTTTTAAAGAATCACACGGAAATTAGGGGAAGTAATTAATTTTTTATTATGTGTCTCAATATTTTTAAGGGAGGAAGTCAATGGTATTGGCTAGAATTCATTTTAACATTTAACTAGGGAAAACAGCATGAGGCAAAAAAACGTTCAGATGCAAAAGATTAAAGAAAATTTGAAACTGGGACCTAATTTGTCTTGATAAACTTTGGTGTTTAATATGCTTCTTTTGTTCTCAGTGTGAAACTGCAGGGTTTTGATTTGTAAAAACTTTTTGAAGAATTAATTCTTTCTAATTTTTATTCCTTTCTTTTCTTTCCTTGTACTCGGAGACAGTGGAGTTGACCTTCAAACCATAACACTTTTAAATATCTGTGAATATACAAGGTTAAATCTATTAGTGGTCTGAGATTAGCTGCTCTACACTTGCAAAGTGTGTACTTTCTGCAGCAAATTTTACCTTCTGGTGAATGATAACGAGCTTACATCCACCCTACAAGTTTTCAACAAATAACAGAATATGTGTTGTAAGTGATCTATTCCTCTTTCCTTTAAGTGTTGGTTATTTTAACCCTTTGATGTTACACAAAGCTCAGTTCTGGGTCCGTAAGGCATTTTTCTTGAGATCAGGAACTAAATATTTGCTTTGTCATCACTGCCGAGATTGAAAAATTGTCAGCTCTCCTTTAGCTTTTTCAGACCTCTTTTGCAAAAAAACATGGAAATAAGAATGTAAAGGAAAAATGTAGAAGAAAAAAAAAAAAAAGAACAAAAGTGGAAAGGTTGTGCTGTGTTTTCCTGACAGGATTCACTATTTAAATAGGATATTTAAGCAGGATTCACCCTCCTCTCTGTTATATTTGCAGAATACAAGCATCCTGTTGCCCTAGAAGTGAGAAGTGGTGCCTTTTTAAAAGGCAGCAGACAAAAGTAATTTAAGGATGGTAGCAGTGATTGAAACAACAGCCAGATTTACCCACTTCCTCCTCCCTGGTTAGCAGCACAGAAGTGCTGTAAAGGCAAGAAACCCTCAAGTTTGAGCTGAACCTCAGATTTCTGCAGCAGACAGGTGGTGAGCTCAGCGCCAGGATTTTTCAACATTAATGCTGAACTCATTTAGACTAACACCAGGCTTGAGTGACCCTCATCTGGATTTAACCTCTGCCCTATCAATCCACATATACCAATGTCATCTAATACTTTCACATCTCAGTATCAGTTTTGCTTTTTTTTTCTTTAATTTTTTTTTTTTTAGCATAGATGATTTTAATCATTAAGCAGCTTTCATAACTGGAGCATACACGTGTGCTGCTCAGAGCTCTTTGATTTGTAATCTCAGGTTCTGCCCAAATAATCCCCAGTGCCTGAGTGAATTGAGCTGAAGTTCAAAATTCTTTGATTGAGAGTGTAGTGACGATTTGGCACAGGATTCTGCTGCTTTTCTCGTTTTGTAGCAGGGGCTTCAGAGTGCTAAAAGGGCAGATGTGTTGTTCTTTTATCATTATTATCGGTAGTAGTAGTATTAAGGTTGGGCTCAGTGGTCTTGGAGGTCTGTTTCAAACAAAATGATTCTGTGATTCTCTTATTTTAATATTTTGGCATTTGTTCCAGTAAAGCATTTTTTTATGAAACAAGCTTTTCTTTGTTTATTATATTTTTATTTTTTATTATATTTTTTAATTTCAGGTTTTGGATGTTAGTTCTAATTAAGTTCAGATATAAAATATTTATAATTCTTCTGTTTTGATGCCCTTTTGAAAAACCTCAGGTTATAGTAGGCATGGCACAAAGGCATAACCCATCCTGCTGTACAGAGAAGCAAGAGTTTCCTCACCACTTTAATAAATCCAAGGAAGGTAATGGCTCCCAAACTATCCTCCCCTCGCCTGAGCAACTGAAAGGTGCAATTTTCCCTATCACATCTTTTCTTAATAATCATAACAGCCCATAAATGTTTATGTAAATACACAGTTTAAAAGGACTCATCCCAGCAGCACTGTGCTTGTCAAGTGAGTCATTTTTTCACCTGGCAGGATGATGTTGTAAGGCTCAGTTGTCTTAACTAATCCTGGCTAAAAAGCAAAATTCTGTTTTGTAAGAAAATTCCTGGCCAGCTCTAATCTTAACCTCTTGCATGTCTGTAGCTTCTAAATCGATGTCACAGTTGTAATAGCTTTGAAAACCCATATGTTTGTAAACTAAATAAACCTTGATATTCAAAGGAGATGAAGACAAGAATTACATCTCTTGGCACTGGTGCTCTGAGCTCCGTTTCAGCTCGTGTTGGCTCCTCATTTTTATGCCCGTGCACCACGCCAAATCTGCCTTATCTGTGCAAACATATTAACACTGGCTGTTTGCTAAGGCTGTGATGCATCAGCCTCTTATCTGCAGTTCTGACCCTAATGTTACATAATAGCTCCGGATCGGTGTTTCTTGATAGTTCACTGGGACCGCCTTCGCTTTCTCAACTCTTCACTGGGAGCTGCCTCTCCTACCCACTGACTAAATCAGCTCCTGGCTGCTCTCCTCCAGCTAAGGCAGAGAGGCTGCCAAATAGCTTCCTGCTCAAAGATCTCTGCATCCTTTCCCTGCCACGGGCCATCACCCTGCAGCTCCAGCTTTTTTTCCCAGGTAATTCTCCCCGTTGTGTTAAACTTACGTGGTTTGGCTTTAGTGATGCAACCCTAGATCTTCCCCGAAGTTGCCCCAAACCTCTGCTCATCCTCTTTTCCACACTCTGTCATTAGACAGGCTTTAAAATCTTCTTAAAACAAATGGGTGTTCTATTAACGTGTGAAAAAATTCTGCACTAAGCATAATAAAAATGCCACCCTAAATACCATATATGAATACTGATAAGTGTTCCTAATACTGCCTACTAATGCCAAAAGAAGAAAATAAATATTTGTCGTCAGTTCTATCTGGCCAAAAGTCTTCCTTTAGGAATAGCATAACATATTCCTTTACAGTATATAATTGCTTTAATTATCTTTTGGCCTATCCACAAAAGCTTGGTTCCATCTCTCTCCCCACAGCGTCCGAAAGAATATGCAAATTTGGTTCATTCCAGCTCTCAAAATAATAATAAAAAAAAAAGCCTGAAAAGAATCTCCTTTAGCTATTTAGGAAAGGCTCAGAAAACTTCCCTAAGCATGGCTGGGGTGCATGCCAAGAACTTTCTTACTTGTGGAAGATGTCCCCAAGCTCTTTGCTATTGTTCTGAGGCCTTGCCCTCACCCAGTCTGGCTTCTCAGCATTCCTACAACAGCTCTGTTCATCCCCCATCCCCTCTGCAGTGTGGAGCCTGCAAACATGGGAAACTGAGTCAAGCTCTTTAAACTTTCCAGGCTCAGTTAGGAAGCCAAAAAGCACAAAATTTAGGGTTTCTCTCCTCTTAATGCAGAATTTTCAATATCCAAGAGCTTCTATCACTTCTCACGGCTGTAAATGTCTGGTTAACAACCTCCAGGAAAACTCAGGAATGTCAAAGGGTAGAGGGCTTTTGGAGGCTGGCTCTCCCAAACTTTCTGTTTCCAACCCACCCTTTGTCTGATATAGCTGAAAAGAACCCCAGAATCCCTGGACATGACAGGCAATGGGCCTGCGTGGTATTTAGGGTTGGTCTGTACTGCAAAATGTTCATACTGCAACTTCTCAATTCTTTCTCCTTTTTCCTTGCTGGCTATTAAAAATTCCACTTTTAATGCAAAGCAGAGCTGGAGTTCTGTGACCACCCTATGAGCACAGCAATCTGTAACTCAGTTATAGGAAATCATTCCCTTTAAACAAGACACTGAGGACGTGATCCAAAACAGGATTTCCAGTATTGCACGACCTAGATGACAGCTGGATTGACCTGCCTATATTATGCTCCAAAATAAAATGGAAAATGATCCAATTTTCCAATGCGTTAGTGAGAAAATATAAATGAAAGGAAGTGAAAAAGCAGCTTCTGATGCTCAGTGGAGGTGGCCCTTATGTTGGACAGATTCATGCATAATTCCAGCACCTGGAGCTTAGAACTTTTCATCTTGAAAACTGTGGTTGGTGACTGGGTATTATTCCCTTTTTATGTCTCAGAGAAGTTAATGGTGTTCTGAGAAAAGCCCTTTGATTTCCCTGTGTTCCAGAGCAGCTGATTATGAAAACGAAGCTTTGACTCGAGACTTGCTGTGGGAATGTTATTCAAGCACTGGTGAAGTGCCAGAATGTGTTGGGAAGGAAGAGTTTCCAGAAAAATATCGCCCTGATTAAAACCTGATTTGACTGAGTCTTCTCCATGCAAAGGGTTACCAGAATAGTAAGGAAACGTCGTTAGTCAGATTTTCCTTCCCTTACTTGATCATTACCAGTGATGGTTTTATTGCTGCTTTTTGAATGATTATTGTAACAACAACTCATCCACGAGCTACTTAGGTACTGCTTGCCTCACTCCTCACATGCTATGTTAAATGTCTTGTTGATGCCTGTCCTTGTTTGGCAATTTTTCCACAATACCCTTTTATTCTTTATAATACATTTAATTGGCTATATGAGGAAAAGATGGGAAGAAAGCCATAATACCAATGGGATTTTGCTCCCTGCATTATGTTCTTCATGAAGCCACCCTTGTGACTATCAACAGAGAGCAGCTCATCAAAGGACAAAATTAAATCGGCAGAAAGAAGAAGGCAGTAAAAAAATGCTATTTTGATAATTGAAGGGATTATACATTTTTATTTCTTTTGTGAGGCCATTCGTAAAGTTCACACATTTGGTTCTTTTCAAAAGATAATAAATACTGTGGGCAGACCATATTTGATAGTGGTTGAGTGAGATCTTTAAAAATGGCCGTGGCCATGCTGCCACTCTGTAAATATTGACTGAACAAACACCCACCATGGGATTTCTGTGAAACACAACTTCTTTTTTGTTCTGTCTTAGCCATGGATGTGGTTAAAACACCCTACTGTATTCTGCGAGTGCTGTCCTACTCTTGGTAGATCATAAGATGTTGGGGTTAACTGTCAGATGCTTTACTCTTCTAAAGACCTTTGCCTTTTAACTAAATGCTTGCTTATCTTTCTAATTTAACATAGTCCCACATTCTTTTTGTAGTAATTTTGGACTATCTGATAACATATAATGGAAAACATGTTTATGTCTTCCACTAGTTCTTGTTGCATATTTCAAATGCTTAGAACAACAATTTTCAGAAGCTTTCATTAAGGTTAATTTAAAAACTACATTAAATACAAACAGATTTTCTCACAAACAAAATGCAATGTGTACTTAACAGACTTCTGTATGTTATATTTGATAAACTACCTCATATAAATGCAAATTCTGACTTTCTGCCAGAACAAGGTGGTACAGAAAATATTTCTATTAAACAAATAATGCTGGGAGAGCAAACTTCAAGTTACGGTATGTTACACTGAGAAAGAAGATTTTTTTTTTTGCTGAGGTCAGATATCTATTTATTTTATTTGCTCTGAGTACTTTACTACTTCTACACTAAAGATGATGTAGCACAGCTCTATATAAAAGGCAGGTACATGTATACATGGGATAAATATCCATTTTTAGCCCATTTTTTTTAATGGGGATTACTGGTTCCTTTCGCTCTACAGAACAGCAGTATGGGAAGATGTCAGGCTCTGAGTTGAATGCCAGAAATAAGCCAGAAGGGTTGGGAAGAGGAGGAGCAACCCTAAAAACCTGGGATTGTGAGGTATGATCTGAATATGGAGCTTCATACGCATTTCCCTGGGCACCAACTCATCTCTGTGCTGTTGAGTAACGTTCTCTTGGTGAAGGAGCATGAAAAATAAAGCTGCCAGAGGCGACTCTGAGGAGCATATGATGGAAACAAACTGAGTCACCACCAGTGTGGCTGACATTGTTGGTGGAAACTGGGACACCCGCGTGAGCCATTGTTCGCTGCACCTCGTCTGGTTTGTGTAGCTCGCCGAGTTGAAAGCTGGATCGGCGCTAACCTTGGGCTCGGAGGGGGATTTGGTGCCATGTGGTTCCAATTGTCCATGGATGCTTTCAGCTCCTTCTGCCAGTAACGAGCCGTCCTCCTGGTCCTCCCACAGCCGTGGTGCTGCCCCAGCTCACCCCGGTGGGGCTGTGGTGAGCACATTTGTTTCCTGATGTGGTCCCTTTCGGTGGGAGCTGCTCTGAAATCTGCTGGGAGAGAGGGTTTATTCACTCTTCCCTCTGTCCCAATAGCAGCAGCTGCAAAGAAGTTTTCCCTGAATACATTTTGCTGTGGAAAATGGTATTTTTTTCCTTTTTGAGCTGGTTCTTCTCCTGACTTGGTCTGACACTGCCTTTGGTGCAATTGTGGGAATATCTGAGGCTGTGAGTTGTTCTCTTCAGCTCTTTTAGTTTGAAGGTCGCGCAGAGGGAGGCTGATACTGGTTTTACCACCTATCTCTCTCCTACTGGCACACACAGGTCTTGTCTGGGAGTGTTTTTTTGTGGACATGGGGGTGATGAGACCCACAAAAATAGCAAGTGATCACATCAACCACCACCAAATTGCAGCCATGCCTGAGGCAAATTACAACAGCTTTCTGACAGTGTCACCATGCTATCTTTGTGACAGAGATGGAGATAATGAGAATTAATTAATCAGTCTTTGATTAGAAAAGAGAGGAGGGGGGAATCCTTGTGCTGTGATTCCACTACAAAAATACACGAAACTGGTGAGGTTTTTGTTTGATGTCACTTCTCAAATGTAGGGCAGGCTTTTGTAATGCAGATCTCAGGGTTTCATGGCTGATGGCTTGGTTGCCCATCACTGATGGACCGCACGGGCCAGAGATCCTCACTTTATAGAAAAATACAAGTTCAACACCACACCTAGAGACTGGTGGAGATATTTTTACCCTCACAGTGCAAAAACTGTCTCTTACTCAAAGATCTTGCAAGTCCCAGGTACAATCTCGTTGACTGGAGTCAACCCTGCCTTTCTTTACAGTCCCGGAGGTGAAATTTTGTCCTGTACTCTTTAGACTGATGGCTAGATCTTAGAAATTGGTCTCTTATGATAAAACATGAACTACATGGTGCCAGTGTCTGACTGGAATTACAATTATCTAAGTAGATTCATTTGTATCCCTTTCATAGCAGCTTTTCTCTGGGCACAAAATTTTTCTGTGGGGCATGGGAAGAACTAAATTAATCTTATAAAGAGGAAGGGGTTTACACTGAAATCGATAGTTACAGAATTAACTGGGTAAATGACTTTTTCTTAATTCTTTCTCTTCTCAGAAGATGAAGTTTTGATGGGTACACAAATCCAATGGCTGCCAAAAAGCAGATATCACATGAAATATTTCATCTCAGCTGTGCTGAGCAAGTCTAGACTTTGGTATTAGTTAAAACTGAGAGTGTAGAAAATGTCAGTGTTGAAGTGGGGGAAATGCCTTATTCTGGTTATTAAATATGAGTAACTAATGAAGTTATGTTTTAAAAAAATGTTGTCACTTTAGAAAGAGCTATGTGGTTTTCCTGGGCAGTTTTAAATATAAGCCATATATGCAATTTTAAGCTTGGATCTAGATAATTCACAAACACAAGGTGTTTGCATTATTTCAGAGAAACAAAGCATTGGATTGCACAGGTACAAGCAGTAGGTGAGCTACACTGTTGAAATTTTTGATGCAGCCTCAGTGGCTGGTTTGGTGTGCAAACCCCCGGGCCCAATTCCCAGGCCAAGTTCATTTCCTTTTGTGTACCTTCAGTGCCCAGAGCTCTCAGATTTTCACTTTCAGCCAGGAGGAAACAATCTTATAATTTCTTCTCACCACCAAGCCTTCAGCTTAACTTCAGCTGTCCTTCAGCTGCATTTAGGGGATGCAACCCCAAAGATGCTGCAGGGTTCCCAGCCCAGCCATAGCACTTCTGTGTAATGACAGTGGTAAAACCTTCTCACATGCAGTTCCCAGAAATGAATTGTACCAAGAGCATCTATAAAAGCTGCAGCATCCCTGTAAAGAGCACATAATGTCATCATTTTTCAGTGGGTATCTTCTCTAAAGGCAAATAATCACTTTTCCCATTAATGGTTGGACTGAAACTTTCCTTTATTCTGATTTCAGCAAAGGTTAGGGGCAGAACATTTAACATGTATATGGGGATGCTACAGGGTGACTCATGTGGCTTCTCACTGCAAATGTGGAAGGCAATATAGTACCTAGGATTATTTTTTTTCCTCTCTATCTTGGGGACTATTTTCATTTTTACTTTTCCCCTTTGCTCATTACTCCTGAAATTTTTACAAGGGCATATAGTGACAGGACAAAGGGGAAGAGTTTTAAACTAAAAGAGGGGAGATTTAGGTTTGATGTTTGGAGGAAATTTTTTGCTCAAAGGTTTGAGAGGCCGTGGCACAGCTTGCCCAGGGAAGCTGTGGCTACCCCTCACTCCCTGGAAGTGTCCAAGGCCAGGCTGGATGGGGTTTGGAGCAATGTGGGATAGTGGAAGGTGTCCCCACCCCTGGCAAGGGTTGGAATGAGATGATCTTTAGCATCTCTTCCACTCCAAACCATTCAAGGCTTCTTCTGTGATTCTGTGAAATTTGGTTCATCCTCTAAAGATGTTTCATCTCCTGCCACTTTCTCAGACTCCTCTTTGCTGGCCACAAACCATGGTAGCACCAGCTCCTGGCTTACATCAGGTTCAGTGAATAATTTATACCAAAACCAGTGTCAGCACTGGAGACTCCTTTCTCTAAGTGCTATTAACCACCTTTATTCAGAGACGCCATAGATGAATGCTGCTTTGATGAGGAAAGGAAATATTTCAGCAGCGAACCTTTCAACCATGTGCTTCCAGTTTAAAACAGACACATTTTGTCAAAGTCTGTCTAACCTGTGGACTCACAGAGTCACAGAAACTTAAATTATAAATACACATGTGCCAATGCCAGCTATCAGCCTACTCCAGGACCATCATGTTTGCCTTCATATACTGTGCACTAAACCACTGTAGGACAGATGTTCTGCTGAGGGGAATCCAGATGTTGTATCAACACCTGGCCTTTCACTGATTTTCATGGTGAGTACTTGGATTAACATCCGAGACACCCACGACATACCTGTCCCTTATTCTGAATATGCCTTTTGCATTTGGGAACTTCCTCCTGGATTTCTTTCACTTATTGACTTTCTTGACTAGGAATGTCACACCAAGGCATCTAGATTTCAGGCCAGTGGTAAAAATTTCAATTCCAAGCTGTCCCTTTATGCTGTCTACTTGCAAGCACCAGGTTACAGCTGTAGCAAAGTCTTTTGCTATTTGTTTCCAAGGAGAAATCAAAATCAGAGTCCTGAAAAACTACGGATTATTTTATGTTGGATGTTTCTGTCTAATTTGTTATTGGTTTTTAGTTTGTCACTGGCCTCAATTAGCAGCAAGCTCCTGTGTCAGATGCAGTTTGTATCCCTCTAGGAATTGCATGGGAGAATCTTCACAATCCTGAGGGCCAAGGGCCAAGTTTAACTTTCTTTATGCTACGTGTTAGCAACTCTCAAAGTTGGGACCACCGGGAACATTTAAATGCACTTAGTTATTTCCAGGCTCATTATTTCACTGTAAAGCTCTACTTTTAATACATTCTGTCCAGTAATTTCACTTGTGTACAAGTTCTGATCTCAAACCAAAGTTTTAATTTACTGTTTTTTCTGCTAAAAAATAAGATTCTGCTTCTCATTGCCCTATGCTTTAAAAAGTTACTTGTGTGTGTACTCCTTGCTACAATTTAGGGTATTTATGAATGGCTCTACATAAAAGGAATGAAAATAACTAATTATAATAATACCACTAAAAGCCATGGCTGGCTAGAAAGTGGAAATCCCTTCCCATTACATATTTTCTGTTTTTAGAAAAGAAATTAATCCAATTCTTGGATGAAAATTGAAAACCACAACATTTTTCATATAAAAGGATTTCCAAAAATATCATATTTTTAGAAATTCACAATTTAAGTTGCTGATAAAACTGAAATTGATTTAAAAAATTTAACCAGTTGAAAAGAAAGCTGTATTTTAGTGACACAGAGAGAAAACTCTTCAAGCCAAATACTGTTTTCCTTTTCATGGAGAGGACATTTTCTATTAGAAAAGCAATTCTGACAGAAAAGTTCTGATATGGTCTAGTAATTAGAGCATCTGGTGCACCCAGCTGGCCCAAGGTATGAGCAGCTCTGAGTATGGAGCAACATTTGCCCAACCCGTTCTTTCAGCTCATACAGAGAAGAGACATCAGACTCTCCAAGAAATAATTCCAAACGTCCTTGCCATGAGCCAGATCTTGTTCTTGTCCAGTCTGTGGCAAAACAAGGACTGGGATGTCCCCATGGATGAGGAAACAGCCCGTTTTCCTGTTAGCATCCAGCAGAGAGACACCACATGGTTTGTCATCAGGGTTCAGCAAGAGGTGAGATCAAGAGCTGTTCAATCACCAGAAACACAAAGACCATCCCTGACCCAGTCATGTCCTGAGCTCTCTGGAGAAGGCCAAGCGGTGGCAGTGAGGCATAAATGTCCACATCTCTTCCAGACATCCTGGTTTCTGCCTTGAGCCTCTAGAAACAAATACAAGAGAGAATTTTATACTGGAAAGAAAATATTTTATAGCGATCATAGAATAGTAGAATGGTTTGGGTTCAAAGGGACCTTAAAGATTATCTCATTACAACCCCCTGCCATGGGCAGGGACAACTTCCACTATCCCAGGCTGCTCCAAGCCCTGTCCAGTCTGGCCTGGGACACTTCCAGGGATCCAGGGGCAGCCACAGCTTCTCTGGGCACCCTGTGTCAGGGTCTTCCCACCCTCACAGGGAAGAATTCCTTCCCAATATCCAGTCTAAACCTACTCTCTGTCAGTTTGAAGGCATTCCCCCTTTGTCTTGTCACTCCAGACCCTTGTAAATTGTCTCCCCCCATCTTTCTTGAAGGCTCCCTTCAGGTATTGGAAGGTCACAATTAGATCACCCCAAAGCATTCCATGTTTGGGGCAAAGATTTTGGTGAGAAAATTTTGATTTCATCACTCTTGGTAAACTTTGTCACTTTGGCTTTTTTTTTGTAAATGTTAAAAATTCATGGATTCATACTTAAAAAAGAAAAAAAAGTTAACAAGATGGGATCAGCAGGGGTACTCTGAGCACTTGGTCACTCTCACAGGTCATAATCCCATTTGTGGATTGGTCAAGTTTCATCTTCAACATCCTCTGGGGCTGCTGTTTTCTTCTATCCCTCATACCCATGCTCTTGCGGGCCAGCTGTGGGAGACTTCACACTGTAAGTCCCTTTATCAGGCCTCTCCCAAAGCTCATTAATGGCCAGATGATATCCATTCATATTTGAGTTAATTACAAATCTTCTCCCCACTTCTTTTAACCCCAGTGGTTTATCTGTAGACAGAAACTGCATCTCAGCCTTTGATTTACTGGGCTGAGCGTGCCCAGCTCCTTTAATCTCCTCTGATAACCCCTACAGGCTCTCCTCTGCTCACCCACAAGTCCCTCCTTGCAGATGTTCTCATCAGAATTAATCTGAACTGATACCAGGTTAACCTGACACATGCTACCTTCCAGAAATCCATATGGCAACGCTGCTCATTTTGTATTTACTTCCACATCCATAGTTTTTTCCTTCTTTCTGTTCTCATGCCCAGTCTTAAACACTGTTTTTCCACCTGACAGGCTTGAGCTTGAGATGATCTTTTCTCTTTCCCAAACATACCTCTGTAAATCCTCATAGGAAATTCCATGTGGTGCATTTCAATTACTCAATTTCTCTAAACTTCACACAATTTCTAGTCCAAGAACAAGTTTGTCATAATGAATTAATCTGTTATAGAGATAAATAAATATGAGAAAATGCACATGTATATACACTGCTATATGTATATACACACGTATATACAGAAAAAAAGTACATATAAAAATATGTGTTCACATATATCTTTTTTTGAGAAGGGAAGACTTACAGAAAGAGACGTATATAACAAAAATACAAATGAATTTTAGTGGTCATAATATTTCTGGATCAGATTTGGGACGTAATGCTATCAAAGTGGATGGAGAATTTGTGGATTGGACTTTTCATGATGGCTAAATGGGAACAAGGTGCAAAACAGGAGATGGGATTAATGATTCTTGGAATCTGACCCTATCCACTGAAATGAAGACACTGTTTTGAGTCACACTTGTTTAGTTAAGACTTGCTGCAGTCCTGCAATAATGAGTTCCACAAAGCCACTTTTTGCATAGTTAAGCAAATACACTGTTAATTTGAGAAAATGATAGTCAAAGCTCAATAAACATTGATAGGTACAGCATGTTATTTAGTCACATAAACTCTTTTTAACAAACTACTTTGAATCAACAGATAAAAATAATTCAAAATTAACTTGCTAGACTCAGCCCCTAAGTGCACGCACAGTTTCCATGGAAGTCAGCGTGTTGTAGGGCAGAATTTAGTCTGTGTATTTAATTCATCTTAATCACTATTATTAATTCACAACTACTGTTTCCAGAAATGTATTCAGTTAGTTTTACATTAGTCAAAATCAATTGTATGTGATTTATTTTGATCATTCAAGATTACAATTTTGATGTATTTGCTCTCATCCTGTATGTCAACCCAAGCAAAGTAGGAATGCTTTGCTAAGGAAGAGTCACCTTCTATCATTGATTTAGGCTTTATTTCCCTTTATGGGGAATTCACATATTCCTGTGAACCATCCTAGTTCTAGTAGGTTTTCACAGTGGGATGATGCAGTGGATAATGAAATGTCATTGAGGCTCCAGCTAGACCCATGGTGGTTGTTCCAGGCTGGTGGCCCCAGGTGACATGGGTTGTCTGTAACTAGACTCAGATATAGGAGAGTTGGCCAAAATCTGGCTCATAGTTCAAAATTGGCTGGATCTTAGTTCATCCAGACCAGTAGCTTTCCGGAGATTGATTTCAAATAAAGGGTTTAGCTTCTTCTGGACCCCCACCAACTTCTGTGCTGCAAGAAACATGATATCCTTCTGCAGACTTCGGGTTTTGGGCAGGCCTGTGATGCTTCTGACATAGAAATTCACTTGGGACAAGTGTTTGTTGCCTCCTGTGATTTCAGAATGAGCAGAGACTGTCAAGCGCTTCTCCAAGAAGAGCCAGTTTTGGACACATGAGGGTACAGATCAGTTAGAGCTGGAAAAGACCTTAAAAATAATCTAGTTCATGTACAGGGAACCTTTCACTAGAATTTATCCAGTGACCATAATGTATCTTACTTTTACAGGTGGCTTTGTTGGAGATTCCTGTGGGAACAATTTAAAGAATCAGGCCCTCGGTTTACAAATGTAAGTGGCGCCTTCAGGTTGAAGGAGGGTTTTGTTTGGCTGTTTTTCTTTATCATTACACTGCGCCCCACTCAGGCTGTGTCTCCAGTTTGGGAGTCCTTGTGCTTGTTGCCAGCTGGAAACACCACTAAGGAATAACCCTGGATGTTAAAGTCCATTCAACTCCAACCCATGATTATACATCTTCTGAAGACGCTCATTACCTTCCCCGCATATCTTTGTCTTTTCTCCCAGCCTTCCCAGTTTAGGATTACCATTTTGCAAGAAAAAACACTCCTATTTTTGTCTCTTTAATGGTATCTCCAGCCAGAGACAATTCTTTCTGGTGGAGGGAAGAATCCTGGTGCTTAAACCTGGGATCCACACGAGAGGAACCTCCCAGGTTTTGCATGGCTCAGGGCTGTTGTGCAGTGAGCTCGGTGAAGCTGAATTCGTAAAGCTTTAGTGGAATTAAAACAGCATGCTCCGTACCAAGATGCCTTCACTTCCTGTGCCTTAATGTTAAATCCTATAGTATTGTGGATCTTAAAGATGATTGAGTTATTTTTAAACCACTGGATGTCTTCCAGTCACTCTATTTCACACTGGATTAATTATGTAAGAATACTGACTTGTTCGTCACTAATGTTACAACTTTTAAAAACAACATGCTGTTTAAATTCAAGCTTGGCAACTCTTGCCTGAATCCCCTCAAATTTATGGCACCACACCCATAGCATAATAAAATCTTTAGTGGTCCTTTGTCTTTTAGCTTGCCTTCTATTTTTTCTCAAGGGTGTTTTATGCTGGAAGATGCATACAAAAGTTGTCCAGATGTTATTTGTATCAGAGCAGGGATTTCAGTCCAGCTATCTGTGGTTGCAAATGTTTATTTTAATGGGTTATTGTGCAATCCTTGCTGCGCGGACCTCAGTGGCCTTATATGTATGTTCTCAGCCATGCCAGCACATTGCTTTTGGAGGGTTTTTTTGGGTTTTTTTGTTTTTTTTTTTTTTTTTTAGTCCAATCGCAGTGGAAATGGTCACTGGGGGGAGCAAAAAATTTAACACCTGTAGGAGCCCGGGCGGTGTTTTGGCCGGGCTGGGTGCGAAGCTGGTGGGCGTTGGGTGGGATCAGGGCTGGGACAGAGAGCTCAGCCCGGCCACCACGGGATGTGCCGGGAGTTTATTTTACCCTGGCTCTTGCAACAAACAGAAGGGTGGGTTTATCAAACGTTTTTTGGGAGCCTCGTAAAATCCTGACCGATGTTTCCTTGATACCGGAGTAAATTGTTTATCTCGTAGCTAAAGCCACGCCATGTGCGCGCCAATTAGGGCGGCGGATTTCGGCTCATTAAGATAAGTTTGAGATGTGAGTTTCGTTATGCGCTGTAAGGACTGTGAAGTGTTGCAGGAGGGAAATATCTGCAGGGCTCGAAGCCTGTAAGCTGAGCTAGGCAGGGCACAGTGCTGAGGGCTCATCTGCAGGCTCTGCTTTACCTGTGCGGGTCCTGTTGGGACCCAGGTCTCTCCTGGCAAAGAGTTTAAAGCTAAATTTGCATGCTAAAGGTGCCCAGCCTTGCATTTCCAAGAAATGTGAGCAAGCAAGATGACGGCAATTAAATGACAATGACACTCATTTGCACATGCAAAGAATCAAGACCATTTAACCTTTAAGGGAAAACAGCTATTATATTTTAATGTTGTTTCATGTATTAACAGTCACATATTATTTTGATGTGCTTAATTAATATAAATAAGCTTAAGCCATTATACTGTCATTTAAACTCACATAATTTCCTTTTTGTAGGAATTTGTGTGTAATTTACACTGTTGCATTCAGCTCCCAACGTTCCAAGATCATGCTTCAAATAATTAGATTTCAAAAATACAATTGGAATTGTTCTTTGTCTTTTGATTTTTCACCAGTAAACACATTTTGAACTTCTCAGTAATAAGGACCAGGGGCCTGTTTTTAAAAGCCAAAGTCGATGTTTTGGAGCATCATATTATTTATTCCTGGAGTTTGGGCTTTGGTTAGATGGTCTGGTGAAATGGGTACCATCAGCAACACAGGCCTTGTTTGTAGTTCTGCCCAACCTCACTTGTTTTCAACACTGTTCAATTACACAGGGCTTTACCACTAGGAAATTAGCCCAAATAACTATCCTACCCTCAAATTGAAGGTATCATGTCAGTAGGGAGTGGCATCAATCCTGCCATGGAGATGACTTAATTTGGAGCCACTGGAAGCAGATAACAGATGGCCTTTTATGAATATGGGGCTGGGATAGGTGTTAAATATTTGTGTCCATGAGGTTGTAGAATTGGGAGAATATGGGATATGGTCTTTCTGATGAGACCCCATGTTCCCTGTGCAGAATGCATCTCCTGCAGTGCCTCCTCCCTTGTGCCAGTCCCCAGAACAAAAGGGCCAAATATTTAATCTTGGAGCTCCTCCATGCCAGGGAAATCCTGGGTGTAATAAACAGCAAATGCTGGGGAAATTCACTCCATAAGGTACAGCTCTACTTTGGCAGCAGGGTAGGAGCTGCAGGTCCCAGTGCTCCAGTGGTCACTACACCTGTGTGTGGGTCTTGTGGTGATTGAAACCCTGCAGCAACACCTGGGAAAAAACAAATCCCCGTCTCAGGTCTTGGCAGGTGGCTTGGAAATCAATTGCTTTTCATTTATGTTTCTGTAGAAGGTAAATGCATTTGTAAATTTGAAAGCAGCTGCTGACGCTCAGCAGTAAACCAAACCGATTTTGTTTTACAAAACCTTTGCTGTTTGGTCTTAACTAGTGGAGCTGTGCATGGATCCAACACTGCTCTTCGCATTGCGGGGAAGATTTTGTCTAGCTGCCTCTGTGACATATGGTAATGCTTAGTGTGTGCTGTATGGCCTGGAGCCATACCACTGCAGCCTGTATGCTGCTCAGATCTCCCAGGCTAAGGGAATCGGGACGAGACAAGGTTTGAATGCAAGGGACCTCCTGGAAAAAGTCAGAGTGCAGCGCTTTGTGCCGGTACGAGGACAGGATGTTCCTCCCTCAGGGCTGAGGCAATTCCCCCCACGGGGCTAAGGTGACTGTACTCTCCCAGCCGTGGCTTTTTGGAATCGGATTGTGAGAGACCACTAGTGCACCGTAAAAGATCTCACAGCTCTCAGCCATGGGAAAACAGCAAACAATCCCACTTCCCAAGGTAACCCAGAGGAAGTGGTGGCGTGGAGGAAAGCACTGCGAGACCTTTTCTCATCTCGTTCCTGGGGGCGGGGGGTGACGTTCCCATCACCACCTTCCCTTTCAGGGTGCAGCTAACCCTGCCGAGCAATCACTGCTTGTTTCTCACACAGATTGCTCCCAGGCTCCCTGGGAAGCAGAGAGAAATCCAGAGGCACCCTCAGCACAGCCCAGTGGGCACAGAAACCCACCCGTGTCAGGGTGGGAAAGAAGGGAAGGAGCACGGCTTGCAGGGAGGCTTTGCAGCCTCTTCTTGGTGATGTTATTAATTCGTTCTGGGACGTTGGGAGACTCGTTTAACCTCTCTTTGTCTCAGATTCAAACCTCTACAAGCAGTTATTATAACATTTGGCTGCATTATGGCATTGTTGAAAGGCTTAATTAAATTAAGTGTTCTGAGATCTTTGAATGAAAGGTGCTATCCAAGTGAAAGCCTGTTGATGATGATGACTCTAAATTATGAGGCCAAGTCCTTCACAAGTTTTACTCAGTCCTTGCTTAGACAAAGTTGTTTTTAAACACTGTATTTGATGTAGCATTAAAATTGTTTGGGGAGTGCCATGTGTACAGACATGACATATGACCCACAGTGGGAGGGATTTGTCACTGGAGGGTTTTAATGGCAGGAACCAACCACACATCATCCACATGCAGGCAACTGTGCTGGTCACAAGCAGTTTTTAATTGTTTGTTTGGTTTGGTTTGGTTTTAATAAATTTATTTGAAGACCTCTATTGGGAAGAATGGCCAGGACTTTTAGTTATTTCAGGAAAAATGCTGTCTCAGGTGGGAAATTAAAAGGAACTGCTCGATCAAAGTTCATAGGCATCTCAGCCAAAAGATGCATAAGCAGATGTCTTCTTTCTTCCAACCTGTCAGTACATCCCTAGAAGGACAACAGAGTTTGTTGGGGCTTTCACTAGGTGGTATCTTACCAACAGCAAGAAGGAAAAATTGCAAATATAATTTTCTTTTTTTTTTTTTTTTTGCAACCTATGCAAAAATTCCTGTGCCTTGACAGGAGGTCTGTAGTCATAAAACTCCTGTCTTTTCTTCCTACCAAACTTCTCCTCACCTGTTTCTTCAGTTCACCTTTGCCTCTACCAGAATCCCTGATATAGTGCTAATATCCTTAGCACTTTTTCTCCTTTAGTATCTTTTCCTCTTAATTTGAAAACATCATTTTCCTGACTGCTTTTATTGGGAAGCTTTTTTCCCCCCAATATTACCCTGAAACCACAAAAGGCTGCTTCCTCTCTCCGTCCTGCCATCCTGGGCAAGTTATCAAACCCTTCCTAGCCCTTTCCACCAGTTTGTCTCCTTTTCCAGTTTCCCTCTGTTGTACAGAATCCACCTCAGCAAATTCACCAGAAACACCAGAGTGTTTCATAGAACTATTGAGGTTGAAATACACCTCTAAGATCATGGAGTTGAAGACTTTATGAGGATATTTTAAATGGGCTAATTGTTTTGCTGGGTACCACAGGCACAGGACCACATCTGAAGTCTGGGCTCCTTAAAGGTCTGCTTTACAGCCTATTATATAATATGTGATTCTTTCAATAGACAGGAAGGATGGTATTTTGGTTAAAGCCTCCAGGAGATCAGGATTCAGCTTCTAGCTCTGCACACTTCCTGTGTGGTTTTGGGAAAGACACTTTGTGCCATAATTCCCCATCTGCAAACTAAAGATGATATTACATCCTGTTTCTCACCTTCTCCCTGCAAGCTCTGTAAAGCTGCAGAGCCTGTAAGCAGTGTAGAGCAAATAATGTCCCTTTTTAATGCAACACGCTCCACAACAGCATTTCAGTCTCAGCTGAAGACTAATGACTATTGTGGTGTTAATAATAAATAATAATTGTAATCATACATAAGACTTTCAGCCTTACTTGCACTTAAGGTTGATTCTTCCAGACTTTCTGCAAGTTTACCTTGGGACCAGTCTGAGCAAAGAATAACCATATCAAACTGTGCAAATTAAGGTGGATTTCTTTTCTCATATACTTTATCTGTATTTGCTGAAGGACAATGAACAGTAGACTTAAGACCATCAAACTCATTTCACCTTTGTAATATTTAAACTAATTAGTCTCAGAGATGAAAAATGCATTGCTCAGATTCCAGATAATCTTAAACAAAACACTTCATGCTGATTTTATTCCGCTTCTATCTGTGCAAAGATTAAACAAAACCCACAGTTGGTTTCATCTGCCAGGCTCTAAAAAAAAATCATGTCACAGAAAGAGAAAGGGGGGAAAATAAATCCAAGGCAAGGTTTGCAGTGCTCTGAGTTTGCTCATCCTTAGTTTATCTTCTGCAAATGAGCATGTATAAAACAGTCCACCTACTGTTCTAGTTGCTACGATATAATGCAGTTCCACTGAATGATCCTGTTAACCTAACCTTCAATTTGCTGGGATTTGAACTCTGAATTACAGCTTACTAACATAGTTTAACAGCTGGTACAAGGGCTTCTTTTGAATTTTTAATCACATGAATTAAAGATTGCTGGAGATGCTTTTCAGACCTCCACTAGCAGTGATCCAATGTACAGAAAGACAAGTATAGGTAGCCCCATGAGGATTAAGAGCACAAAGGTACTATGGCTTGTGAAGCTATGCTGCACTCTTTGCTTGCCAAATTAGGAATACTGGTGCAAATTATTTATGTGAAGATAAATTCACATTATGGCTCCAAATGGATTTAAAACCCCCTTTTTAGCTGGCATTTTTATACACAGTGTGCACTGCCCAAGCACAGGTTTTGAAGATAAAGCTCAGTTAAGCAAAATGTTTCTTTTGTTCCGTGTATAAAGGGAACACAGGCACTCACACAGAAAGCAAGAGAGAGAAAGAAATATATATATAGAGTGATTGCAACTGATATCTGGAATGCAATGAAAACAAACATGACTGTCTGTGGATGTTTCGGGGTGGGTGTAATCGTTTGTTGCTGTCGTGCAGTGTGCGGAATGCGCGTGTTTAGATTCTGCACTCTTTGTGTCTCCCGTTATTTATCCCAAGAAGATCTTTCTTATTGAGGATATTTCTCGGGGAAAGGGGGAAAAGATGGGAAAAAAAAAAAAAAAAAAGGAAAGGGATAAAAAAAAAAAAGCCAAAAATGTAGTTCAATTGGAAGCTTCTCTACCCTGACATGCCAGCTGATGAGTGCTGTGAGAACTTGGGAAAACAGACCCTGCCTTCTGAGTTCACTACCCTGCAAGCCTGAAGATCAGCATTATAAAGTGGATGGAGTTGTTTAAACAAAGTAAGTAGGGGGGAAAAAAAAAACTAAAAAAAAAATAGGGCAGCAGGAACAAGAAAGCATGTTGCTTCTTAATTATGCTGTGTTCTCTCTCTAATGGATTGGCCTCCCCACACGCTCTAAGTAAAGCAACTGGCATGTGGCATCCTCTGCAGAGAGAGGAGTGGTGGCAAGTGTACAGCTGTTCGTGCTGACACACAGGTGTTGGGTTTTTGGATCTGTTAGCTAGACAGATTTTTAAGGGTGTACAGGGGAATCATCCGCAGTTGTTGCACAGAGAGTGAGTTGTCCAAGAATTCCGGAGTTAATTATTATGTAAATCCCACTCCGCAGCCAAGGCTCGGGGCTGGGGTTGGAGCTGTGTTCCCCCCGTGCCCTGCCAGCTCTGGGTCACTGTCTGATTTCCTTGCTGTGCCCTGTTCATGCAGTGCTGTGGTGAGCTGGCAGCGATGGGCAGCTGTGACAGCAGAGGCAGGAAGGTCGGGTGAGGATGAGCAGCCGGGGTGATCCCTGCCCCTCCCAGCTGGCACAGTAAGACAGAGGTGGCCGTGCCAAATCACTGAAAAGATGATGCTGAAGCTTCAGGGATGCTTTTCCCTGTCCTCGGGGAAAGCCTTAAAAGCGGCAGGTGGGGAGAAAGTTCAGGCAGACCTTTAGCAGTTTATTGTCCTTTTATCAGCAGGACTTGCTCTGGCACTGAGAGCTCACGCTGCACTCACAGTCCTGAGTACCACAGTGGTTTTGGGCAGTGTGGAGCTAGGGTAGAGTGCATTTGAGTGGGAACAAGGAATATCATCTCCCACCAAGTTCCCCCTATCGATAGGCAGTGATTTCTCCTTTCTCTTTTGCAAGCCTCTTCACCCAAGGGTGCCTTGGTTTCCTCAAATGATGTGTTATTTGATTTCATGAAATAATAGATTTTATTTCAGTACAGGGCAGGGTGCCGTGTTTTCTGTAAACTACTAATGCGTTTCCACCTTTATATTTTTAATGATCTTTACATTTTTAATGAGCTGTCAAATGAAGCAGAGGTGTCAAGGGTGACTGGAGGGATGTGACCAAACAAGACCAGGTTGGAAAGGGCTTTGAGCAACCTGGTCTAGTGGAAGATATCCCTGCCCATGGGGATGGGGCTTGGAAAGAGATGGTCTTTAAGTTCTCTTCCAACCCAAACCATTCTATGATCTCAAGATAAAAGGTTTTGATCACCTGCAGTTTATGGGACAATTTCTCCTTCCTGTTGCATCAGGGCTCCTGGGTTGGATCAGAGGGCTGCTGATGGGTTTGCTCTCCATTTGCACCCAACATCTCAAAGAGATAAATGCTATAACTTCTTATTTGGCCAATTTTCATCCTGATAGAAATTAAATTTTTGTTTTCTATGCTCTGGGACTCCTGGATTTTGGACTTCTGCCAGTAGCCCTGCCAGGTGTCTGTGGTTCTGTGCCTCCTGCTGCCGTGGTGGGCTCTGACCTGTCCAGGCTGCATCATTCTGGTGGTGGCTGAGCATTGCTCTGAGGGGCAGCACCAGGAGAACAGCAGGAGCAGCACGGGCAGCGTTAACGCTCCCCTGTAATTCAGATTTGAGTGATGAAACCCAAGAATGCAGAGCAGCTGGGAGCAGGTCTCAGAGTGCTGATAGTGGGCAAGCTGGGGAGTATCACATTTCTCCCCGGGGAATAGGCTTTACATATATATATTTTTTCCCCTAAGTTTAAGCCTTTTGTTTTGTTTGTGAATTCTGCTCTTAGTTTTACTCCTTTTCCCCGAAGTTCGCGGTGGGAAATAAATCAAATTCATCTTTTTCTTGCAGTTTCCCAGGAAGGAGGAGAGGAGGAGAACCTCATCCCATCCTCCCGTGACTCCCAGCCTCTCTCCCGCCGATCTCCAGGGCTGTGCCAGCCGCCCGCTCGCTCCTGGCCCGGCCTCTCCGCGCAGCTCCAGAGGTCTGGATACATCCATCCATCACAGCAGCTCCGGTTCCAGCGCTTGCTAAACGCCTGAATTTCCCGCTGGCTCGATGAACAGCTTTCAGCTTGTGGTACATTACACAGCCACCGGGTGAATGGGGGCTGAGCGTTCCTGTTTGGCTGCGAGCGCCGCGTTCACCTGAGCTCGCTGGCAGGATGAATAGTTCACCGCGGTTCTGGTGCTAACCCCCTTTGTGAACTAGCAGTGAGCCATGTACCTCATTACAAAGGCCGACAGCTCCCTGGAAACTTAAATCCACTCTTTTTCCCCTTCCCTACCACGGGGAGCTATAAAAGAAAAGGACTTGGTTGGTAGGCATGTAATATAACAAAAAAAAAGTCCCTCTGTTGTGGCAAGATCCAGGCTCCCCAGTAACAATGGGGATTATGCTCTCACATCGAAAATGCAGTTGCTAGTTTTAACTGCAGTACCTTATTACAGATTCCTACAGAGCACATTTATGTCAGAGGCTTGGATGTTTGACTTGAGTCAAGCCTGGTAGCAAAGAGAGCTCGGCAACCTCTGTTTTGGGTTGGTTTTGGGTTGTTTTTTTGATGTGACGGTGGGGGAAGATGCAGCTTGATACGCTGCTTTGGTGCTACCTTCCCCCAAACCACTTCTCAGAGAGCTTTAAATAGCCTGACACTGGCACCGGGCAGGAGCTGGCAGAAGAATGGATTTTTTTTCATCTGATGGCTCGCCAAGGTTGTTTTCAAGCAGGAGAAGTAGAAGAAGGGGAAAGAAAAAACCCAAAAAACCCCTTTTGCATGCCAGTCATTCATTGCCTGCCAGTTCCCATGGTTCTCCTACGGATGGTAGCCACAGAACTATTCAAAGTACAGTAAACACTGAGGAAAGTGAAAAGAAACTCATGAAGCAGAGAACAGAGAAGGAAAAAGAGTTGGGTATGGGATACATGGTAGTAGGAGTCACTTAGGGATTACTTTAGGGTATACCATGAATGCTTCACTCAGTGCCAGCACATTTTAGGGAGGACCTACCTCACTTCTGCAGGATGGGGAAACCAGCTGATGTCATGGCAGGGGGGGACAGTGGAGAGGCAGTGACTGTTCTGGGGTACCACATGTGGAAAAGAAGGGTGTTTACAATGTCATTTGACTCCCCTTGGAAAGAGTGTGTACAGTCTTCTGCATGGGCTGCAGATCCCAGGGGACTTGTGCCATCACTCTCTTTTCTGCTCTTTCATCCTCTGGAGTCGAGTAAGTGTTTGTTTTTTTTTTTTTTTAATTTTGATTTTCTTCTTAATATTATTTTTTGTTTATTTCGTAAGTCAGGGAAGGAAAAGAAAAGGGAGGAGATGAAGTGTGATGTCCCATCCCTGGAAGTGTCCCAGGCCAGGTTGGACAGGGCTTGGAGCACCCTGGGATAGTGGGAGGTGTCCCTACCCATGGCAGGGGGTGGAATGAGATGGCTTTTAAGGTTCTATGCCAAACCCAAAACAGTCCATGATTCTAGGTCTTGTAGTTTTCTTGATATGAATTCATTTTTCTTGCCTCCAGGGCAGGGGAGTTGTAGATGGAGATCTCTATGATGAGACCACTCGTGCAAGGGACATCTGCATTGCCTTCACTGTGTGTGTCATATTTAACCCCCTGGGATGAGAGAGGTGATGTACCAGAGAAAACGTAATTATCTCATTCAGAGCAAAACTTTTATAGAGGTTTTTTATAGAGAGTTTATCACTGAGGGCTTTTCTGATACAGTTATGCACAGGAAAGATGCTGAGATGGATCAAAACCTTCCTTCCCTGGGAGTGGCACAATGTGGTTTCCATATTGGTTTTCCTTTCATACTTTCATTATCAAAAATCTCTTTTCCTTGAGAAGCTCTTTGAAATCCTACAGATTTATTTGTTGTTTACATTATGAATTGCACAAATCAGACCATACAGGACTGGATCAGAGGATAGCTTTCCACTGACTCAGATTAAAAGAGAATGGGAAGTCTCACTGGCCTGGGACAGTTCTGAGATTCATCTCTCTCTTGAGCTTCTTGTGCCTGAGGTTGGTGTGAAATGAAAACTCAAGAGTTACTTATGGTATCAAATTATGTAATGCTTAGGAGAAAAACCCAACACAAAATCCATGAAAAAACTCCAAAATCAAACCATTCTCTGAAGGAAGAGGAAGCTGCACTTGGAGAAGAGGGCCTAAGAAGAGCAATAAGAGCTTTTAGGTGTCTTGAAGTCTGGCTCTTGTGAAGATAAGAGGAACTAAAAGTCACAGCAAAATTTATGTTTCCCTACAGCCACAGAAAGTCTTAGTACTTGAGCAGAGCAGCTTTACAAGCAACAGGTGAAAGGCAAGTGATGAGCATGTGGGCCAGCAGACTCTGAAGGTGCTGGTTTTCCCCAGGAAGGTGAGACCCTCAGTGCTGTGCAGTCACAAGGGGGGGTGTTGTTGATGCCTTAAGTTTTAGCTTTCATATTTTCAGATTCTGTGCTGCCCAGGGATGTAGTTCTGAGCCTCGTATTAAGTGCTAGTAAGCTCTTCACAGAGCAGGGAGACAAAACAAATCCTTTTTTACTGCTGGAGAGCAATGACAGCTGTTACAAGTTTGCAGGCCCAGCAGCACAAACAAGGGTGGGCTGAAGGGAGGAACAAGAAGGATGGGACCTCACAACCTGGAGCTGTAATTGGACAATTAAACCCCAACATGCAAATGGACCAAAACTTATAAAAATATAAGATCTCGTGACCATTCAGCCATTTTGTGACTATTTTGGGTGTAGCCCTGGTCAGGCCCTGTCCTGCCCAAGGTGTATCCTTGGAGGCCTTTCAATAAATACCCACTTTATTCTCTAGCTCTGTCCAGTCTGTTCCAGGTCAGCCTTCCCAAGGCATCACTGTGATCCCAGGGCCCACTGGGGTTTGCTCAGCGCTCTCTCTGTGTTTGTGTAAAGGGCAGAGGGTCCCAGGGAGATCCCGACTGCCTCACCAGCTCCCAGGCCCCTCTCTGACACAGCTGCAGCCCTGATTCATCTCTGTTCCCAGGCTCTCCTCGCCAGTGAGAGTGCAGCAGGCACCTGGTGTGCTAAATAATCCTCAGCAGTAGGCTGGGAGATCATTAACTCTTCCGTCACCACGTCGGGGGTGTTCTGCAGAGTACATGCATGGCAGTGGGATCAGATCCCACAGGAAAGCGGCGGAACACCTGGTTTTTATTGAAGTGGTGTACTCAGGGAGCATAGCACTGCAGGCCTAATGTACAGGGCAGCCTGTTTCAAGGGGGAAAAAAGGCAGCCTGAAGTGTGTGTGGGTCTTCTCAAAACACCTGCGAGTGATATTGGAGAGGACAGATGTGAGAGGGAGATGTGAAAGGGTGAAAGTGGCTTGATCCGCACCTCAGCTGTAGGGAGGCAGGGAGCAGCATCAGGGGAGTGTTTGAGGGAGGTCAGGCTGAGCAGCAGGAGGCTGAGCTCCCTTTGAATCTGTAAAACCAGAGGTTCCTGTCAGCCTGGCTGCTCCTCAGTGCTGCAAAGCAAAAGGTTGGGATGGGGAGTAACAATCCCAGGAGAGGGGGAACCCCATTCACTGTGTACATCATGGCTGGACATCAGGAAGCATTTCTGCACTGAAAAGAATCAGAATCATTAGGTTGGAAGAGACCTCTGAGATCATCAAGTCCGACCCAACTCTAACCTCAACTAAACCATGGCACCAAAGTGCCACATCCAGTCTTTTCTTAAACACATCCAGAGATGGTGAATCCACCACCTCCCCAGGTAGACCATTCCAATACTTTATTACCCTTTCTGTAAAACACTTTTTCCTGATAGCCAGCCTACATTTCCCTTGGCGCAGTTTGAGACTGTGTCCTCTCGTTCTGTCATTGGGCATTGGAAGGGGCTGCCCAGGGAGCTGGTGGAGCCCCTGGAGGACTTCCAGAAACATCAGAGCCCTGGATTAGTTGTCAGGGTGGTGTTTGGTCAAAGGTTGGACTTGATGATCTTGGAAGTCTTTCCCAAACTTAACAAATCTGTGATTCATTGATCCCTGCAATTGTTTCCTCCATCACAAGCTTTTCACTGGTTTAAGAGGCTCCTGCCCTTTTGTGCCCTCATTTCAAGAAGGATATGGTTTTGTGCCACTAAAAGAGGTACACAAGGAAAAGGAGAGTTGACAATGACTCTCTTTAGGACCTTTCTCTGACTCTTTATGCTCTAGGAAATGAGGGAGTAGGAGGAACACCCTGGATACAAGTGTGTCTACCTGTGACCCCACACTTGTGCAGCAGGTTGTGCACTGGCCCTGGGAAGCTTCCTTCATGCTCCTGATGATTTATAGGGAAATTGGCAGCAGGAAATGCAGCTGAAAAATCTGCTGTCCTACAAAATAAAGTAAGTGTTGCATATGTCTAAGGGGATGGGCCTGGGATCTGCAATGGCACATTAAAAAAAAAAAACAACAAAAAAGTTCTACATGCTGAGAAAACACACATCTGGTCACCTGGGACCAAAATCTGACTTTGTTCTTGAGCTGATGAATAATTCAAAAGGCCAAACTGATATACAAATAGTAAAGTGTGGGTGTAGACCTCTCACTTCCCAACGCACCTACTGCGGGTAAGCCACTGTTCTGGCTGACCAGTGCAATTCCAGGGACACAAAATGCTGGGGGAAAGACAGGAAATCTGTTTAAATACACCCCAGAAATAATGAGTTACAGTGAGGTTATTTAAAGCTTCAGAGAATTTGGCAGTGTCTATTGCTGTTATCCCCTTCCTTCTTTGGTCCCAGCTCACTGCCATGTTAAAGGGAGCAGGAGAGGTGGCCCTGTCAAGCTTTCAAAAGGCAGAATACTGAAAAGGTCAGAGTAGTAAACTATGACAGAGCATGTAAGTCATTATCATTCTAATATTGCCTCTGTAATGAGAATGAGAGCAGAGCAAATTATTGTGAAATTTAAAATTCTACGTTGTAAAACTTGGGAAAACGTAGTTCTATTGCTGCCTAAGTTCTTTAATGACAAGTGGGTTCTGTGTGTGTCTTTATAAATGTGCTCTGTAGCTTGAAAGAGACTGAAAGAAAAAGATTTGTGGCAATTTCCATGATAACTATTCATTTTTCCCCCCATCCATAAGGAAAACTCACATTGCTGCAAGGTTGGGAGAAACTGAAGCAAACTAAAGAGCTTTGGGATTTTGTTTGATTTTTTGTTTGTTTGTTTTGTCTGTTGTTTGTTTTTATTTCAGGTCTGTCAAAACTTTGGCATTAATTCCAGGCATTGGAGTAACACAAAATTGAGAGTTGAGGTATTTTTACTCTATCTAGGTCCATGTAACTCACAAAAGTCCCATGGTATAATTTTATTGTTGGTGACACCTGGACTAGTTGCTAGGTGCTTCTTTTGCAAGAATTTTGGGTGACTGATAAATTACAACCCCTTATAGATTCATGAAGACAAAATGATCAAAAAATGGTGACGTTGGGAGCACCAGCTGGAGAGCTTATAGCAAAATAAAAAAGAGATTGGAGAAACACCTGTGGAGGTAAGTCCCCATTAATTCTGGATGTTGGTTTGTGGGTGATTGCTGTGCTGAAATAAATCCCTCAGACCCACTCTCCATCCCTGCAGGGGGACACCAGACCAAGAGGGTTCACTGCAACTGGTGGGAACAGGAGAGGAAATGTCCTCAAGTTGTGCCAAGGGAGGTTTGGGTGGATATTAGGGAAAATTTCTTTACTGCTCAGGGTGGTCAAACATTGGAACAGGCTGCCCAGGGTAGTGGTGGAGTCCCCATCCCTGGAGGGATTTAAAAGCTGTGTAGAAGTGTCACTTGGGGACATGGGTTAGTGATACCCTTGGCAGTGCTGGAGAATGGATAGACTCAATGCACTTAAAGATGTTTTGCAGCTTAAGCAATTCTATGATTCTATGCTTCTGTCTTATTCTGACAACCTGCAGCCTTTTATGCACTCAGAGGTTTAAATCAAGTCGATTATGGGTTGATTTCTGCAAACCATGGAAAACTCCACTTGACTGGGTTTACAAGCTGGCTTTTGTCAGTTTGGCTTTCTTTGATACCTGAGATTGCAAATGAAAACACAAAATTAAATGAAAGTTGTAACAAATGTAGTTTATACCAAGGAAGATGGCATTTCTGGGTGAACTGTACACATTCAGGGCTTTGATCTTCAGGTGGGAGAAGTCACAGTCAGAAAGGGCTCATGGCATTTCAAAACTGAGTTGTGATCACAGGAAAGCACCTGTGATATATTCTGGCTCAGGTAATTCAGAGAGACAGAGGGAAACAGAGTCTTTTCTCAGCTTGTTCCAGCCCCTGCCATGGGGAGGGACACTTTCCAATATCCCAGGTTGCTCCAAGCCCCAATGTCTAACCTGGCCTTGGACACTTCCAGGGATCCAGGGGCAGCCACAGCTTCTCTGGGCACCCTGTGCCTGAGCCTCATCGTCCTCACAGGTTAGAATTTCTTCCTAATATCTACTCTAAACCCGCTCTCTTTCAGTTTGGAGATGTTCCTCCCTGTGCTATCACTCCAGTCCCTTGTAAATAGTCTCCACTTTTCTTGTAGCCTTCCTTCAGGTACTGTAAGGCTGAAATTAGATCACCCCAAAGCCTTTTCTTGTATAAACATATGACAGTGGCTGTCCTGAGTCGGAATAAGTGTCTCTGCTGGGTTGGACTGAAGGTCCCTCGATGCCACTGCAGCCTCTGGCAGTGTCCATGAAATCAGGACAAGGGACACCTCCTCAGATTTCTTTGAAACACTTTTCTGGAAAGTAGTGGTTCAAGATGGCTTTTGTTGGGAACATCTGGGATTTGGTTTCAGGCTCAGCTGTAGTGAATGTGAGGAAAAGTGTGTCTTCACGGTTAATTTTTAGCTTATGTGACAACATTTAACGGGGCTGTTGAAATGTTTAAAAGATGGCACATACATAAGTGTTTGTGGCTCCTCAGTTGGTGAACAATCTTCTCTGACCACAGCATGAATTTGATTTATGTGAGAGGGTTGAAGTACCACAGGACACCAGGAACCCCTTGATCTCAAGGTTTGCAGTTTTTGGCAGAATTTGCACAGGAATAAAAAAACCGTGTAAAAGTCTGTGAGCTCCTTGGCTTTTGCAGGAGAGGGTGGGGGTTCTTGATGCTTTAAGTTTTATCTTTCATGTATTTCACATTCTGTGCTGCCCAGGGGTGCAGTTCTGAGCTCATACTCAGTGTCACTCAGCTCTGCACAGAGCAGAGAGAAAAAACTAATCCTTTTCCTGCCAGAGACCGAAGAAAACTTTCAGGCCCAACAGCACAAACAAGGCTGGGCTGAAGGGAGGAACAAGAAGGATGGGACCTCACAACCTGGAGCTGTAATTGGACAATTAAAACCCCAATATGCAAGTGGACCAAAACTTATAAAAGTGTGAGACCTTGTGACCAGTCAGCCATTTTGTGACCATTTTGGGTCCACCTTGGGTGTAGCCCTGGTCAGGCCCTGTCCTGCCCAAGGTGGGTCCTGGAAGCCTTTCAATAAATACCTACTTTATTCTCCAGCTCTGTCCAGTCTCTGTTTCAGGTCAGCCTTCCCAAGGCATCAGTTTGAGAAACCAATTCTCACCCACACCTCACATGGGCAGGTAGCTGAATTCCTCCAAAAAGTCTTTATATATAAAGGACATGAAGCACAGGACTTGTGTCATAACCAGGTCGTGGCCTTCAGAGGGAAATATTGAACTGCAGAATCTGCCATAGCAGGCAACTACTTCCCCTGATATGAATTTGACTAAGTCAGCTCTGACTAGTTCAAAATATCAGGCTAGAGGTGTATTAAACATCCAGTGGGAAGTGTGTGGTGCTGCAAGGGTTAACTGGAGCATCAATAGTTTTCTGAGAAAGCAGTGGGGGGAAGAAATCTGGACCCAGATTCCAGATCCCGGTTCCAGCTAAGCTTCACGGGGTGAGCCTGACTCTTCTCTTTAAAGGCAAAAACAATACAGTGCCCCAATTATTCTTTTATTTTGCAAAATGTCAAACTGCATGTGATCCATTTAATTTCTACAAGTGTTCCAAATGGGAGAGCTGTCTAGATATTCCTTTAATTGAGCAATACCCTGCATAGCAACTATAGTTTCAAACATTCCTGAAAAAGCTACAATAGACCTAGCACACATACAGAGCTTCAGTTAGACTCTAAACTCATTTTTGGAGTTAAAACTCTATTTAACCTGTAGTTGTAACTCCTTATTGAACTCTCCTCATCTATTTTTTTCCTTCAATCTGGCTTGCAAAAATGATACCTTTTTTTTTTTTAAGTTGTCTATAAGATCTTCCTCTGATGACGGATCTGTGCTGTACACTCACCTCCCAGAGCTGAGAAAAGGTCACTGGTAGTTCACTCCTTAAAATTTGAAAGAGTGAGTTGCTCTGTAGTACTACAGTTACATATAGAAGCTGTGAGACATAAAAACAATATTGTGCCAGCTTGTCAGAAATTCACCCAGCAGCTGCCCCTCAGGTTTCTCATGGATCCGTATATGCATATATCTGGCATTTTCCAAACTGTAAGAGGTCTGAAAGGTAACTAAAACAACCAAGGCAATTTATTCACTGAACAGAGGACATGACTAAAAGAGTGAAAATCCTGTGGGTTTTTTCTTTTTTTCCTCCCCACACCTTTTTTTTTTTTTTTTTCTATTTTTCCCCTCACTGGCAAGAATGTGGACTTCGTTTGTCATCTCGTGGGCCTACCTATAGCAGTGCAAAGGTGAAATGCCTGAATATTAAGCCATAATCCATCATTGTACACACACTAATTACTTTCTGTCCTCCCCTCCTCTTGTCACCGTGGTCCAAAGCAGGTTTTCAGAGGCTGAGTACATTCATCTGAGATGTTTAGCTGCCACGCTCCACTGCATCCCTGTATGATCTGCCTGGGCTCAGGCCCCCAGAGGAAATTTGTGCATGCATACTGTATGTGAACTTTAGATAAATAAATAAACAGGAGAAACAGCTTCCAGATAATTGAAAGCGAGTGAAGGAGGGAGCAAAAAGAAAACAATTTCTCAGGGGAGAAGCAGGCTGAGGTGGCAGGTATGATTAAAATCCATATGATTTATGAGTAGGTGCATTACTAACATGACAAACCCTTACTGTTTGTTTGTTTTGTTGCATTTGACAATAAAGTTTCTTTTTTTCACCCACTTCTTTTTTCCCCTCCTTTTTTCCCCCTCTTCTCCTTCCTCTCTTTTTTTTTTTTTTTTTTCTTTTTTTTTCCTCCTTGTCTCCTTGCTGCAGGTTTTGCTCAGGAGTTAGCCACTCAGGAATTCCTAGTGCCTGACTGAGCAGTAATTTAGCAAGCTCTCTTGTGCTCTTTTCCTGTCAGCATTAACATGTCAATTCATTTTAATAGTCTGGGCATGCGCAGAGGGGATGCATTTTCTCAGTAGGTATCCCATGAGCCCACCCCGTGGTGCAGAAATGTGTTATAGCTTGTCTCAGGCCACAGAGACTTCAGCAGGTTTATTTTCATTATGGCCAAGTGTATTTGTTAAGACAAAGCATGAACAAGAGAAAAGAATGCACAAAAAACGAGATTTTAAAATATTAAAGGGGGAATCTATGTGTCTGATTGGTAATTTATGACCTGTGCACAGAAGTGGTTGGAAAGGACTTTTTTGCATGATATCATTATGTGGGTTCAAGGAAATACGTGCTGTCACTTCCTCTGGTTTTTGGAAATTAAATGATATCATGCCACATTAGGAGTTATCTCCAATCGTGATTAATAGTTGAATTGGCTTTTATATTAAACCAGAATTTACTTGCCATCTTTATTATTGAAGAGCCGTCAGATAGATTTGTATCTAGTGTTTTGGCTTCAGTATGTAAAACCAAGAGCTGTTCAGACCAAGAGCCAACCCTTGGATTGCAATATTATCTTTCTATCTAAAAAAAAAAAAGTTGAATTTTTACACACTTTAAACTTGGGGGTAGAAACTGTAGATTCATGAGAAGAAAGAAGCAAAAAATTAGAAAGCTACCTCTTGGCATCTCAAATGACAAGTTTCCAGATGCAACCTAAATTAAGCCAAGGTATTTTGGTTGTACAGTACCTTAGTGAAATTAAATATTTAAGCAGGCAGAGCTGTGGTGTCAACGTCCGTATGGTGCAAATCCTTCTTCAGCCCAGCTGGACTCAGCTACATTGTCTAAGTGACCTGAAAAAGGTAAAATCATGGTTTGTCTTTAAAGGATTCTCTTCTCTTAAGGAAAATGCACTTTTGTGTGAAGTCCTGCCTTTCTTACTCTCTGTAGGCACATGGAACTGCAACTTCCTCAAACTCTGTTGGGAACTTGCTTGTTCTGTTGTTGAGTAGGTGGAGAATTATGTCAGGAATCTGAAGTCTGACCTAGAGATTCCCTCTCAATCCACTGGGGAAGGAACAAACTAATTTGCTCAGAAAAAGAAATGCACCAAGTACCTTTTTTAAGGAACAGGCTCTGCTTGATGCTGGTCAGCAGGGCTTTTCTCAAATAGTCATTGTCAGGAGACCTCAGGTGACAAAACATTATGGCACAGGGCTGTAGAAAAGCCAAACAAACCCGTGCTTTGAGCTGGGTTGTGTCTGTCCACTGCTCTTTATGGCCTGAATAAGGCAGCACAGTGACAGGGGAAATGCTGAGTCTGAGGGAGAGCTGCAGCCCCTGACGGACAGAACGTCTGCCGAAAGAAGGAGCAGTGACATAGTCTGTGCTCCATGTCTGGAGGGTAGCACAGGACTGCTGAAGCTGCTTTCTGGTGAGCCATTCCTACAGCAGAAGAAACACAGTTCAGGTAAAGGGAACTCTCAGACTGTGCCCAACACCATGAGAAGTAATTGTCAGGAAATTTTCAGGACATACCTGCTCAGTGACAGCCTGTGATTTATCAGTGGGAAGGTAAAAATGTCCTGGATACTTCTGTAATCTATCACCAAACCACCTGTAGCCACAGCCCACAGACCTGTCCCTCTTGGAGGGTTATTTTGCCATCAGAATGTATGTGGCTGGTGGGTCTCAAGGACATCCTTCTCCTGGTGCTTTGACGAATTTGGGCAACTTGTTCTAACATCTTTCAGTCAAGAATTTCCTCCTAACATCTAATCTAGATCTCCCCTCTTTAATCCAAAAACTTTCCCCTTGTCCTGTAACTATCTGCCTCTTTAAAAAGTCAGTCTTTATATTTTTATAAGCTCCTTCTAAGTGTTTTATTTCCAGGATAAAATATAGATAAGTCTGGAGATAATCAGCTTAAGGTTGGCTGGTATAAGTGACACTAAAATATCATCAGGTGTTTTTTTAGGAGGTGATGTGCATGTCCAGCAATTAAACTCACTGGCCACATTTTGCTTAAATTTGATTGCTGGCCAGGACATAGAAAACACAACCTGTTTCTGCAAATAATGGATAAGGTAGAGAAGACTTTTGAATCAACAACCTCACAAGCACTGTGATCTCATCAGGCACCTGGAAGCAGGAGGAAACAGAAAGAGGTGTTAGGAAGAGCCCAGCAGCAATAAAATCTTTAATTCAGCTGCCTGTGTGACTTCTCCTAAGTCCAATAAGTCATGGAGCCAAACTTTGCTCCGTGTGGGAGTTTTTTCACTAATCAGAGTCCAGGAAAAGATGCAGTGCCAGCTCTAGATAAGCATGATAAGCAGAGGATGAGGTTTGGGAGCTGATTCCCATGTTCTGCCTTTTCCCATGGAGGCTAAGGGTTCATGCAAGGAGGTGCCTCCATCTGTGCCAGACTTTACAAACACACGCTCTCACCCTGTGGGTTTCACTGCCAAGTTGCTCTACCTTAAATCACTCCCAAGGAGGGTTTGAACTGCAGCTCATGTTGGGTTCTGGCAAAACCAGGAATAAAGATGTAAGAAGTGCAATGATTTGGTTCCCGAGAGAAAAAAGCAGGAGAAGGGAGTTGGAGGGGGGGGTGTGGGGGCACTTTGCAGCCACATGGCAGTTTCACCATGTGGGAAAAAAAAATGTCTTCTTAACTCTAAATAGCAAAATTGCAAAATCCTTGAGCATTTCAGGGAGATCAGTCATAGCAAAGAGCAACACAGGAGGCGGGGGAAGAAAATCTGAGGCTTTAGGAGCAAGACAGGCAAAGCTGCTTGAGGGAAGGGTGCGTGGCATGAACTCCCCAAATTCACACAGGTGTGAACCTCCTGAATTTTCTGATCAAGAAGAGATTTGGAATTGCCAGGGAATCTCCCAGCCCAATGGGGCAGGAGACCCCTCCACCATTTCCCATCCACCACACAGCCAAGTGAGGAGAAAAGTAATTGCTTTGGGTAGGAGGCACAATAAGACATGAAATACAAGCGTGTCTTTCGTAGAATTTGTAGGCCATAAAAACTATTTTAATGACATCTGGTGCAGGGGCGTGTTGGAGCTTAATTAATTAATCCTTGCAAAGAACTCGGAAATTCTGGGATCAAAGGTGTTGCAGAAGTGCAAAATGCCATTATTTTACCTATAAACGTGTGCTTGTTAAGTTAAATGCTGTTTATTTATTGCCACTATATACTTGTTCAGCAGTGTATATCAAGTATTTTACAGACATTTTAAAAGTACAGGTTTTTATCACGTAAAGCTGTCCCTGTCTCAGCCCCCTGCACAGGCTGTCAGGTGCTGCTGGTACTGAATTTCAAAACATGTAATTGAGTCTGATAATGCCTCTGCTTCTAGGTTAGTTTTATTTTTTTTTTTTTCCTTTTTTGGTGTGTCTGTGGTGTTTTCCAGTCTGTGATATTAACATGGATGCTGCTGCACAAGAAGCAGAGATTATGCACAGCGGTCCATAGCCATGACTAAAACCTCCAAAATTAACTTCAGGGTTGGTTTCAGCTTGGTACGTGGTTGCAGTTTTCTGTTCCCTCTCTCTTCCTTTCTGTTCCTAGAATCATTAAGGTTGGAAAAAGCCTCCAAGATCGAGTTTTCACCCTTTGACCAAGCACTCCCATGCTCACCAAACCGTGTCACAAAGTGCCACATGTACCCATGCTTTGGACAATTCCAGGGTTGGTGACTCCACCTGGGCAGACTTTTCCATTGCTTAAACCCCTTTTTTGTGCAGAAATTTTTCCTACTATCCAACCTGAACTTCCTCTGGGAAAACTTTCCCCTTTTCCTACCCTGTATTCTAACATCTGTCCTACACAATTAAAATTATTACATTTAAGTTTGCCGATTCCCTGCATAATTTGGCTAAATTCATTGAATTGAACTCTCCCACCCACCTAGAATTTTTTGTTTCCCTGGGCTTTTTCTTTTTTTTTTTCTTTTTCTGTGTAGCATTTTATAAATAACAGAAACCATAATCAATGCTGTGTTCCCACTAATTCAAAATTTAGCATTGGAGATTGTTTACAAATCAGAGGAGCAATGCACGTGCATCCTCAGCAGCCAGTTAGAATGCAGAGTCTTTTTTTCCTCCTCTATTTGAGTATGTAGTAAAATGATTCTTTCCCTTAGATTTATTTCAGTTTTTGTCAAATGATTGGCTTTATGGCTTCCCATAGTTACATGGAATCTTCTGGCTGACACCAGGAAAAAAAAGTTTAGAAATGCACTCCCTGTGATTCATAGCAGCATTATTTAGACTAAATTTGTAAATTCTGTGCAGATGACAATAACATCTTTGTAAGTCTTTTAAAATATAAATGAAATATGAGTTTTCTTTCAAGGTACAAAATGTCATTAAGGGCTCAGGTGGTTAAAATCAACATGAAAAATACATGCTGCATTTTCCCTCCTTAAATGCAATAATGTAATCAGATTTCAAGTCATCTTACCTACCTCACTTACAGCTTTATGGAGATTAATTAGTTTTTAGCCCCCAGTCACATGATCTTTTCTGACTGCCATTTAGCTACATTTGCTATCTGACTTGAACCTGTAAGCTGTCTCCAGCCCCAGAGGACAGATTAAATTTTAGTATTGGTTGCCTTCTTCCTTTGATTTAAAGGTAGATAGTTAGAGCCATAGTTCAATTATTCTTTGTTGTTAATTAGCCATGTGTTGTCATCATTTCTTTGGGCAAAGCACGTGCTTGGTGAAAGAGGTGAAAAATGGCTTAGGAGTAGGAGACAACTTTCATGTATTTGAGCTGAAAAAGGCTTTTCCTGATCAGGTGCAGAGCCATAAAAACACTTTTAATTCTCATCTATATCACCCACCTCTCCCTGCTTTGTGTATGCCTGGCTTTTATGCACTGCTGATCGATAAGGTTACCTTCTCAGTTCTGTAAAACGAGCTGGCCAGAGAGGAGGAGAGGAAATATTTCAGTTCTCTTCCCCAAGCAGGAGGGAGGCGAGTTTGTGTGTCTGTGCGGCTGCGACTTGGCTTTTGTTTTCTGAATTTTCCCCTTAAATTAACTTGAACACTTTTTCTATAATGTGATTTTATGTAAAGGGAATGTTTTATTCCTTGTTGAGAATGATTTCCAGGGCCTTTTAATATCCAAATAAATTCCCTTCTTCTCTCCTAAGTGTATTAGAGACGAAAAATGTAGATTGGATAAAACAGTGTGTAGACAAAATCCTGCCCTTAATTCTGGGTATCCTGTTTACTTCAGTGAAATCCTCCTTTCTTGAGTCAGAAAAGTACATTTTGGGCCATACTCTGAAAAGACAAAAAATGGATCAGCTTCAGGGGGAAAATAGAAGGATTTTTTTTTTTGTTTGTGATTAAAAATAAAGGAGTAAATAATAAAGGGATTTGACTAGTGTTGGTGCTTAGGATGGTGTATAACTGGGCTCCTCAGCATATATAACAAAAGATCAAAGGCATCCCTGCCTCACATAAGTAAAGGAGTTCTTGGAGTGAAGGCTGTGGGGTTTTTCCTTAGGTGAGAGCTGGAAGAGAGTTAAGATAATGAAGGTGTTATCTATTACACGTTGAGAAAACATCAGAGCCAAACCCATGGAAGCCTTTATACGGACATTACACGTGGCTGCCTGTTTGCCACTTGTTTCCTAAATTTCCTCTAATTTGCTCTTTAGCAAGCATTCACCTTGGTTAAATAGGGCTCAGCTCAGCAATATTCCACAGAACCGCGGTGTTTCCTGGCTCCGGCCACCACGGCTCTGCAGGATTTTCACTGCTCAGGTGTTGCAAAGCCTAATCCTTATTCAGGAACCAAAATGATCCACTTTCCTTGCCTGCGGTGCTTGGATCCCTGCCTTTGGCAGTAGCCCCAGACTCCTGCAGAAGATGAAGACATCCCTCCATGCCTATAGATGGAAAGGCGCCAACATGGATGCCATCAGAAGGACGCAGCTGAGCATATGCTGAGAAAATTGTGGCATCCATACTGTACATGGGGAAGGGCTGACTGAACACACCAGTTTGTTGAAGCTTATGGCCCTGAAAAGGAAACATAGGTTTCCTGTAAATGTCATTCAGGGATATGCTAACTGTTATTTCCTGGCGCTGGATCATGATGCTTTCAACACATTCTGTTCATCTACCTCTGCTGCCTGCCTGCCTGGCTGTGCACAGCGATAGCTCTCCTGTCTTCTCACCTTTCCCTCCTCCCTGCACAAGGCTAAGGTAAGAGAGACTCAGGCAAGAGGGAAAAAAAATGGCTTGGGGATGGACCACCAAGGGGAAAAATAATTAAAAGGGATGGTTTGGTGTTGTGTGTCTTCCCCTGGTTGCCTCCTTACTGGTGTGCTTGGGCTCCATCCCTTTGACTCCATTAGGAGGGAACTGGTGCCCTGGTGTCATTGTGCCATGGAATTCCATTTGTACAGGTTGTTTTCAGCCTTAGTGCCCATGCCAGGGCTGCTTTGCTGTAGAATCTTCAAGGGTTTCCCCTCTGTACCTCCTGCAATGCGAGTTGTCTCTTCTGCCTGCATTCCTCACATCCCTCCTTCCCTCCAGGTGCTGTGTTTTGGGGTTAGAGGTGTCAGCCAATGGGATGAGGGAGCAAGGAGATGTGCAGTTTGGTGTCAGAATCACACTGTCCACCTGGGCCTGGCTGCTCCTCCTTCCAGTGCAGAGAAATTACAGGGAAAAAGGTAAATTCTTATGACTTATCTGCTGAGGGTATCCTTCCAAGACAGGGGCACGGACCCTGAGTGTTTGCCCTGGCAGTAAAGGGGCTGTGTTATCTCCACTCCGGCTCTGTGCTGCACAATGCCACGATGAAAAGCAATTTCTGTGCCTGGTGAGTAAGGACCATTGTTTTGGGGGTAAGGAGGCTCCATTCTCTTCTGGCTCCCTCTGAAAGGCCCTGGCACTGGTGAAGGAGCCAGTAGGCCATATTTGTAGGCCATAAAAAGGCCGTGGCTCTGCCAAGCACGTGCTGAATGTGGGGGTGACAGGGCTGGTTGTCACAGCTGTCATTAAATGTTACTGGAGTGGGTTTGTGCTCCATGTCCCACTCTATTAACCCTCCATGAACAAGCAGTTGGCCACAGGGCTGCCACTTCCTACCAGCCTCCCTTTGCCCTGGTGTTTGCTTCACTAGATTTTCACTCCCTCCTCCTCCTCCTCCTCCTCACGTGAGTCCAGAAAGAAAATGAATGAAAGATTCAATATTTTCTAAATTTCTCTATCCATTCCCATGCTTCATTTCTATATTGTCATGTTCCTAAAAATTCTGTATTCATGCAGAGAGCAAAGAAGGTAGATTAAAGCTGGATACTGTTGTGCCGATTTATGTTGTATCATAAATAATGCTTTAATTAACACGATTAGGAAATCATGATAGCATGAAACTAAACAGGTGCCCAAATTATATCAGGACAGTCTGGAAAATTGTGGCCGAAGCTCCAGGTGAGATCTGATGAAGTTGTGGAGTCTTTGAAATGTTGACTTTTCTTTTTAACTGCTGAAATATGAATACGACCACTTTTTTTGAAAGTATTTTTATTTTGGTCTACCTCTGTTTGGGGAGCTCTGACCCAAGTGTCACATGTCACATTCAGTACTAGTAAGGAAAAAAGGCCTTTCTACCATAATTATTTTCTATGGGTGCTTTCCTGAGCAAAAAAATTCCTAGGTTTTATAAGAGAAAATCATTCCCATTTGAAATAGGAAGCGTGGCTTGCCAAAATGCTGCAGCAAGACCCCCATGGTACCAGACAGGCAGCAGAAGAAAGGAAAACCCCTCTACTTAGGATTGTGGTGCTCTGGATCAGACAGGGTAAGTACAGGAAATGCAGGGAAAAGGTAGAGTTAAAGCAAGGAACAGCACACCTGATTTCTGTGGAGGACAGAAGAGATTCCAGGGGTTTTCTGGGGTCTGGTGGCCCACAGGGGCTCATCAGTGGCCATCCCCAGAGATCTATGGCCCACTGGGGACAAACCACACCATGTGTATCTCCTGTCTGCTGTGGAGTTTGGGGTGCCCAGTTCTGGGTTCTCTTGCCCATCCTCCTGTTTCTCCTTGGAGGATTTGAGGGCAGGTGATGAGCACTTTTGAAAAATTGTGCCTCTTTGGAATGTGCCCTTTCTCCAGCTGTCAGGAATGCAAACAAATAAGGGCAAAGCCAAAGGAAAGCACGATTTTCACCACACACCACTTTACACCTGGCTCTGAGCATGGCCACGTTTACTTGGAGTGGAATCATATCTGAGGCAAATGTTTAACACAAGGAGCCAAAGGAAGCATTACTGTAAGGATTCCTCTTCCAGCCATTCCCAGAAGCAGAAAGAAGCAGAATTGCCTGTGTTCCCCTCCAGGAAACAATGATTGCTCCTGTAGGCTGCATTATTAGATACCTGTTATTTACTAAGGCAGTTGAACTAAAGACCTGGGCACTACTGGACCCAGTTCATGGATATTTATTGCACCAAATCCAATCTATAATATAGTGTCAGCCTTGTACCAAAGCAGGAGACAGTTGTATTTATGATTATTAGTACAATATTGAATCATCCTGAACCAATTACTGGTCCAATTACTGTGTCATTATTATCTTCTGAATAGGGCTTGATTTGTCTGTGATAAATATGATGCAATTAAACTACCTTTTTACATAATAAAACACTGCAGGTGTTTATTCTTAAGGGTTTACGGATACCAACAACCAATAGATTTAATTAAAAAAATCCTTGAAATAAATGTGAATTTCATTAAATTGTTCTAGCACTGGTGAATATTTTAAGACTATCTACCAAAAGATCCTCTCCCTATAATCTGTCTTAAAAGCTATGCTAAGTGCACAAAAACAATGACCTCAGCTTTTTAATGTTTCAATAATTAATAACATTTCTTTAAAGAACGTGTAATTGGTCTGTAATAGTATAACTTAAGAAACAAAAAAGTTATGTGGGTCAAATTGTTATTACCATTGTGTCAGTGTGAGGGATAAATGTATGCTGGCTTAACGAAAAATCTTCTTAAATTCAAATTTTCTGCTCCATAATTTTAAATTTAATCTTACATTTTTAGCACTACAGCTATAAACACAATATTGACCTCTCTCCTGTTTGGTACTAGCAATGGTACCTATGAACTATGTTGTGCTGGCTTTAGTCTCTGAAAAGAACAGATCATTAATGTGAAATCCTACCTGGAACTATTTTGTGTCTCAGCACTGGGGATAAATATAACTTTAGCTATAAACCAGCCAAAGTCAACACAGAGTAAATGGGTATAAAGCCATTTTATACCCATTTAAACCCATTGCTGGGCTGGATTATGCTGGTTGTCAGAAAGGAGAATCCCCTTTCCCAGCTTTGTTCTTGGGCTTCCCCATGCTGCAGAGTCTGAAGGAATGGTGATGTTGGTATTGCCTTTTTTTCCCCCTCTCACAGCTGAATTCAGCACCTGATCATCAAATTTGGGGCTATCTTGTGTGTGTTGGGTTTGTCTTTTCTCTCTGTGGCAGCACAGGATGTCAGGAGAAAGAGCAGGGCCCCTGGAGACAGGCTGGATGTTTGATATGGGAATTTATTTTTTTTTTGCATTGGAGCAGAAAAAGCTCAAATTTTTTTCTACCAACGCACATAGCTGAGTCCAGGGCAGGAAGGAGCTTGTGATGCAGTTTCACAGACACAGCAGGGAGGAATGAAGCAGAGTTAGGTGGCAGCTCCAGAGGAAGGGTGATGCTGACCCACACCAAACCAGGCTCATGGACCCCTGGTTCTGCAGCAGGGAAGCTCCCCAGGCTCCAAAATAACCCTTGCATCTGCAGACTTGCTTTTATACCTAAATTGCATTTGATCATTATCAACTGGATCCTTTTATGGACACTTCCAGACAGCTGTATTCCTTCCACTGAATGCATTCTAAGGACTAGCTGGAGATGCTTCAGCAGAGGATGTCTCCTGACTGTCCAGCCCTTCACAGGAGTGCTCATGGCTCTGTGGAGTAGAATTTCAGGGCAGGACACACCCCAGCTTCCTGCCCTGCACCCTTGGGATGTGCCTCTGCACCTCCACAGCTTCACTCATCCCCTCCCATCCATCCTCCCTGCAGCATGGGCCAGGCTGGATGATAAAATAAAGCTTTTTCAAAAGGTTTATTAAGCAAGACTTAAGGTCAGGCTTTTAGCTGCAAGGCTGGAAACGAAAGGTTACAAGCAAAACAAATACAAACACAGTCCCAGCCTAAGCTTAAACAACTGGATTCCTTCTCAATTGCTTGGTCTGGTTTCTCAGATCCTGAAGACACACTGCAGCTGTTGGGATTTGAAGAATCTTAACTTGTGCCCTGAGTCCTGGTGCTGTGGTCAGGCACAGGCAGCTTGGCTTCCCTCCTCTTCCTCCTCTTCCTCCTCCTGCTGCAGCTCCTGGGGCACTCTGACACTCTTCTGGTTTGAGACAAGATTTAATTTTTGGTGGAACAACCCTGCTGTAGACACAGCACGTAGGTAGTGTGTGTTTCCTCCTCCTACCCCTCACCTCTTTGGGCAGCACCAGGGCAGATCTGGGTGTTCCCACCCTGGAGACCAGGTCTGGGTGCTCCCAGCTTGGTTTTGAGATGCTCATAAAGGGGTTGGGGGATGCTGATGCCTCCAGCCCCATTTCTTTTCCTCATTCCCACCTCTGGGGCTGCCTGCTGACCATTCTCACTCATCCTTGCTTCCAACATCCAGGTTTGGAGTAATTCTGCAGCATCCTTCTTGCTGGCTGTGTAGGACCCACCCCGGGGTCTGCACTGCTCTGCCACCCCCCTGAGGAGTTTTGGCACCAAAAGTGGAAGAAAGGATGAAGTTAATTAAATTTTCAGCTTGTTTGTGAAGTAAGACTGGATTAGGGCAGAAAGTTGTAATGAGGGACAATGAAATAACCCAGGTCAGCTTTGTGCCTGGTTGGGGATGTGGCACTCTCTTGGATGATGATGCCCTGATTTAAATCAGTCAAAGCCCTACTCCAAAGCATGGATCAGTAAACACTGAAACAGAAACACACAGAGAAGGAGAGTTAAATTATGGGAGAAAAGAAAAATAAATGATCCCCCCACCCAATCAAATGACAATCTAATGGAAGCATCCTGCATAGCTAATTCTGATAATTATCTCAAAGCAGCCAGCACTTTTGGGATTCTCCTGTAGCCCCTCTTGCCATCAAGAGCTCGGGTCCCTATTGGCATCCAGCACCAGTTTTGAGGTCTCTACCCCTGGGATGTGTCTGCCAGGGAGCACAGCAGGTCTCAAAGACAAAAAAGTATTAATGGGTGGATAATTGCCCACCTTGTAATAATTTACTGGGAACCTGATACTTTTATTGTTTGTCACAAACAAGTCCATGGTGTAATAATATAGGAAGTATCATTGGTGCTATAAAAAAAAAGTGGTGGTGCAAAATTACACTTCTCTTTCTGCTGAATGGTGCTAAATAGCAGGGAGTTCCCATTCTTCTATTGCCAGGATTTCGATAATTGTAGATGTGCATTTGCAGGGATCAATTGATAATTTGGATCACATGCCATCAATATTTCATTTTCTCTATATTTTTAAATGAAAGGAAGAAGCCCAATTTCACAGTGGTAAGATTAAAAAAAGAATCTCATTTTGTTTTCCTGTCTGCTGTTAAGGAAGAAAGCTCATTTCTTGCAGCATAAAGGGATATTAATGAATGCAAAGAGCATTTTCCATATTGCAGAATAAAATTTACTGTTCTAACCAAAGATATTTTATATAAATTAAGAGTTTGTTTAAAAAAAATCGAAAATGGGAACTCAATTCTAGACAACGCTTAATTTAAACTAAGTGTTAAAATAAAAGCAATAACACTGAGAATAAATTAATGAACTACAATTAACTATATTTACAATAAGTGGTTTGGTTGGAAACACCTATTCCCTGCACTGATAAAATAAAACCTGCATCCTGCAAAAGCTGAAATAAGTTAAATGAAGATGCTTTTAACAAGGTTATTACTTAAGCAGTGACAGGTTTACAGATTTTAGCACCATTGGGTTTTCACAGGAGCTGCAGCAAGTGCTAAAATAACACACACCTTCAGGTTCATTAAATTCACCAGTGTGATGAAATAACTGATATTTTTCTATATTACCATAGTGCCTCAAAGAACTGACTATAAATAAGATACACTAATAACAACTGTTTGCAGTGCTAAAACAATAAAATAATTCTTCCAGGCTTATATGCAAAAGGAAGAAATAAGTGTAAGGCAGACTGTTAGCAGAGTTATATCTGGTGGCTTTAATTCTGCTGGTGCCATGCCTTCAGCCATTTACTTATCATAGAAATGCCCTATAAAATGTTTTATCACTCATTGTGGCAGGAAGAAATTTGTTTAAAGGCTACATAAAGAGGGGGCTCCCGTCCCGAAATGCTCTCTAATCTGGTGTTTATTGGAGCATTTCTGCAGCCCAGCTTAAGCGAAGAACCGATTTTTAAAAAGGAGCATTTCAGATGGCAGTAAATCCCACATTATGCCCTGTTTGGGAAAGAACCAGTGCTGGTGGGAAAAGGAGCAGATTTCTAATAAATCAATGGAGTGTGGCCTTTGGAGACCTGGGAGGCATATGGGCAGTAATGGAGTATCCCAGGTTGTTCCGTGAGCGATCCCATCTGGATGAGGGCTCGGTGTTATCCGCAGCTCTCCCCTAGAACACCTCCAATCCCCCCCAGCCCCTCTCTCAAATGTCAGACCACCTGGGATCCACAGCTGTCAGGCTGAAAGCGGAGCTGCCACGGCCCCGCTGCCACCGCGGGGAAAGCGGGGTTTGCTCAGGGTGTGGGGATGAGCACTGTGCTCCCTTCTTTGTGAAAAATACAGGTTTGATGTGCTTTATCGGGAGCGTCCTATTGCCAGTAGGACAAATGGAATGGGTTTAGGGTGGAGGTCAGGTTTAGGTTAGAGATTAAGGAGAGGTTTGTGGCTCAGAGGGTGGGGAGGCCCTGGCACAGGTTGCCCAGAGAAGCTGGGGCTGCCCCATCCCTGGAAGTGTTCCAGGACAGCTTGGACAGGGCTTGGAGAAACTTGGTCTGATGGAAGGAGGTTGGAATTAGATGGGTTTTAATGTCCCTTCCACCCCAACCTGTTCTGTGATTCCATGATTCTATATATGTGTGTGTGCATGTGTGTATATATACATATATATATATATATAAACACATGTGTTTAAACATATCTTTGCATACCTGAGCAGTTGGAATAACTGTTTCCAGCACTTGGGCTTGGTCTCCATGTGGGTACTCTTCCCTCCATGCTAGTGGAGAGGTAAAGCAGGAGTCTGTTGCAGTCAGAGTCTAAAACATAAGTAAATGGGGTTAATCAACCCCCTGATGCTTCAATTTTGCAATGCTGTATCTTTCCTCTGGGCGATTTGCAGTATTGTTCTCTGGCAGAATCACAGACTGCTTTGGGTTGAAAGGGACCTTAAACTCATCTCATTACTCTCCCTGCCATGGGCAGGAACATCTTGGGCCAGGTTGCTCCAAGCCCCATCCAACCTGGCCTTGAGCAGAAACTGTGGCCCCGGGGGAGATGCTTTGGGGTGGGTTTGGCAGTGTTACATTTACAGCTGGACTTGATGATTTTAGAGGGGTTTTCCAGCCCTCTGCGATCTGTAAGCTGCTGTTTTGCTCACCCTTAGGGAAGAGTGTGCAGCCCACCGTGCTCCAGTGGCACTGCTGAGTGAAGGAACTGCAGGATGCACATCTCAGGTAAACAAGATATGAAGAGCACATTGAACCTGGGCAAAAACCTTTTAATTTTTCCACTTTGTTTATAACCTACTTGTAACATCTCTCTGAGAAGAGCAATAGGACCATTTTATTGATGAATATGTAGAGCCACAGCAACATTAAATGATTCTGAGGCCTTCAACACAAAAGAGCTGTTACTGACCCAAATATGAAAAAGATGTTTTTCATTACAAGTCCTTCATCTCAGGAGCTTCCCTCCCACCTGGAATTTACACAACTCACTCTCACCGATCTTTTAGAGTTACTAATCCATTTAGATTTTTTTGTAAACTGTGTGAAACTTTGGGAGAGGATCAGGTTTGAGTGCCTGGTGTTATTAATAATTTATGCTCCATGCGAAAAGAAAATTGATCCGAAGCGTCCTGGCGAGGCCAATCCATGCTGCCTCTGTGATCAGCTGAGACACAAATTAAATGTGAGGAATGAATGGAAATAAATCGTGGAGAAAAGCTGGATTCCAAGCCAGGAGGTGTAGAGCTGGTGAGGGTTGTCAAAGGGAAGAGCATGGTGTCCTTTGAAGCCCGGTCATGGAGACAAGGATGTGGGAAAAGATCCTGCAGCAAAAAGTGGTCAAAAGTTCTTAACAGGAGGACGAGAGCAGCTCTGTTTCCTGAAGGCAGCACTCCAGATCAAGCAGCTCTTTGTGGAAATGTTCAAAAACAACCCAAACCACCTCATTCTGGGTTAAAGATGAGCTCCAGTACCTGGGGCTGGATGGGAGGTCAAAGGAGGAGCACTGGGGGACATCAGTAGATGCTGAGGCTGTGCTGGAGCTATGAGATAGACCTGTTGTGTCAAAGGTAAGAGTTTATATTTTCTCCTAAGAAAGGAAAATGTTCAGAAAATAATCCCTAATGGAATTTGTAAAGTGTTTGCTGAGTTTTAATTTCATCCTGATACACCCTTTGTTTCTCTTTGCTTGTGTTTCAAGTAACTTCTAGAGGTCACACATTTCTGACCCAGAAATACAAGAATTTCACAGTCTCTGAGGGAATGTGCTGAAGGGAGGTTTTCTGGAGCTTTTCAGCTGAGAATGAAGCCTCCTGCCCATTTGTTTACCACAGAGGGAGCCCATAAGAAGTATGAAGAGCTGGAGTGAAGGAGGTGGTGCAGAGGTCTCTGCAGGCACGTGCTGTTTCTGGAAGTTTCTGTTTTGAGGTATCTGCTGACTTTGGACAGGTAAACCACCATGGACTGCTAGAACTTTTTATCAGATATTTTTCCTAACTTTTAATTGCTACACATGAATAAGCGTGTAAGTGAATGCTCATTTCTTACAAATTCTTGTCTTCGTAAGTGTGAACTGTACAGATAAATGCATCTACATATTATGTGTTCTTATCAGTCTTGACATCTTACATGTTAATGTAATAGTGTCATCTAAGTTCTGTCATACTTGGTTCAGGACAGATTCATTAACTGTTCTTTCTGCCCTGGCAAAAGAGAACCTATTTTAGTGAGGTAAATCCAGAATAAATCCCTTGATCAGAGCTATCAGGTTCTTTTGCCATTTCTGCTTAAAAATACTGGGAAATGGTTTGGGTTCAAAGGAACCTTAAAGATCATATCATTACAACCCCCTGCCATGGGCAAGGACACTCTCCACTATCCCAGGCTGCTCCAAGCCCTGTCCAGCCTGGCCTTGGACACTTCCAGGGATCCAGGGGCAGCCACAGCGTCTCCGGCCCCCCTGTGCCAGGGCCTCACCACCCTCACAGGGAAGATTTTCTTCCTAACTTCTCATCTAACCATGCCCTCCATCAGTGAAGTATTTCTCCTTCCCAGTGTACTAAGTCTGCTGGAGTTTTTAGGCACATTTAAATTGTGCATAATTGAATCCTCTAAAAACATGCAGAGATCTTCTCCGTTTCCTGTTTTATTGTTTCCATGAATGTTTATCATATCTCCACACATCCAACATTCACATATCCTTCAGGAAGGGAATGCTGGACCCTGCTTGAGAGTCTGGAGGTCTCTGCAGTGGTTTTGCACAAGTTGTCCAGAAAAAGGACAAAGTCTCCTGCTTGAGAATTTGTGGTGTGAAGGTCTGAACAAGAGGAACTGTACTTTCCATTGCATCACTGACATTTCAGTCCAGAGCTTTCCCACATCTCATAAGCTGCTTTGGGTTTGTGCAGTTCACAGAGTGGAAAAAAAAAGGAACTGAAGAAGCAAAAATAAATATTAAAGCACGCAAGAATTAAATATCACCTATTCAAATAGCAATTATGCCGTTGAAAACAAGATCACCACACCTGTACAAGAAAAGACAACCAAGCCTAAAACATCTGTTTGGATCCACCTGCCAAGCACCTGTTCCCCTGTTTCAATGCCATTTGATTGCTGGAGATGTAGAGGCTCTTGTGAGGTAATGAGTGATTTTACATTATGCATGATTGAAAACAGGTGTTCTAATGCTGTACAATTCTATGCATGAATAATTCAGTTTGTTTAGAGCAAGATCTTTAAAAGAAATATGGTCTTTATTTTTTTTTTTTTATAAATATTAAGGTTATTCTCTGCAATGTATGGTGGCTGGTCTTTTCAGCAGGCTCACTGATGACCATTTTTGTATAATTTTATGGGTAGGAAATAACACCGTGAAAGGTAAAAAAAAAATAATTATACCTAAAGCACATAAGCAATGAAAATTGAAAGCTTTCTTTAGCAAGGAGGGGGGAAAAAAACCTGTCAGTGTTCTAAGGGAGAAAGCCAGATGACTTTTGGCAAAGCCTGCTTCTCACCACTAACAAAACAGCCCAAGAGCTTAATTATAGAGAGGGGTGAATGTGCCTCAGGGATAAGTAAGTAGCTAGTCCATCTCTTGGTCTGAATTCCAGCTGAGTCTGAATACGTTTAAGAATTTGGGTTGGCTTTTTTTCTCTCTCTCTCTCTCTCTCTCCTTTTCCTCATGATTATGAAAAGGTTTCTTGCACACAGTTGTATGCTTTGTGCTGATGGAAGATGCTGCAGACTCAGGTCTTTATCCACAGACCAGTTTCCATGCTGGGAGCTGCAGGATAAATCAGCTCATGCACCTCATCATGGAGAATTCAGCAGCTGCTTGGGATCATCTTCCAAAGATGAAGGAGATGTGGAAGTCAAACTGAGAGGTGCAGTTTGATCCCCTCTGCCTCTCCCCAAGGTAAGCAGAGAAGCTGGAATGGCCTCAGCCACCAGAGTTTTGTGCTGGGAGGGGATGAACTGCAGCAGCCAAAGGTTTTCCTGCCCCAAGGTGTGTCTGCTCTCTCCTTGTTCCCTCAGCCAGAGATGTAATTTAGTTCAGCAATTTTAGTTCAGCAACAAGGTTAGTGTCTGTTGTGATGTTAGTTTTTATTATGGGAATCTTCTGTGGTGGGCAGTGAGGAATCTTGGTGAGGGTGAAGGGAGTGGAGAAACTGAGTGGACAGAGGATTTCAGACCTCCCAGATCTTCCTGTCCACTGATGCTGGTGTGACAATGAAGAGGGGAAAGAGTAAAAGACAAGAGTGAAAATGAAATTATTGATTTGGAAGGAGGAATGAACAAAGGTCTCCCTCAGGTGGTGGATGCCCCATCCCTGGAAACATCCAAGGCCAGCGTGGACAGGGCTCTGAGCAGCCTTGTCAAGTTGAGGATGTCCCTGTTCCATACAGGGGGATTGGACTGGGTGGCCTTTGAAGGTCCCTTCTCACTCAAACCATTCCATGATTCTAGGAAAGAAAAGAGGCTGAAAGTCATTATTAAAAGCTGCTGTAGTTCCCTGTGTTAACTAAAAATGCACTGTGGTTCAAGAACACCAATTTTTTTGATTGCTCATGTATAACGTGAACACTGGTTTGAATCCAGTGGCTGTAGAGGTGGTTGTAATAAACTTCAACACATTCTGTGGGTTCAGGAAACAAAAGGAGGAAAATTCAAGAATCCAAAACATCCAGGTGTGACCCAGGAGCTCACTGGGCAAACAGGGGCAGCTCAAACTGATCAAGCTGTGGCCCATACTGCTCAGGGGGCATCAGGTCAGGGTTCCCTCAGGCCCTAAAAGCAAAGATTCTGTGGCCAAACCTGGCTAAGTTGCAAACATTCAGGGGTTTAGCTGAAGTGGATCTGTAATCTTTCAGTATTTTATATACAGTAAGTTACAGGAGACTGTAAATTAGAGTTTATAATACCCTATCCATTCAGCTACTGACAAAGTGTCTAAGGTAATCTGACCTGCTTCACAGACCACGAGAAAAATCCTCATATAAAGTGAAAAAGATGAATTACAGAGAGGTATAGAAATTTGTCTCAACTCAGATATTGGGTTAATTCCCACGTCAGGCAAAAGGATGTTTCACCAGGCTTTACTTGAATAAAGCTGGGGAGGTTTAGTAGATGCAGCCCTAGAGGGCAAAGAATAAACTCTGCTTCCTTGGAGCCAATGACCATGCCACCAAACACATGGGTAGGAATCAAGTGAAGGGAAAGAGGGAAGAGATGTCTGAGAGAAGAAAAACAGAAAGAACAAAATATTGTAGGGAAAAAAAGGATGGAGTTTTTTGGGGTTTTTTTCTGAAATGATAAGAAAGAGGAAAACATCCTGGTACTCTGAGTTCCTGCAATAAGGAAAGCTTTTTCTTTTCACTGGCAGTTATTCTCCTCTTTAATAATAAGAAAATAACTTAGATTTCATCTTTATAATGTGTTGGGTGAGAGGGTAAATGAAAAGGGGTGATGTTGCATCTGTTGGGGTTGAAGGTGCCTGGACTCCTGAGGATTTATCTGTACTGGTGCAGATGATGGAAACTTACAGGTCCCACTGGGCAGCTGTGAGAAAAGCAGGACATTCCTGCTCCTTCCTGACTCCTTCTCACTAGAGTTTGCAATCATGAGAGATACTGAAGGCTTCCTTCAGCTTGGTGGAGGAATTTCCTGTCGATCTACAGCTCTTTCCCTGTCCCCCCTCCCCTTTCCCAGTAACAGCTGGTTTATAGAACACCTTATCTGATTGTGTTTAAATTAATGCTAGGGGGTATTTTCTGTTTTCTGCTTTAAATCCAGCACACAACTCTCCCAGAAACCTCTCTCTTACCCCTGCCACACATTCTCTGTACCAGTAAGAGAAGGCTCCAGTAGCTCCTCTACCACTTTCTTAACTATTTCCATTCCCTTTCTGGGTACTGAAGTGACCCACTTGTCCTTGCAGTCGAATCCTGCAAGGGCAAAGTGTGTCTTGGTCGTGTTCTGTGGGCCAGGAAAGAAAGTTTGGCTTTCTGCCTTCATTCCTTTGCTGCATGGTGCCAGAAGGAAACACTTTTCCAGAAACACAACCCAAAGAAAACCATCTCTTGCAAGGATACCTGTGTGATCGAGGTTTCCAGATGAGGCACTGAAAGATGAATGTGGGGCTCCCTGATATCTGTGTTGGATATGGAAACATTTAGTTTCTGAAACCTTTTGGTGGACTCAGATGGAAGCTGTTCCATAAATAAAAAGTATGTATTTGCCTTTTCTATATACACCTCCTGTGATTTATTAGGTAGCTGTTTCTTGTCATTATTACGCTCCAAATTATTTGACTTTGGTTTCCTTTCAAGAATTAACCAGGCTATGATGAATCATGGGATCACAGGATGGTTTGAGTTAGAGAGGGCCTTAAAGCTCATCTTGTTCTGTGCCCCTGCCATGGGACGCCTTCCACTATCCCAGGTTGCTCCAAGCCCCATCCAACCTGGCTTTGGACACTTCCAGGGATCCAGGGAGAGCCACAGCTTCTCTGGACAATGTGCCAGGGTCTCAACATCCTCACAGGGAAGAATTTCTTCGTAATCTCTAATCTAGATCTTCCTTCCTTCAATTTAAAATCAGTTCCCCATGTCCTATCACTACAGGCCCTTGTAAGAAATCAGTCTCCAACATTCTGTATGTCTCCTTTGTGTATTGGAATGCTGCTGTGAATACACAGGAACTTTTCCATTGCTTACTAGGAGATCTATACCCCTGATATTTCTGTTGCCACAGCAGAGGTGACAGAACAAGGTCTTTTCTCTAGGTACCAGTAGCCCCATTTCCCAAACCAGTAGTTGACTCCTTCTTACCCCCAGTTAAAACCCTGTTGAAACTGTCAAGGGTTGTTTCCACCTCTTTAATTTCATTCTCAAAACGAAATCCTTCACTTCTTTGTATGCACAGGCTGCTGCGGCCTGGATCTCATCTTGTCTTCTAGTAACATCTTCCAGATTTGTTTTAAACTGATTAGGCACTGCTGAGGAATCAGCTTCTCTCCCCCGGACAGTACAAAGCCAAGTGTTGACAGAGCTGGCTCGTGGCCACCGGCTCCGCGGTGACGCAGCATCGCATCTTTTGACAGCCTCCATTTCGTTTGGGGCACCCTGCAACATTCACACACCCTGAAGAATTAAAATAAAATAAATTGCAGAGTGACAGGAGACTGCAATTAAAAAAAAAAAAAAGGAGAAGTGTCGGCTTGACCAGAGAGTTGCTTTAATTAAAGGATTTATTCTATATGCTGGAGCGGGGAATCGGAAAGTTATTTCTGCTGTTTGAATTTTGGTTCTGAGAAACAGAAGATTATCCTTTTTATTGGGCTATGGAGAGAAATTATGGGGAATGAGCTGAGTGATTTTAAAATTTTCTCAGTAGGAGTAGGAAAGGAGGGAAATACTTGTCCTTCCTTAACTAAATAGCTTCCAGTGCAGTTTAGAAACAGAGACACTAATTTTTGGGTCCCATTTCAACACAGGGATGTATTTCCACCATCTAGATTCTTTTCTGGATGGAAATCACCCTGCCTTTGAGAATGAGGAGGAAATACAGAAGGTCACAGTAACAAATACTGTTTCTGGGATTCATTTGTCCCTAAAGGTTAATAAAGCTCATCAAGAAGTACACTGAAATGAAGCAAAGTTATCTCTAGCATTTGAGTCTTCCCATCACAGTGTCCTAAGAGATGTCCTGTGGTTTGACACATAATTAATATGTTTATTTATCTTAGCTTGCTTTTTTAACATCCATCACCATAATAGCCAAATATAAACATTTCATCCTGTTTTGTAAAGAGCCTATGGTCCATTTTATTGCAACAGTCACTTTCCCAGCTCCCACCAGTGACACGGAGGAGATGCCTGAAAAAAAACCCCACCAAATCCCTGAAATTTTCTCACCACTTTTGCTGGAAGCTGTTATGTTTACAAACTTGTGGAAAATTTGCCTCTTTTGCCTCCTTTGAGTGTCATGGGAACACAAGCTGAGGTCTGATCCAGTAGCACTGCTTGGGGCTGCCTGGTGCTTCTCGGGGGTCTCATAATCCACCCACGAGGTTGTTCCAGAGTCCAGCTTAAAGTTACATTCTCTCTGCCAGCATCCAAGATCTCAAACAGTTTTACAGTTAACCTGGCTGGAGTATTAGAATCTGACAATTTTTCAGAGCTAATATTTTTGTTTTTTCATGCTAAAGCATTGCAATGTCCTCATTACTCTCATTTAAACTTACAGGATGCCCAAGGAATATTTGTTAGAATTATTGGGTTTAGTTTATGCTGTTTGTAACTCACTTTTTACAGACTTGACTGGTCAGGTAATTTCCACAGTATTGTTTTTGGCTCCTTAACTGGGTTCCATCCAAATTTGCAAAGTGCTTCCACAGAGATAATGGAGCACATTCCAGCATCCTGTGAAATGTCAGCTGAAAATCCAGTGTTAGATGTGTGGAGATAACTTGGGTAGAGTTGCCAGATGCTGTAATTTCTTGCTTGGGAGTACCAAACACCCTGAAGTTACCAAGGCAGTTCTGCCAAAAGAAGGAAAGGAAATGTAAAGACAAAAATAAGGAAAATGAGGAAGGAGAAGTGCCCAAACACTGCAGTCTGATGCTTAAAATGTGGATTTACCTGTATTTTCTTATGGGAAAAGCAAATGCAGCACCACTGTTTATACCAAAGAATGATAAGGTAGTTGATGTGGGTAACAAACTCCCATTGTGAAAAGTATTCAATAATTTCTTTGAGGAAATCCATAAATCCAATATTAAGAAAAGAAAAAGAATACAAATGTAACTCTTATTTGAGTCCAATCAGCTCAGAAAAGCACAATGATACAAACAGAAACACAAATTGAAATTGAAAATGGCAAGTAATGGTTTTTGAAAAATAGTTTTATTATATAGTGCATTTTTAACGTGCACAGATACTTTTTTAAAAGGAACCCACTGGGATAAGCGGGTCTCAGAGCTGTTTGATTTGGGCTATGTAACCTTCTGGGAGGTTGGACTAGGAGATCTCCATAGGTCCCTTTCAACCCTAACTATTCTGTGATTCTCCTTTGAGGATATTTGAGAAAGTTATTCCTGAATGTTCAGAGATCTCCCTGCTTTTCATTATCTTTTTTTTTTTTTTTTTTTTCTTAACGAGGGCCAGAACCGTGTACATGATTTTCTGTGATAGATTCACACGGGAGGTATTCTGGAACTGGCCAAGGACACAGCATTTACAAGAAAGTCCTGACAAGCATCCAAAAGCCTTTGAGAAGCTTCCATCTTAGATGACCCCATGGAATGTGAGAGAGCTTTCTCTTAGGGGAATGGCATCTTCTGGCCAGAGTCACATCCAGAAGTTCTGCTGTGCTTAACCCGTTCTTGAAATGCCCAGTGCAGAGAATTTAAGGGTGGAGGTAGGAATAACACACTCACGTTTTCTCAAGAAAGGTGCCAGGAGAGCCCTTATGCTCTTACTCTGATATTTTTTCCTACTCACTTTTTTACCTTTCTGATAAATAGGCTTTCTGTGAAGATCAGTTGGATGTTTGAGCCCCTCATCCTGGAAAAATCAGAAGAATTTGGGTTATCTTCCTTGCTGACATAAAAATAGCTCCAGTTAATGGCATTTGGAAAGCCTATAGTTATGAATACAGTCTTCCACTTGTGAAGGGGGCAAAGTTTATAATTTGGGGTGGAAATCATGTGAAAGTTAGCTGGTTCATCAGGGCTTTGTTTTGCCTTTTTTTGGATTTACTCAAAATCAAAAGTCAAAGTGAAACTCGGGGGATGTGAACCCGCTTGAATCCAAACCAAGAGAGCGATGTGCCAGATCTCCCATGAACCAGAAAACCACTGGGTTCTCACAGTCTTCGTCCAAACAAAAAATGCACAAATATAAATCAAATATCCTCTTGTGCTCCTCACAGCTTTCACGGAAAAAAGGCAGAATATTAAAAAGATCTGCTCAGTTTTGCTGCAGCAGCTACCAGAATATCCTGTGATCGTTCGATAGCTGGCAGTTAATATCCTGATCTATTCTTTCTCCTCGGGTAATCCAGCCCTTTCCAGCTACCACTCGAGGTTGGCATGCACAGCACAACCCCTCAGCATCTTCCTCGCTTGTACAATTTCACAGGGAAGACTCTGCACAATTCACAGTCCTTTACATCCCTGCTCCAGGAGCCAAGGAGGGAGACGGATTTGCAATTATATGAAAAAACTGCAAGCAGCCTGATCAGTACAAAGACAGGGTGCTTAACCGGTCCATGGCAAGCTGGAGTGCTGAGAAAATATTTAATGATATTTTTCACCTTGTTTGAGAACAAACTCCAGCTCCTAAATGAGAGAAGAGAAAAAAAAAAAATAGTAAAAATCAATGTTTTTCAGTGCCGTCACTCATCGTGCACCAAACAGTTTCTGAAGACATGAAAAAAGAACAGTGCTGGTCATGGAAGAACAGCAAAGGTTTCCTTTGTAACTAAGACACACTTGTTTGCAATAACATGTGTGCTTTTAAATGCTGCCAAGCTGCTGAGGCTATCTCTCCTAAATGCAATCTTTAAATATGTAAGTGTTAAAAAAAACAAGGTAATGTTCAAGAAATGTTAAAGTAAAAAAAAAAAAAAGTTTGATCAGATGGTTAAAATCCAGTCAAACCAAAGACAACCTGTTTATGACCTTTCTATGCTAAAAGCTAAAAATGTCATTTTTTTCCCCTGCAAGATTAATTGCCATCACTTTGGGAGTAGTGAGCTGGACATTATTATATGATGTCAATTAATGATTAAAAAAAAGGTGGTTTGCAAATGTAGCGCCACAGTCCCTGGTGCATTACATCATTTCTGAAAGATCTTAGCACGTGATAAGCAAAGAACTTTAGTTTTAACCTAAAAGTCTGAGTGTTACAACCTCATTTTTGTTGTAACACCCTGTGCACAACCTTTTGGCCAGATGCAATAAAATGAAGAAGTCAAAAGGAGAAGGAAAAATAACCTCTTAGAAGGAGAAGACACCCTCCTGTCTTGCTGTCTCAGTGTTGATGCCACGGAATGAGTCACATTGGAAAATTTGGTGTTGATCTGAGCTTGTGCACTGTTCTGAGCAAGTTCTGTCATCCAGACCTCCTACTCTGGTCACGGGGTTGCTGCCATCCAGGTGTCATTCCCTGGATAATGCAGTTATCTCTGCCAGAGCCTTGGAAATGTCATCTGCTGAACAAAACCACTCTTGCCCAGGCTCTGCTCTCCCTCACGGGGTAACAATAATCACTTATGGGCTTTATCCAATTCACTGGGTTATTTAGGAGGGATTTTACCTTTATTTTACATCTCCTCCCATCACACCCTTCCTTTGCAGCGAGTTTGATTTCTTTGTCAGTGCCACACACAACCCGACCCATTTTCCTAAGAGCTCTTCTCCACTTTTATCATCCCAAGGCTGCCGAGGCTCCTTTGTAAACGAACGGCACGCATTTAAAATACCTTTGTAATAATAAATACCACATGAACATATGTATCAAGCAAAGGATTTCAATTTTGATGACACTTGCTTCTCAAGAACAGACATTCTGGGAGAAAAAAACGTCGCCAGCCCCAAATTGATTGACATTTGTTTACTTAACTCTCTCTTCTTGAAAGTCTGCACACCTATTTCAACCTTGAACAGTTTCCAACTGTGGTATCCTGGAACATTTTTTCATTTATTAAGTTCAGTGTTGCCAACCCAAACAAAGAGTAATCAGTGATGATCCAAGCAGACCAAGCTGTCTAGCACCATACAATGTATCTGCATGCTAATTTTCAAATTCCCTCACATTTCCAGAGAACTAATGGGATCATTTTCATTCTGTTACAGCAACTCAACAGTTACTGAATCACCATCTGTGTTTTCGTTAACCTGAATCAGATATAAATTCTGTTATTGCAAGGTAGAGCAGCTTGTTTAATGATTCTTAATCTTTTCTTTAATTAAATCATGCAGCCAACCTGAAAAATCTATCTTAATGCAAATTAGGAGCTTTTTTGGCATTCGCTTACAGTAATGCACTAATAAGGTTAATTTATGAAGGTTCTCTTCCAGTCTGTACAGATGATATTTGTTCGCTGCATATTTTTAGCATATTGTCCCTTTTTGTAATATTTAAAAAAATAATAATAAAAAAAATGCTTATTTTCCCCGGCACAAAAGAGGGAGGCTGTGATCTGCTTATTGTTTATTAGAAAGTTAGAGCACAGAAAATTAAAATCAGCCTCTCCCTTCTGCGAGTATCAGGCTATGAGAATGCAAAGGCACAATTCGGGAGCCTATTGAATTAAAGGGCTTTGGCCGAGCACTTCCCTGCCTTTGGCTGCTGGAGATCAGGTCCTTGCTCTGATAATCATCTTGAAGATATCAGGGGAGATAATTCGCCTAAAAACCTCTTTTTAGCTTTTTTAATTTTTTTTTTAATTTTATTTTTTTTTTCTTGTAGGTGTGAATGAATAGTTTAAAGAGTAAATAATTCTTGTGAAATAAGCCTGAATACATTTCTCAGTTGCACAATTGCTTCAGCTCTGGGCTCTGATGATCTCAGTCAAGAAAATCTCTGTCTTTGTGAGCATTCCTCCCAACTACAAAATGACTTGAAATCTGTTCAAGTTGCTGAGTAAAGAGTAAGCTTTTTTTTTTAAATACTTTTTTTTTTTTAGGTTTTTTTTCAACACCCACTAGTAAATGGGGACAGAGACTGTGAATTTCGACACACGGTCTTTGCTATTTAATTAAAATCACAGAGGCAGGCTGGACAGTTTTCAGCAAAGACATTTTTTTGCACCGGGAGACTGCAGACTCCTGAAATCAGCCATTCTTTTCATAGAAATCTGCCTGTTCATACTAGGGATGATTTATTTTATTTTTACTTTATTTTTCAGTTCTAGGAAAGGACCCTTCACCTCAGCTTGAAGATGTAGAATTCATTTCTCCTTGGCAAAAGGATTGCCCAAGCTCAGCAGGGCAGGCTGGTGGGAAGGGGAGATCCATCTCAACCCCTTCTTTTACCCCCACTGAGCCTTGTCCCATCTCCTTTTCCCTTTTCCCTTTTCCCTTTTCCCTTTTCCCTTTCCCTTTCCCTTTCCCTTTCCCTTTCCCTTTCCCTTTCCTTTTTCTTTTTCCCTCTTCCCAGCTAGACTCACTCCATGCCTGACTCTTTTAACTCTTTAGACAAAACCTGAAGGTTCTGCCCAAAGATGAAGAAACTTAGGGAACATGAGAAACTCTGTGTTTAATCAAAGAAAAAAGCACCGTGGAACAGCTTTGGGATGGATGATTGAGGGGAACCTTCCTACAAGTTCCCTGGGAAAAAATATGTGAAGCTATCCATGGAATGATTCCTGGCTTTTTAAGGACTCTGATATGGCTGTTCTGCTCTGATTTTAGGAATTATTTTTTGCTTTGCCCATGCTCACGTGGGGTTTTTGCACCCATGGAATTTAGGAATGGGAGTATTTCATCTTCCTTTCCCCCCTCTTCATTTTGGAAAACTGTCTTCCAGACGTTGGTAGTTTTTCTCTGTAGTATTAGCACAGCAAGAGTGACAAGTAATTGTTTTCCTCCCCATTTAATTGTACCTATGTGTTCTTAAGTCTATTACATGCTTCGCTTCATGCTTCACCCACTTTTAAAACATTCACATAAATGAGTATCAGCAGAAGACTATTTTAATACAAGCCCAGGGTCTTGTACAACATCTTCTCTAAAGGCTGCCTAGATAAAAATAAAAAAATACAAAAACCTCAAAAGAAAAGAAAAATCTAAAAGAAAATTACTGATTCCAAATTCTGGACTCTTTCCTGGGGAAAAATAGACAGATCTGTAGACAGATCTCTCCTTTTTCAGCAACACTTAAAACTATCTACTACATTCCTTGGTTCCTTTAACAGTGAGAGAAAATGAATATCTTTCAATTTCATCCTAAAAAGTGATATTAGATCAATCTACTGTATCTTTTTCTCATCTGTTTTCTCTTAATTTTATTGTTTTCTCTGCATTTGAATCACTTCTCAGAAGGGTGACCAATCTCTAGGGGACAGGGAAATGCTTGACAGTGGCAAATCGAATTGCAGCATTTTCTCAGGTATTAGAGAAACACTGCTCAAATAACTGAATTATCGAAGTGCCTCCTAATGAAAGTTCTCCATAAGGAACCCCAAAAATCAGAAACTAAGCTGTTGAATCATGAAGATTTTTGCTGTAACACTGCCATGAGGAAAACAGGGATGAAGACTGCACTGGAGATTTGTCCACCACTGAGGGGGAAAGGGAAAGAACATGATCCCATTTGACACTAAAATTCTTGCTGGGTTAATTACCACCTCCCTAAGGAGAGAAATTAAGGCAGGGAGGGCATTCTCATGATGACAACCTCTACCCAGCAGCAAGTCTTGCATTTTCCCAAGGCTGAAGACAATTTTGCCCTGACAAATCCAATCAGTGATACTCAGGCATACCCTCCAGAGCAGAGCTCCAATTTTTGAGGATACATAGGGCAAAAAAGATGGACTGCAGTATGTCATTATTAAAATACTTACAGTATGGCTTGGCCAGTGCTGAAATGGCACAGTTGGCCTGAAGTCACATCAAGGTCTTCTGGCATTTGAGTGTTTCCCCAATGGCTTTGTGCAGTAAAGTGTTCAGCCCTCCTGAGCATTTTATGTATTTAAGGCAGTAACTTTAAAATAAAAAGTTGCAACCTTAGAGCAAAGCTGCTATTTTGAGAGTTTTAAGCCATTATTGACTCCTGTCAGATCAGTTTCTAGACTTATTGACTCTAGAAGTAAATATAGACTGAGAGAAAGCGAGGTCAAGTCAATATTTATCTTGCAGATCAATACATTTTGATACTAACCAAAAATTAAGCTCAATACATGCATATATTATATGCAACAAGGTTAGGAGAGATCCATTCAGAAAATTTGTCAATTTGAAATTTCCCCACGGAATCCAACCTCTCATATCCAATTTCCATTAGGAAATCTGTCCCTTTAAGGGTGGTTAAGTGGCAGCAATCACAATTCCACAACATCTAATCAGGTGAGTAACAGCAAAAGGAAAAAAAAAAGAAGTGAAAACGTGGGGGTTTGGTTAAGGTGTTGGGAAGAGGAAGGTGAGTTATGGAGGACTAAGGCAACATGGAATGGGGTTTATGCAATATTGGACCTACAAGGCCACTTTGGATGGACCTTGGGACAGTCTGGGCTCATGGAAGATGTTCCAGCCCATAGCAAGCTGAGTATGAGGTGATCATTGAGGTCCCTTCCAACCCAAACAGTTCCATGATTCTCTGATCCTAAACAGGAGGAAAAGATGGAAGAATGTGGAGGTGGACTTGCAGCAAGCTTCCAAACAGAGGGAGCAGGAGTTTCTGAGCTGCAGCTGAAGTTAGGGAGGTTTCTGTGTGGACTGAGCTGATCTTTCCTGGTGAAGGGAGAAGAATTTGTAAACTATGTAAATATTTGAAAAGCCTAAAAAAGCAGAAATCAAGTAATTTAGTGTTTAATGTTCCCACTTCACAATAAGACAAGAAAAGGGCGACTTTGTCATCCACAGTCTGGCATAGCATGGGTAGAAATTGTATCTTCCCTTCCCTTCCCTGTCCCATAATTTTTTCTTTCTTTTTTTACAGTTTTCTCCCCTTCTTTTACCCTCTTTTCCCCCTTCTTTTCTCCCCCTCCTTTTTTTTAACTAATTTTTCCCTCTTCTTTTTTTTTTTTTTCGCCTTTTCTTTCCCCTCCCTTTTTATGTTTTGGTTGTTTTGGGTTTTGGTTTTTTTTTTCCTTCATTCTTTCTTTTCCCCCCCTAAGCTTCTATCACAGCCCAGGATGCATTTGCACCCCAGATAACAGCAGTGACCTCACTTTTACATAGCACCTCTCACCCCAAAGGATCTCCAGACGCTTTGCAAATTTAACACAGGCTGCTCTCCACACTTGGAAATCCCTTCACCTTCAGCTGGAGCTCAGGAAGCTCCTGCTGAGAGGAGCAGCACTCACAGCACCCCCCAACAACTCAGGGAAAAGGGGGATTCCTGCTCCAGAAAAGATAAAAAAAAGAAAAATCCAGCAAGAATTCAGACAAGCTGAGTGTAAGTCCATAAATCTGGAATTTGAACAGAGCACGTCAGGTACATTGAACACTTTCCCTGGAAAAGTTGGATGTGCATGACCAGGAGGAAAGAGCATAAAAGTGAATGAATGTTCCTTGACTTTTCAGACCACTGTTCTTTCCATCTGGAAAAAAATATGTTGTAAAAATAAAACCTGTGTGGCTGTGCAAAACCCTTCCTTAGAGGTAATTTCAAAGGGAGTGAAGATGATAAAATGATATATTAATTGGTAAAACATGATTTCTTTCAAAATAAAGTGGTGGAATCTCACCAAATTTAGCTCTGCAAATGCAGCGAAGTATATTCCTCATCCAACATAAAAAGGTGGCATTTGTTTGATTTCGGTTTGATGAATTATTAATTTTATCACAGCTAAGATGACAGCTAATATTAGGACATTGAATTATTAATTTTCAAATGTGGCAATAAAAAAGCAGTACAAACACAAATTTAGACACATTTTAGGTGTGAGGTGACTTGCTTACATAATGTATGTGAGAAGACAAAACTGCAGAGACACAGATTTAAACCTTGCCAAGCAACTGCTTTTGCCTTCAAACCTCAGGTATGATTTTTAGCCTTACTTCAGAAAGAGAATTCCTTGACTACTCTAATGTGCACACTGAATATCATACTCCTCCTGTATTTTCCAGTCTCCAGGTAATTTTTCTGGCTGTGGATACAGTTTTGAGGGTCAAGGAATAATAAGGGAATGTGTAACCTAGGCAGAATGTTCATATCTTTTTTTTTTTCTTCAGAATGAGCAGGTTGAAAAGTACAAGAGAACATTATTTAGTTTATTCTTTTTCTCCTCTTTCCTGCTGGTTTTTCACCACTGCTTGTCATGTGGCACAGGGTAAATAAGCACTTCAGGGCTTGTTTCCTTAAAACTGTTTCTGTGAGGTTTCAGCCTTAAGAGCCGGCACAGGATTTATCTGGCTCCTCCACTGCCCTACAGGCTAATACTGATTTTCCTGTCAAATGTCTCCTTTGCAAATATTCTTCCTTCCCAACTCTCCAAATGAAGATGGGAGCTTTGAAGTCTTTCTTATTCCATGGCAAAACACTCAACAAAACATTTCCAAATGTCATATCTTTTTGTCTTTTTTTTTTTTTTTTTTTTTTGAGAAGCAGGCACTGGTGCAATGCTGCCCCTGAACTTAGGGTGAAACAAGGATCTGAAAATGAGCACAACTCGAGTCCATCAGGGATGCTGACAAGTATAGGTGGGTTTTTGAGGGCAGCATTCCCAGTCCAAAGAAGAGAAACAGCTGTCTGTCCCCAAGCCTCATTGGGAATTAATCCAGCTCAAAGCTGGATTAACTTCTATTTAAAAAAAAAAAAAAAGGCCCCAAACTTGTATTCCACTGCCACATATGGCGATTATTTAGACTACAAATATTAGGCAAGGCTAGCTGGTTGGGTACTAAAGAGAGGCTGATTTAAATCACTTATTTTTATCCTGCTGACAAAATGGGGTGGGGGAGAAAAAAGCATCTGTCACCCATCTGAGCTGGGAGAGGGGCCATGGCAAGGGTGGAGGGTGGAGGGCAGGAGGGGCAGGAGTGTCCCCATGGGACACGGTGTGAGAGCCCAGCTGTGCCCCTCTGGTGAGGCAGGAGCTCACCTGGCTGCTGGGAAGGGGGTGGAAGGTGAGCAGAGATGGGAAAGGAAAGGATGCTGGGCACTGATGTGCCCCTTGATCTCTGTGCTGATCCCAAGTGGATTTTTGCTGTACTCAGAGTGGGAGGTGAGGCCTCAGAGCTGGAGCACAGGTAGGCTTCAAAGTGCAGCTTGCATGGTAAGGCCAGAAAGCACAAATATGTGTGATGCTGTTTTACACCACAGCAACACAAAGACTCTGACTTCAGAAGGCTGAAAATGACTCCTTAATTTTTGGGATGTGTCTCCCTTTTTATACTATTCTACACAGACCAATTTGATTGGTGACAAGAAGACAAACCTCTTCAATCACATTGGTCAGACCAGAGGGACATCAAGAAGAAATCCTTCCTAGAGAAAGAATGTAAACAATTTACCATTACAAAAACATGTCTCTTGTTTGCAGAAAATTCCCTGGGAAAAGAATTTCATAAAACCAAAACATCTCAGGCACAAACCAGGGCTACATCTGTGCTCACTGCCACTGAGTGAACCTGTTTATTGTTCAGACAAACTTTGGCTTGCTGTGTGCTCATCTGAGGGTTTCAGCAGTGACAAAAACGTTTAAAGTGTTCAGAAGTTTTTCAGGTAAGGCTGTGACCTGCAGTGCAGGTGTGGTGGGAGTTAAAGGTAACATCTGCTGCAGATGTGTGAACACTCACAATAAAATCCCAAACACAGGCTGACGCTTTGGCTGTAAATACAGACCTGGGTCAAGAGGAGAAGGAAGTTGTCCCAAGGAATGAGGTGTATTTGCTAATGTCCCTCTTGTAGGGAGGTGGTAGAGACAAAGCTCCTTCCTTATATTCATTTTATCATGGACCTCTGCTTCATTCTGTTAAATTTGAAAAGAAACCTCCTTTTTCTTCTTCTTTTTTGTCATTGTTTGGGTTTTGTTTGTTTTTTTTTCCACTTTGGCGGGGCATTCCATGGTCACACTTCTGCCATGGCAAGAGAAGTGATCCATGGGGGTGTTTCATTCATCCTTGGTTTACATGTTCATGCACAGCACCACCTTTTTTCCTCCCTCCCCATGCAAAATCACTAGAATATATATAATTTTTAATTGCATTTAATTTTTAATTTGTTCTTTATAGTAAGTGCAAAACCCCAAAATACAGTTGGTCACATCAGAGTTTCAAGATCTGCCTGACTGTGCTCATCTCTGCTCTGGGTTTATACACACTGGTGGGCATTGCATTACCCAAAATTCCAGTATCTGCCATCAAGCAACTGTTTTCTTAGCGGGTCCCAAAATCTTTTTGAGGGCTCTCCTCCCTCTAAGAGGATGAACCAAAAAGAATTCAAGGATAACCCAGTCTCGCCACCTTTTAAAGGTGATTCCGAGTGTGTGGGTTTGAATTTCTCTGGTTTCACACATTGCTGGTTATGTTGCCTATTATAAAGGATTCAGTAAGACACACTTTCTCCCAGTGGTATTTTATTTTGACACATCTCAAATGAAAATACAGCTCATTATTTTATACAGGATTCAAATGTGTTGTCACCTGGTTTTCATGCATTAAAATGTGATTCATTTTTTGCTGTAGGTACATGAAAAAGCAGAATGAGTCTGTAATGAGCCTGTTTAGTAATTTATTTATCTATTTTTTTGGTCATCCAAAATGGGGCAAATGTCAGGCTTTTTCTTCTTTTAAAATGTGTCTGTGTTGAGAATGCTAGTGCTCTCTTGTCTGGCCCTGTTGCATTCTTTATCTTCATGGTTTGGCTCTCAAGAGGCATATTTAAATTGTCATAAATGTAGTAAAACTTTTCAGGAGAAAACACTCAGAGATCTTGTTTATTTAATTTTTAAAAATATTATTTATCATGCCCTGTAAAATATCATGTATCCATCCTCCAGGGACAGGGCAGGCTTTTCGAATCAGTCATGAGCTGAAACTTTGTAGAGGATGCAAATTAGGAGCTTGATTAAATGAAAACTGGTGTTAAGTCTGCTGCCTGGTGAAGTTTCTGTAGGCACAGCAGCAATTAATGTGGGGCCAGCTAAGCAAATCTGTTGTGAACACGTTTCATTTTGTGCAATGTATATACACATACAGAAAGCATGAAATTTTGGCCCAGGTGGATGTGCCAGTCTGTTGAGATTACCTGATCCAGGAGGTGTTTAAAATTATGGAAACCACAAGAGATCAATACTTCTCCAAACGTCCCTGGCACATGGAATAGATTTTTTTTTTTTTAAGAATGTATTTCTTTTGCAAGGCTCCAACAATACCCAATCCCAGTCCAAAAAAGGAGTCCATTTAAGCTTGTAATTAACCAGAAGCAACATTGGAGAGGTGGCCTCTGATCCCCACTCTTGAATTTGAGCTTTGGAACAGGGTGCAGGGGCTGGATTTAGCCTGAATTTTGTTTCATTTGCAGTAGAACGGCAGAGCTGGCAAGCTCAGGCACTACCAGTGCTCTGTGGAAGCCGACATATGAATTTGTTCTACAAATGTGCCAGGGACACATTGATCCAACAGTTAGATCACTTCCAGAAGACACAGAGCTGGATCTCTCTGAGCTGACTTCAAATTCTTTATTATTACTATCCAGTAAAATTAAAAATTCTGCATCAAGGAACCAGGTGATGATTGCAGCACTCAGTGATATCCCCTGAAAACGCTCCCATCTTCAAATGGATAAAATGAAATAAATAAATAAGATAAAATATCCCAATCCTTCAAACAAAGAAGGTCACACTCCTCTCATGGCCTTTGGGACTTGAGGTTGCAGGCAGATTTTGGGGGTTTGTGCTGGATTTTGGTGGGACAAAGTAACTGAAGTTAGTTTTGGTTGGAGGAAAGAGAAGGAATGTGCGTGGGAAGGACGGAAAAGCCAGCAGGAGGAAAGAGAAAATAGGTAAGACAGAAATCTCTTCAGCATTGTGGTGGGGTAAACCCTGCAGATTTATTACATGGAAGAACATTTTAGCTCTTTTTGTCTTTTTGTTTTGTTTTGTTTTTAAAAAGTCTTAATCCTTGTGCATCATGACACAGTTTCTTTTCTGCGCATCTATTAAAGGCCACTAACTTTAGGTTCTGATGTCTTAACTATTTTTATATTCCTCAATCTAACCTGCTGATAGCTGAACATGTTGTTGGAAAAGGAGATCCCCAGGGAAAACCCCATGGAAAGGAAATATATCAATAAGGAAATATTAGTAACTGTGATGTGATATCATTTGTGCTTTATTTCTGAATGGATCAGAGGAAGCTTGCCTGTCACTGCAAAAGGGAAAATATTTTCTGTCAGAAAATATTACATTAAAAAGCTCCTCCTTCTCTTGGATGAAAATATGTCTCTACAAAAAGTATATATAATAATAATTATGTGTTGATTTTAAGTGGTGTGTGAGAATGAAGGAAATATGAGCTGCAGAGCCAAGGAGGAATGGTGTGGTGTGTTCAGGCTGCGATGGTGCTTCACACACCAACAGTCAGAGAGGAGAGTGGAGGTTTAAAAAATGGGGAGCTGCTGTATCCTGAGTCGTTAACATTGGCCATGTGGTGAACTTTCCCATGGTGCCACTCATTTACTGTCGTGTGAGGAACTGAATGAATTTTTTCCCGGTAACTCTTCCCCAGTTCCCTTTGTACTTGAAGTTAATGGAAAAATAAGAGTGAGCCCCCACTGACCTACTGGATCCTGTTGCCTTCAGGAGCTCAAGGATTTTAAATCCATTTTAAAATTAAATAAACCCACAAAATTTCAGACACTTACTGTTGATCTGAACTATACATACAGTGCAAGGTAATGCATTATTTCACTTATCATGGGTTTGTCCTCACAGTGACATTGGAAGCTCTAAGCATTCTTTTCCATAAGTACCAATACTTAAAAGAAAGAAAATCTAATTTTTTAGTTTTTCATAGACTCACAGAATGGTTTAGGTTGGAAGAAAACTCAAAGCTCATCTATTTCTACCCCCTGCCACAGGCAGGGACACCTTCCAATATCCCAGGTTGCTCCAATCCCAGTCCAACCTGGCCTTGGACACCTCCAGGGATCCAGGGATAGCCACAACTTCTCTGGGAACCTTGTGCCAGGGCCTCACCACTAAGATTTTCTTCCTAATGTCCCATCTAGCCCTGCCCTCTGCCAGTTTGACTCTATTCCCCCTTGTCCTGTCACCACAGGACCTTGTCCAAAGTCCTTCAAGTAGGCATGGGGACAAGGAATGTCTGGAAGCTGTCCCATTGCTGGAAGCCCAGGGGACAAGGTAACCATCTCCTTACCAGCCTGTCTCTCCAAAGACAACAAAAATCAACAGAAATGGCAGAGATGGTGAGCAATTTTTCCTTTCATGTAAATTTCTTCCCTTTTCTTCTTTTTTTTTTAATTCCCTTTTTACTTTCTTTTGCAGTTGCAAATGTTTTGAGAATCCATCATCTTCCCAGGTTGATGGTGAGGCCCTCGTGGCCCAGCTGTGAGTCACCATTCCCAGCTGGGTGGCTCTGAAGACAGACAAGAAGTTCAGATGTGTCCCTGATTCCCCACCAGCACAGGCCAGGAACATCTGTCTGGTCCTTCCCTTCCTTCAGACGGTCCCAAGGAGGGGGCAGACAGGCAAGCAGGAATATGAAAGGGAAAGGATCAACTGGCCGTGTTATATTGGCCAACTTAAATAATTCCTCTTGGCTGTGGAAACTGTCTTCCCATCCAAAGCTGCTTTTTCTTTTTTTCTCCCATTTCCTTTATAATTTTTTTTCCCAAACAGGAACAATTTATTTCCACTTTTGGGCAGGTTTCTTGGCCAAGGGCAAGATCTCCTTGTTGCCTCTCATGTGTCACTTCCCAGTGTCCCCCAAGTGACCTCAGAAAGTGCCTCGGGGACCCAACTTTGGTGAATAGCAAAATCAAAATATGCAAATGGAGCTTGGATTATCACATATATAATCATGCAAACATTTTTTTTCCTGCACTACCGCCTGTGCCCAGCTTCCTGCCCTACTGCTCTGAGTGCCTCAGCACTGTCTATAGCTGTTGAGCTGAAGCACCCGGGGATGGCTCCTGAAGCAGGAAGAGAGTTCAATCTGCAGGATGGCTTTTCCAGACACTTTCTTTCTCATTCCCCACAAGATAGTGGCTGTTCCTCCGGATTTCACTGTTGCAATTTGGATGCGTCTACTTCAGAGCCAAGAGGAGATAAATGCCTTGTTCAGCCTCTTCAGTCCACTCTAGTTCTATTTTAGTTTGAGGAGCCTGTGCTACTTGGAGAGTGGGAGCAATTCCTGCCAATAACTCCATCTTTCTCTAAAGTTCGGCATCTCGTGCTTGGAAAAAAAAAAAAAAAAGTGAAAAGTGAAACTGCACGATGCAGTGCAGGCATCTGAGTCCTGGAGTCAGGTTTAGGTGACAAAAAGTGTGCATCCTGCATCCCAGAATGGGTTGGGTTGGAAGAGAACTCATCCATTTCCACCCCCTGCCATGGGCAGGGACACCTTCCACTACCCCAGGTGGCTCCAAGCCCTGTCCAGCCTGGCTTTGGACACTTCCAGGGATCCAGGGGCAGCCACAGCTTCTGTGGGCACCCTGTGCCAGGGCCTCCCTATCCTCCCAGGGAACAATTCCTTCAAGCTACAAGTGATGAAGTTCACTTGGTAATTCTACCTCTTTATTTTTAATGCTCCATGCAGTATTTTGAGTATTAGCAAAAGCCCGAACTCTAGCTATTAAAAAAAAAAATCCATAAAAGATTTCAATTTTAAATTTGTAAGGAAAAAACCCTAAACTTTTGCAAGTAATTATTTTTTACAAAATTCTTTATATAGTTTGGCTCAATTTTTTAATACAGTCTCAAGGAATGATCGATTTTCAAGGCAAGCCTTCTGTCTAAGCCCATAGGAAAGCACTCCCTGTGCTTCCCCAGCCTGTGTGAGATGGGAGCACCCTGTGGGCTGAGGAGCAAGTGGAGAGGAAGTGTCATCCACAATATGTGAACAATGAACAGAGCACCTTCCCACAAAGTCAATTATCCTTTCCAAAGGACCATCACACATGCTCAGGAGCCAGATGTTGGCATTGGGATATTGTGATATTAATCTAAAGGGAAGGTTGAATTTATTTTATTCTTAAATGTTGTCTTTTTTGAGGATTAAGTCAGATATTTTCAACATAGTTGATAGAAGAAAGTCATATCCCTAAAGCCTGTTTGTTTCAAACTCAATAATTTTTTTCTGAGCAAGGCATGAAATTAAAAACCCACTGTGCGTCTCAGAATATTTGATTTGAGGTATAGTGCCACATCAGCTGATGTTTTTAAAAAATATACATGCATTAAAAATAGTACATCCACCAGTGTGGACTGAGTTTGGAATAACCTGGTTTAGTGGAAGGTTTACCTGGTCTATGGGTAGGAATCATAGAAAGGTTTGGGTTGGACGGGACCTTAAACCTCATCCCATCCCACCCCTGCCCCTTCCACTTTTTCAGATTGCTCCAAACCCCATCCAACCTGGCCTTGGACACTTCCAGGTGTTTTAAACTAATGTTTTATACCTATATCAGCCCCTGTGCTCATTCAGAGACCTTTCTTATTTATCCAGTTGGACATCCTAAATTATTTTTATTGTAATGCCGGAGAAATAACTGTCTTACCTCTCTCAGGACGTGCTGTAGGGTTTATTCTCCCTTTGCTATCTAAGTAGTTATAAACTCTTCTGCATTGAGAAGAGAATAGACTTTATATGCCCAGAAATTTCTTATGATTCCTAGGCTATTATCCCCAAATCCTAATTAACCATTATTAAAAATAATGTGTCCTTTTGAGAAGGTGAGATATAGCAGCACGATAAGATACGATGTGAAAATCCCAAATATCACGTAGTGTAATTTTCCTGCTTTTCTTCTTTTATTAGAGATTTCCAACATACTGCTGCATTTCCATTCCAAGTGGCAAGATTCAATAGTATATATTTTGCAAACTGCCAAAACAGAGCCATTGGATTTAGTTTTCTAATAATCAAACAACCGTATAACGTGCCTGTACATGTCAGGGACTGAAGAAAGCAAATTTATACACAACACCGTGTATTTTGTGGATAGCGATAACCCACCCAAATCTAATTTAATCAAATATTTAAAGAGGTAATAATTAATTTTTAAAGAATTGAAGTGAACCGTAACTAGGAAGAAATGTTATTGTTTATTTTTAATGCCAGAACAGTATTCCTGATGCATTTTTAATATTTCATTAAGGCAGTAACTTTCATACTGTATTTTTTTTTCAAGTTTTTTGTATCTCAGTGATACTTTTTTCGTTGAACAAAGGTGAAATATTGCAGGCAGACTTGAGGCTGGAACTGATACATTCTTTGAGGATCTTTTGTCATAACTAATTAAACACAACCAGAAGTATTTTTAAACAAGCTAAGACACAACACCTGGTTGGGAGCCAGGCGAGGGCTTGTTTTTTTAGCTTGTGACTGAGTCCTTCCCATCAGACACAACTTTCTGTCCTCTCTTTTGAGCTATTATTCATAATTCTTACTTTTTAGGAGGTATTTGCAAGCAGGGTTCTAAACCCCACCATTCCCCGTGCCCTCCAGAGCTCCAAACTGCTCTGCCTTGGTCTTTTGTTTTTTTGATGAAGTGTCTCTCACATTTCCAGCCTTTTATACTCAAAACTGTGGAAGGCTGTTTATTGCACTCCGGCTCCAGCCCTAGTTAAAGGTGTGAACTACCAGAGTGGGAAGGGGGCACATGCACATTAACACTGCTGTGGGAAACATCGCCTGACAGATGGATGCATGTTAAATGGATGTTGGAAGGAAGGTGTTTGCAATAAAAAATCTTGAGTATGGCATCAGAGGAGGACCACACGTGATTTTCCAGCTTTATGTCTGGAGTATATAAGGGTCAAGCTTGTTGTAGTCCTCATAATTTTTTTTTTTTTTTTACTGTCACAGAGTTTGCTCTGCTGCTCTCAAACAGTTTTGACAAGAAGGTGGAGTATCAGGGTTCAAATGCCACATATAAGTAGTTCTGTTTGAATTTATATGTGCACAGGCACATTTCTATTTGATATTTCATAGAAATATCTCCAAAGAAGGGCAGTGGAGCTGGGGGAGGATCTGGAGCTCCAGAAATGGCTGAGAGGGCTCAGCCTGGAGAAAAGGAGGTTCAGGGGGGACCTTCTGTCTCTCCAAAAGTCCCTGACAGGAGGGTGTAGCCCTGGTTTCGTGCCCGAGATGTTTTGGTTTTCTGAAATTCTTTTCCCAGGGAATTTTCTGTAAACAAGAGATGTGTTTTTGTAACTGTAACTTTGTCTTCATTCTTTTCCCTAGGAGGGACTTCTTCTTGATGTCCCTCTGGTCTGACCAATATGATTATAGAGGTTTGTCTTTGTTTCACACATCGAATTGGTCTGTGTAGAATAGTATAAAAGGGAGACACATCCCAAAAATTAAGGAGTCATTTTCAGCCTTCTGAAGTCAGAGTCTGTGTCGTTGTGATGTACAACAGCATCAGGAGGGTGCAGCCAGGTGAGACTTTGTGTCTCCTCCTCAGGATCAAGCAGTAGGACAAGAGGAATGACCTCAAGTTGCATCAAGGGAGGTTTAGATTGAGTATCAGGGAAAGTTTTTTCACTGAAAGGGCTGTCCAGCCCTGGCACAGCTGCCCAGAGCAGTGGTGGAGTCCCCATCCCCAGAGGAATTTAAAATATGTATGGATGTGACAGTGATGGTCTAATGGTAGGCCTGATGATCTTAAAGATCTTTTCGACCTAAGTGATTCAATGAAACATTAATAATTTTGCTTTTATTTTAAATACACAACTATTTCCAGGAGCCTACTCATGAGCCAGAGGATCTGAGAAGCTGTGGTATAAATTGTCAGTTCATTCAGTGAAAATAGAACAAAATGGTCTGAGGATAAGCTGAGTTTCTCCAGTCTCAGTTACCAGTGATCTGTGGAGGATGAAGGAGATGTTCTTAACATCACCCAAATACAGAACTGGGAATTTGATGTGCAGATCTTCCCTTGTTTGTGAAAATATGTCTCTGAAGAGCCCTGAGAGCTGAAGTGTTGAAATACTGGCTGAGAATATATATCCAGGATTAGGTACTGTGAACTTCAGTGGGAATAGTCACCTGGGATTTCTTACACATTCCTCTGGTTGGAAACTTGGTTATAAAAATTCTTCTTTTTTTGTTCCCAAGGTATTGTTGTCAGATGCTTTGTACCTGAAGGTTTTTCTTTCCCATTATTGAAATTTTCCTAACCCAATGTACAGGGAACTTGACTGGGAGCATGGTAGGGAAGAGGAGCTTTAGGCAAGAAGATCTCTCCTTATCTGACACGAAGCTGATGGATCCCTTAGCTGTTCCCTGGACAGAAAATAAGGCTTTCCAAGCAGAGAATTGTATTGTCAATATTTTTGCTCTTTTCCCAAAATATTTTTTGGCTAAACCATCTCCTTCCTACACAAGGAAATTCTGCACCCTCTACCTTAGATGAACTCTTTTTTTCTTTACATATGGATCTCTTTTTTAAAACAGTTCATCACTCCTGTTTCTATTTACTTCTTTGCATTTTCAAATATCTAGTCCAGGAATCCTTTCACCTAAGATTACCAAGAAAAAAAAAAACAAAAACCCAAACACGTGAATAACAGCCATGTACAGTTTACAACTTGTAGATTTGAATTTGTTTACATAAATTTGCAAATCTGAAAGGATCTGTGAGAAGACTGAGGGCAGGGAACACAACACAAGTCTCAGGTTATTTGTGAGTTTTGCTTGGCTTTATGGAGACCTTTTTTTGAGTGGTCCTTGTGCTGTGACAATGGATGGTTCACAGGGTCCTAAAACATCCTGATTGGATGGAAAAGAGGGAAAAATTCTTCCTTCAAAACTTTTGAATTGGAGAGGAGCATTTGAAGCCACACAAGTGGAATGTGAACATTCACACCCACTGTACCAATGGTTCAAAAATCCTGTCTTCTCCCTCAGGCCCAGCTCCAGCCAGCACTTGCACACATGCTTAACATTATGCACAGGAGTAATCCCGTCAGTTAAATGGGATTATTCCCATGTGTGTAGTTACACACACCTAAGTGTTTGCAGGATTGGGGTCTATTCCTCTTGCACTGATTTGAAACCTATGGTAGAAAATGCTGTGTGCAAGGTTGGTATTGCTTAAGGACCAAATATTAAAACTGAATTTTTCTGCTGAAACGAATAGGGCTGTGACAGTTCATCCTGTCCTTTTCTGTGTACAGTTTGAACTCTCTAAGTGCAACACATTTGTGACTATCACAACATAAAAAGGGGATTGGAAAGATAATTAAGAGCAAAAACATCAAGAGTGGAAATTCTCCACGTCTAGAGGTTGCTCTATTCCAAATCTTGATTTAAAATTTGAATTTTGTTTAGAAAATGTTCAGATGTGTGCAAAATTCTTTTCCTCTATAATGAAATAACCTGTAACTATTTCAGCTCTTAAGAAAAGGTTTACATTTCAATGTTTAATTATTGAAGACTATATAGGAGAAAAGTATTTCCAGGGCAAAAAGTGTATAAATCTGGATGCTCACATGCAGGCAAACTTGCATGTACAGGATGAGCACCACAAAAAATAAAAAAATAATTTAAAAAAATCAACTTTTTAAAAAATAACCAAACTTACCCTTTCCTCCAACTTTGGGAGTTTACTTTTAATTTGAAATTCTGCAGCCAAGATATTATTTAAAAATTTAAGGCAAGTAACCATCTGCCATAAATGATAGAAATGGAATATAAATAAAATAGTGCTTGTAGTATTCCAATGAAAATCACATACCAAACGCTTCCACAGCCCAGGCAGCAGCAACACTTTCAGATGTCAGGAACAAAGGCAGAGAAAGGAGTTGCTTTGGCCAGGACACGTTTTTCTGTGCATGGTGTATCTTCTTGGCTGTCCTGAAAGACAACATTATTAAGCAATTTGGGCTGGAGCATCATTATGCCCCATGAAGAATTTAAGGAAGATCTTGACTTGAGCGTGCTGCAAGAGGAGTCCTGCTGTGCCATTTGGTACAGAAGGATAATCAGTCTTATGCCACTGGCACACTGGAACACCTAATGGGACATGCCAGGCATCGATGTTCAAGGTTTTATATAAGGTAACAGCTGCCTTGGTCAGGCAGTTAATTAAATGTGTTAATTTTCCATACAAGCAGCAGTAGTGACAGCAGATCCGAGTGGGATTTTATGACATTTCGGGGTTCCCGTATGTGAGCACGGCCATGGATTGCACCCACATCATCCTTCACATCCCTGCCTTCCCCCTTTGGACATGGGGAGATTTGGAAATTCGCTCCCTGACTCCATGAATATTAGAGCAATGGTAATGCTCTGGTACCACTCACTGCATGTTGCCAGTTGTCCCAACTCCAGTCTTGAAAAGCTGTTTGGGCTTATTCCCACACTGATATTGGTTTAGTCAGAGATGCAGCAATTCATTTACAAGGGCAAAAGTGATTTTTATTTTCTCCCTCTATCTTACATTTCTTATTGGAAATGTTTAATGAGCAGATATGTAGCCTGGAAATAAAGCAGTGTGATGTTTTTGAATAGATAGTGTGTTCTTCAGATGTGGAATTACAGAAAATTATCTCCTTGCTCTTGATAGTTTGGCTTGTACAACATTGCAGGATGTGAAATTCAACCTTTTCTGTACATTATTGCTTTCATAGCATGATAATAACTCAAATGCATCAAGAAAGAGAAGGTAAATGGGGACAATTCGTGAAAAGGACTAGGAGAACATATTTAGAAGTAATGGTCTGACAAATATGCAGACTGAATAATATAAATGAACTGAACAAGTTTCCTCCCCACCAACTGGATAATACAGTGTGAAGGAAAGTGGAAGAAATGCAAAATACCAAGTTAGGCATGTGAGGACTGACCAAAAATGAGTCACACTCCCACGCTTTTGGCTCACAACTTGAAATATTTGTTTTTAGTTGATTGGGTAGCCACTAAAAGTATATGGCGAGCTTTGTTTGAATTTGATCTGTCACTTTTTTCTGATGGGTGACAATGATTTTATGACATATGTCACAGTGTGTCACATCACTCACAACACATCAAGTCAAGCTCTATCCCATCATTTCTGAAGGCAATAATGCCACTCAACACGACACGACGTGACGGGATCTAACGCAGCTGAAAAAACAACAGGAAACTTCTGTAGGTGTGACATGGATCCCCAAAATTACACTGGAATGAGCCTTGGGAAGGTCCCAGGAGTCAAGTTTGCAAAATGGGGCAGTTGAGTGGCTTCTGTCTTGATGAAGGTGGGCTCTGGGTTACTCAGTGTGGAGAGGCAGTGAGTAGTTACTCCTGGTGGGAATCTGTTGTTAGGCTTGGTGATAAAAGTGAGTTCTTCAAGAAGAAATGTGCTGGGAAAATGAGCCTCATGCCTGAAATGTGACAAGGCTGGAACTGTCTCTGACCTGAAAGGTTGCATGTCTTTAAGTGTTTTAGAGCTTTAAAAATTTCTGAAACCTCAGGGGATGTCCTAAGCATAAACATTACTTTAAGCCAGGATTTAGCTGGATGTGGTCTTCTAATATATTGCAAACAAAGATGGCTGCAATCTTTACGAGTTCTGTCCTAGTTTTCTAACAATTATCTCCTTTCCTGTGTTATCTCCTTTCCAGAGTTTGTGTTGTATATGCTGTCTTATCTGTTCTTATTGACTGCAGCAAACTATATCCATGCACACACAAAAAGGACACTCAGCTACATCAACAGCAGCATATTTCCATTTAAACACACCACTTAAGCACAAATTGTGAAGTTCCCTCAATTTTTGAAGATTTCTCTGGAAGAGCCTGAATTCCTTAGTTGACAGGATTGCACCAGAGATGTTTTTTCAGGTATGTGAAACTTCTTTAGTCATGTGCATAACCAAAGATCAGGTTCTTGCTAATCCAAAGCCACACATGGCTCTTCAGTTCTATTAATCATTAGGTTTCTTGCACTGTTTGGTCAGTGGAGACTCTGAACACAGTTTATCTGCATATTGTGGAATGAGGGATGGAAGCCACATCCCTGGAAGTGTCCAGGGCCAGGTTGGATGAGGCTTGGAGCAAGCTGGGATAGTAGAATGTGTCCCAGCCCATAGAAGGGGTTTGGAATGAAATAGTCTCACTCTTAGGTTGGTGAGTACTGACATGATGTCCAGAAGACTGCTTGTGGCTCTGAAATCAAACAAAAAAATGTACTTTACTTTCTGAAATTTTGCACCGCCCTCTTTTCTTGATTTCATGTTAATGAGCTTCTTGTGTATCCTTTACTGTTCTTCAAGTCTGATTTTCCCCATTAATTATCTTGGAAATCATCCTTGATATCTGGAGTTTTCATTATGCTCCAGGGCAGATGAGAACTGAGCTGAGTAACACCCACCCCCCTTTCCTTGGTGACATTTTCCCATCGGAAAGAAAAAGAACCCCACAACTTCTGCAGCTCTCTACATTTCTTTTCAAAATGCTGCTAAGTAATTTACAGACTGAATAACTTGAGATTCCTCCACCTTTCCTGCACACACCGACGAGGAACTCGTGTAAATTCTCACTTTATTACCACACCTGTTAGAAATCACTGCTGCAGCTTAGGTGTGAAGAAAATGTGGCTCTCCTATACCTAGTCAGGAATCCACCCCAGGCTGGGCGTGAGTGCATCACCACTGCTATAAAACAGACACAACTACTTTTGGTGACATTCCCTGTTACTGTACGTTGACAAGTTCCCATTTAATTTACTACATATGGTTCCACGTCTCCATAGCTACTCTCGTGAATTCATTATTCATTAAATAAGTGATGAATTTACTTAAATATTGCGGCCACATGGCCGACACAAATGCATTCTAATATTATTAACACGTTGCCAACTTGCAACTCTTCGAAGTCTGAGTAAATGTTTTGACAAGAAGAGGCAGCAAGAACAAATAAGTAGTAGCAGCCTAGATGAAGTTCAGCCATAGTTCTAACAGCTTTAAAGTCTTAACAGTGTTTTCACTGGGGCAGTACCAGATAAATTGCTCTTATGTGTGCATACAAGAGACTAAAATTCCTTTGAAAGTTTATAATTTCTCATGGGAAAACACAACATAAAAGTTACTTTTACTCATAGAAAAACAACACCATATTTTCCTGTCAACCTTTGCTGTTGGGAATTTCAAACTTTTTGCATTTTTTCCCTGTGATTCTTTGTCGACCCGAGGGACAGGCATTTACAACATAATTTACTTTCAGCGTGTCTCTGTAAATCATTGTAATGCTATCTATGGCTAGTGGAAAAAAAGAAAGCAGCACTCTCCAGTTGGACTGACAAACCACTTTTCCAAGACTTCAACAGCAAAGCAAAACCCCCTACTTCAGCAGTGCAGCACTGACATGTGAGATACACCAAAGAAATGTATTTTATGAGGGCTTTCATATGAATTTTGGTATTTAGAGGTTGTAATATTTACTGGGAAATACCTATTGAACTCTGTTTTCTTGCAGCAAAATATTCAGAATGTGTGGAGTATGAAACATATCTGGGTGGGAGAATTCTGGTGCAGAAAGAAAACCACTTATGTTTCTTTTTGGGAAATGTCTGTTTACTTTTTCCTACTGTTCTTAAGGCCTGTTGTCACTGCTGTTGTACAGGCTTAACAGTGTTGTTAGAGGTGAGGTGCTTTAAGCACAGGCTGTCATAAAAAAAGCTAGAAACCTGTAGAGCCTTTCAGCCTCACTTTTTGAGACTGCTGCTAATATCAAGGCTCATTCAGTTTTACATTAGAACTTGATGACTTGCACATTGGTTGAACCTTCACCTTTTACAACCTTAATGGGGATTTATTAGCTATTTCACAGTGTGTAAATTTGAATCTAGGTCAGATGAGGAAGAAAAATAGGGCAAATCTGGGCCTTAAGTATAACCTGCATATAATATATCAGGATAAAAAAAAGGTGCAAAATTAAACAGATGATTAAAAGTGTCTAGAGCAGGCAGAGTTTGAAAAAAGAGCTTGATAAATTAGGGGTGTATGTAGGATTTTTTTTTTTTTTTGAGTTCAAACTCAGGTGACTGGTGAAAGTCTGGTTTCCACACAAATTCAGCAGATTAAGGAGTTAAAATAGCTTGTTAACCTGTTTCTGCTAACTGCTCGCAAGAGGAAATGTAACACAGGTGTGTTTGATATCCACAAGATTAAAGCTTTTGTCTACCATCAAATGTTCACCACATTAAAGTCGTTTTAATGAGGTATTGGGAGATAATGAATGTAAGCCTCTAATTCGGTGCAGCAGAGACAGGCTGCCCCTGCTCTGACCCTGCTGCAGCCAGGTACCCAAACCAACAGATTAGTCACACTTTTACACCAAAAGATGTGTGCAGAGTGCAGCAGCCACTACCTGCTGCTGCCCTGCTAAAAATGCATCTGGTTCAGATGCCTCGAATTATCTAAAGCCTGACATCAGACATTCCCCATCTGATGGTACTCATCCCTCACCAGCTCCTTCAGGAAGATTATCTGGAGGGGAGAAAACACAGCTGGTGTGAGATGGAAGGATTTTAATAGTGAGTGTGTGCATGAGGTAGGCAAAAATGGGTACAAATTAATACTATTTATGTTATTAATGCTATCATTCGTTCTGGTGCTTAGTGATGTTCAGAAAGTCAATAGCTGGAGTGAATAAAGGTTGGAAAGGTCTCTGTGGTTCATCCAGCTCTGTACTCACTGCTCCACGGATCCACCTCCCCCTGCTAAGCTAAGGTACGCTGCCTGTTTGCTCATTCTTAATAGAATAAGCTCCAAATAAAAATAAAATTAAGATCCTGAAAGGTTCTCCAAACCAGATTTATTTTGGCATGCATATGCAGGAAACTATGTACTGTAGCAAGTTTTAAATACTGTATTTGGACACTAATTCTCAACTGCCGTCATCAGTTTGCTGACAGCCATCTGCTTGGACCCTGCTCCTTCCTCCCGTTCAGCACCGTTAAAGTAAAATATTGACAGAAACAACTTCTGCAGCAAGAGTGGAAAAGTTAATAACACAACTGAAGTCACACAGGATTTTTTTTTTTTTTCCCCTCTCTCTAATGTTCTGGAGCTCTCCTACAATTTCGTTTTACTCATGCCTTAATTTAGAAGTGTCCCACCCCGGCTTAAAAATAGGCCGTTGTGTAGCCAGCTATCTATAGATGGCACAGGTTCCTGAGGAGAGATCTGGAGCTGCAAGTGCCTCCTGTACAGTTCATGTGACTTCATGCAATGAGTAATGCACATGCTCCTGGAGGAGCTGACACACCGGGAGGGATGTTGTCACTCAGGGCTGGGAACAGAAGTCATCACTGTGAGGTTGTCACTGTGGCTGCCAAAATCTGCCACAGCACGAGCAGGAGGTTGGTGGGATTCAGGTTTACCTGCAGGAATGTTTTGAGCAGTGATGTAGGGAGCCTATGGAATCCTTTACATCATTGCACACTGCTGGATTGGAGCTCTTGGGGGTACCTGGACACTTCCAGAATGATCCTCATCCTCCTTGGATGATTATTTTTTGTTCTTTACATGCCCTGTGATGATCCCCATATTAATGAATCTGAGATGCTCCAGTTCAGCACAGAGGAGGCTCTACCTTCAGCTCTTTGTATGAAAAGTCATTAAAGCTCTTGCACAGGTCATAGGGCAATGCACAATAAAAGACTTTGCCACTAATTATTTCAAAAAGGAAAGTGAACGTGAGCTCATGTACACAAACACACAGCTATACATTCACATAAATAATTTATTTGTCATACCTATTTATAATACATGAATCTTTTATGTTTTATGGTGATACCATTGCAGTTTGCAGATTTACATCTCTTATTAAATTCCCCACACAACAAAACACAGTACTATGGAAATATATAGCCCTACAAACTGATTCAAGATTTCTAATCCAAGTGGTCTCACTGTCTGCAATATTCCTTTCTAAATTATACCATTACATCCCACAGATCGACTTGCAATGAAAGGTAATTTCTTTTTATTCTCTTACAGCTTTGTGGGAGAAGGGAAGGAAGAATCTATCCCCTAAAGAACAGCACAACAGTTCCCAGGCTGAGCTCTCTAACATACACATCCTCCTCTGTGCTTCTGCAGACACAGACCCACCAGCCCTGTGAGAAGATGAGTGTGTTTACCATGTCGAAGAGATCAGCAGTAGATTTAGTGGAGACAGTAAAGCCTTTGGGCAGATGAGAAAAATTTTAAAAAACCCAGTTTCCAAGCAGGAAATTTGAGGAGTGATGCAGAGATCATGGCAGAAGCTGAAAACTGCGTGCAAAGGCAATGCCTCAGCATCAAACTTAACACATGGAAACAGGAACAATACATATTTTTGAGAAATGTTTTATATGTTTGGGGTTTGTTTGTTTTTTTCTTCCTCTGTAGAGAAAAAATAAATCAATCTGCTCACCACTCTGAGAGAGTGCACTGACTGCCACTTCTTGCCTGGTGCTCAGCCCTCAGGTCAGTGTGTGGGTGAGGGAGGTGAGCCCCGAGCACTCTCTGTGCTGGGCAGAGTGGTGAGAGGCTTCTTCTCTCCTGCCCACTTCTGTCATCCCTGTTCAGTTTCCTCCCTCACTTTGGGATAACCTCCTCAAAATTTGTTTGAGTCCTTCACCACAGTCCTCCAAGTGGTCACCAACTCCATGGTCTAAAAAATTCCTTTATTGACCATGCAGCTCTGTCTGTCCCCACATCTCACATGAAACACACAGCCTGAAGTCCTCACCCTACACTGCTTGAAGCCCCAGAGAAATTGTTTTCTTCTTTAAGCAGTTCTCTAGGCTGAAAGGTGAGGGTTCACTGTGAAAATAGGTATTATTTTAAACAGCCTGTCAGACATGTGGTGAGGATGGCTCACCAGCCTCACGAGGCTACCTTGAAGCTTCTCTTTTATGGTCTGAAACTGCAGGTGTTGATGCATCCTCAGAAAGCCACAGGCAGAAACCACACAAAGAGATTAAAGATGTGATAGGGAGAGGCAGGAGGAAATGCCCCTGCTCATTTTCTTGTGTGTGTTCTTCTGAAGGTAAAGCCAGCAGGAGATCCTGCCCAGGTCCATGAGTTTCCAGAATGACCTTTGGAAGTTTCTGTCTGTTTTCCAAAGGAAAAAAAAGCACCAGAAAACCCAATGCATGGGAAAATACTCAGCAGAATTAAGCACGACAGGAAAACTTTACAAAGACATTGCTGTTGCTTTACTCAACCGTTTTCTCCTGCTCTCCATCTACAAAGGAGAAGTAAAAGAAACCCAACACAGCTTTGCTACTTCTGTGCACATTGGTGGAAGGCTGTAATATTTTCTCAATTAAAATCCCTGGAAAAAGTGGGAACATTTAGCTCCACATATTAAAGAAGATACTTTATAGCTCTGTTCTCACTAGCTCTGTCTGCTTCCGTCACAAGCAGCTCCTTGTGACTTTTTTTCCAAGTTCAGCCATTCAGAACATTTAGATATTTTAGAGCCATTTAGAACACTGAGATATTTTAGAAGTCACAGCAGTTTCTGAGACACTTTGGACCGAAGATGGCATTTGTTGGTTTGAGTGGCACTATTTATTTTAATTTGCAAAGAAATGTAGAACCAGGGCTCTAGTGATCAAAATCTATCCGTGATGAGTGACATGTGGCAAATCATTTTGTTTTGTAGCATCTTTAATGCAAATGACTGTAAGGTTCCTGAATATTTGACATGAGGATGTATTTATTAAAGTGTTAATAGCACAAAGGAGCATTGTTATAGCAGGCAGACACACTGTTAAAGAGTTTATAGCAAGCAAACAACTTTCAGAATTGGATTAGAAACCTGATTTAGCTGCACGTAAATAAAAGAATGAAGAGATAAAATATCAAGTGAATATCAAATATAAGTGCTCAAGGCCAGGTTGGATGGGGCTTGGAGCAACCTGATCTAGCAGAAGGTGTTGGAACAAAGATGGTCTTTAAAGTCCATCCCATAGCAAACAATTCTCAGATTTTATGATTTTATCATGTATTTGGGATAATAAAAGAAAAACAAATATATAATGGGCATCTTATAAACAAGTCAGAATATGAAAAATCTTGTTGCCTGCTGTGGTGTGGAGACACTAGAGATATTTGGACTCTCTGGTGTCCATCAGAGCTGCTCCAAGTGGGCCAAAAGGTGTCAGTCAATGTCCAGCTGCAGCCAGGGATTGCTGAGGGGATTCCTTACTGTAAAACCCTGGCCACGAGTTCAATCCAAAAGCTGGAAAAAGGAAGAGGAAAATCGCTGAAGGTCTTTTCTATATATACATCCCAGGCAAGAGGAGCACCGTGACACAAACTGCTGCTGCCTGGCTGGGTGTCTCTGCTGCTGCCAGCATTTGTGTCAGCTGAGCCTTCCAAGCTGGCAGCTGACGTCACCAGAGAACCTACGAGATTTCCACCAGGAAAGTGTCACAGAATACAGAACATCTATTTTTCCAGCAAACCCAGTCCCTCTCCCTGGCTGGCATATGTGAGGAATGCTCTCTGTAGCCTCCTCTAATTGTAAGGTCACACCTTCCTTTAATGAGTTTCCTAAAAGTTTACAGCAAGTTTCTTTAGTGACACAGGTAGGGTTTCATTGATCTCCAGCCAGGGCTGTCATTATCAGGGGATGAGGTTCCAATTTCTGATTAATGAAAATTATAATTATGTCCAGATAATGTGGAGGGAGAGGGAGAGAGAGATGTTTCCATGTTACTTTAAACAAAGAAGAGTTAAGGCCTTATCTTAACTATGCATTGGCACTGCAATGCGAAATGGTCATGCAAAATTAATTTTTAATGTGTTCAATTTATATTAAAAATTTCTGCAAGTGTGTGAATTTTTTTTTCTAAGGCTGGAGTGCTACTTCATTTACAATATTCCCTGAAGGTGTTTTTTTTTTTAAAGAGACTCTTAAACTGAAGCCATTTTAAGGGTTTTATGAGACATTATGTGAGCTTTCATATGCAAGTTAGTCGTTAAGTACCAGATATTATATTCTGTAATATGCTTAAGTGATATTAGAGGCTGTATATAGCCTGCAGTAATGGCTATTGCTGCTTTTTTAATTTATCAAGAAAATGTTGCTTAAATAAGGAGCAAATCAGTGCTTGGGTGTTAGAAAATATAAATGTAAAGGAAGTAACAATATTGTTGTGACATATTTTGTGCTCTCAGCTTCACTGGGGAGCAAAACCAGGGGCTGCTTTCTCCTCCTCCTGCTGACACACATGGCAAGTCCCATATATAACATGCTGGACATGTATAAAAAAGAGAAATTTCACTAAAAAGTCATTGCTCCTTGTGACTTCATGAGAATTTATATCATGCCTCTGTTAACTGGATTTTTTTTTTTTTTATCATATGATTCCTGGCATTCAAACAAAGTAGCAACTCACATTTGGACTTAAAGGAGTGAAGTCTTTGAATGTTCAGCCTACAAAGGGAAATGTTTTTGTTAAGCTGGATTCACTGGTCCAGCTATAAAAGACGGGATAAAAAAAAAAATCACAACAAACCAACCCTCACATGGTGAACGAACTTGCTATTTTTTTCTCCACCCTCCCTCCCTTAAGAGCCAGAGGAAGAAAAAAGAGAAAGCTTTAAGCTGACAAGTTTGCAGAAATGTAAAAGTCACTTGACTTTCCTTTCAAATGCGCCTCTTGCTCCTTGTCCTGACACCAAAATAAAGCCCGTCTGTAGCTGTGCTGCAGAGAGGGGGAATACAGGAGTGTTTGAGCCTGACAGCCCTTGGCAGTGACACCTCGTGTTGGCCACAGAGTCCCCCACCTGCTCCGACCCCTGCGTGGAGCCCAGCTGACTGCAGAGCTCCTTCTGCCCAAAATATTCCTCCTCTGACCACGGACCCCTCTGCTGTGCCCAGCTGCAAAATCCCGCTCTCAGGCAGGCTCTCCATTGAAGAAATGTATCTCAAATGAAAAATAATCTTTTCCATTTTCTTCCCTTCTCCCAGCTGCTGATTCCCACCCTGATTCCTGTTCTGGAGCTCTGATTAATACTTTCTCTTTTTTTTTTTTTTAAATCACATCATCCTTCTCTCTCTCTCTCTGCCTCTCCTCCCCCTCCTCTCCCCAGTCCTCCCCTCACAGCTGTGGATCCTCACTCCTCCTTCCAGTTGCCTCTGCTGCCGTCCCCACTCTGCTCCCTCCCCTGGCTCCCTTAAATATTTCAGAGGAAAGTAATCCAGCTTCATCCAGGCTTTATGGCACTGCCTCTCCTCTTGTCTGCACTTTTCCTCTCCTGCTGCCTTTGGGAGGAAAAAGGCCCTGGGCACCCTCCAATCCCAGGAATCAGCCTCCTTAATGAACCCACTGGCAAACAAGCCTCAAACTGGGCACCAAATGGGAATATGGACCCAGCCAGTCCTAGCCAGGGGATCTGAGGGCTCTCCATTGAGGAGCAATTTTCCAGGGAGCACATGGGGCTCTCCAAAGGGATGCAGCAAAAGCCCGGGATAAACATCCCCAGGCTCCTGCTGCCGCCTGGGCCCCGCCTGCTCGGTGACCTCACGTGGAGAGCCTGAAATCCCCTGAATGCCAAAAATCCGTGGTCCAGAGGGATCCTCTTGGCAAGGAGGAGATGGCCAGGGAGCAGCAGGTCTGTGCTCCGGGGGAGAGGAGGTCAGCACGGGGTGAGCTGCCTTCCCTTGCAGGACAGGCCCTGCCTCGCACATTTTTTCAGCCGTTGATGACTACAATGAATTCTCCTCATGGACCAAAAAAACTTGGCCCCAGCCTCTTAACTCCACAGTAGCAGCCAGGAGAACCATGTATTCACTCAAACACAGAAACATTCCTGCTCTCATCACTTAATACTCATTGATGGCTCCCCAGCCCAAGGATGAGTAGTTCCCAAGGGCAATGATTTTAGTGTCTCCAGCTCAGGCATGGAGATTCCCTGTGGTTAGAGGGCAAGCTGATGTTGTGACCTGCACTTTATCCCTTAACTGAGGTGGCTTTTGACTTTGTCCCTGCCATGCATTCCCACCTGCTCTGGCTAAGCAAGCCCTGGTGCTTTTGATGAAACAAAACTAAACAAACAGATAAAGCAGTAATAAATATAATAAATCTCCCAATACCTGAACCACCTCCTGTCCCTGCTCTGCACTGTGCTCCCTCCCCATGATGACCCCCAGCATCACTCTCGTCTCTGTTCCACAGCCACTCCTGAGCTCTGAGTTCAGGAGCCAACTTTTTAACCAGCTTTAAGCTCTTTCTCATGGCCCAAACCATTTTCGCCTTTCCCCAAGGATGTCTCTGCATGGAGGTTTCCTGTTAGTGTCCGTGTGGTCAAAGGGCAATTAGGCTTTTCTCCTGCAATTTGGAACTTGAACTGGCTTAATCTGTGTTAGGCAAAACAAGCATCTGCTTCTCTTCTCCCTCCCACCTCCTGCTCGTGCACACACAAAGCCTCATTATATTAATAAAATATTTTCCCATTCTTCACCTGATTAGCTGCCTGCACGTGCCCGTGAGCCCATTTTCCATGAAAAATGTGTGTGTGCATTTACACCCATACGTGCCAATGCACCTTCCCCAGATTATGTACAAACAGATGTTTATATATAGAATGCATATTATAAATTTAAATTGATACGGGAACATAAATCTGAATAAATCACAGCTAAGCTGCGGCTTAAAATAAACATTCTGGGAAAAAAAA